>OY856188.1:198430031-198765841 GCA_963693315.1 Diogma glabrata
TTTTCAGTGTCTTTATGCACACTATAGCCCACAATAATGAAGTGATTATGATGAAACTTATGAAATAGGGATCCAATTAGTGTGAAAAGATAATTATCATGTTTTGGGACACATTGATCAAAGTGGTGGGGGGTCTACCATACAAATGCTGACTTATCACACTTTGTTTTTAAAGTTTGTTGGGAGCATACAGACTTCATTCATTAATTTATTTTAATGAAACTTTAGAAAAAGATGGAGATTTAAGTAACAAAGAACTGATTAGTTTTTGGATAATATTGGAATAAGTGGTGGGGGTCCTCCCGAACACCTGTTTAATGTGTCACACTTTTTTCAATGTTTGTTGGGAGCACACAGCATTCGTTCGTGAATGAATTTTGATGACACTTTGGAAAAAAACGCAAACATGTATGACAAAGAACTGATTAGTTTTTGAGCGATAGTGAACAAAGTGGTGGGGGGTCCCTGGAGCACCTGTTTTTTAGAAAGCTCTATAACTTCTGTACCTGATAAGCGAATTGGATGAAACTTGGTACATGAGTATGTAGTACGGTTAACAATAGTTCTGCATCCCAACTTCCGGTTTTTCACTTCCGGTAAAAAAAATTTTTTTGTACTTTTTTGAAGTTTTTTCAGTGTCTTTATGCACACTATAGCCCACAATAATGAAGTGATTATGATGAAACTTATGGAATAGGGATCCAATTAGTGTGAAAAGATGATTATCATGTTTTGGGACACATTGATCAAAGTGGTGGGGGGTCTACCATACAAATGCTGACTTTTCACACTTTGTTTTTAAAGTTTGTTGGGAGCATACAGACTTCATTCATTAATTTATTTTAATGAAACTTTAGAAAAAGATGGAGACTTAAGTAACAAAGAACTGATTAGTTTTTGGATAATATTGGAATAAGTGATGGGGGTCCTCCCGAACACCTGTTTAATGTGTCACACTTTTTTCAATGTTTGTTGGGAGCACACAGCATTCGTTCGTGAACGAATTTTGATGACACTTTGGAAAAAGATGCAAGCATGTATGACAAAGAACTGATTAGTTTTTGAGCGATAGTGAACAAAGTGGTGGGGGGTCCCTGGAGCACCTGTTTTTTTGAAAGCTCTATAACTTCTGTACCTGATAAGCGAATTGGATGAAACTTGGTACATGAGTATGTAGTACGGTTTAAAATAGTTCTGCATCCCAACTTCCGGTTTTTCACTTCCGGTAAAAAAATTTTTTTGTACTTTTTTGAAGTTTTTTCAGTGTCTTTATGCACACTACAGCCTACAATAATGAAGTGATTATGATGAAACTTATGGAATAGGGTTCCAATAAGTGTGAAAAGATAATTATCATGTTTTGGGACACATTGATCAAAGTGGTGGGGGGTCTACCATACAAATGCTGACTTTTCACACTTTATTTTTTAAGTTTGTTGGGAGCATACAGACTTCGTTCATTAATTTATTTTAATGACACTTTAGAAAAAGATGGACACTTAAGTAACAAAGAACTGATTAGTTTTTGGATAATATTGGAATAAGTGGTGGGGGTCCTCCCGAACACCTGTTTAATGTGTCACACTTTTTTCAATGTTTGTTGGGAGCACACAGCATTCGTTCGTTATCGAATTTTGATGACACTTTGGAAAAAAATGCAAACATGTATGGCAAAGAACTGATTAGTTTTTGAGCGATAGTGAACAAAGTGGTGGGGGGTCCCTGGAAGCACCTGTTTTTTTGAAAGCTCTATAACTTCTGTACCTGATAAGCGAATTGGATGAAACTTGGTACATGAGTATGTAGTACGGTTTAAAATAGTTCTGCATCCCAACTTCCGGTTTTTTACTTCCGGTAAAAAAAATTGTTTTGTACTTTTTTAAAGTTTTATCAGTGTCTTTATGCACACTACAGCCTACAATAATGAAGTGATTATGATGAAACTTATGGAATAGGGTTCCAATTAGTGTGAAAAGATAATTATCATCTTTTGGGACACATTGATCAAAGTGGCGGGGGTCTACCATACAACTGCTGACTTTTCACACTTTGTTTTTAAAGTTTGTTGGAGCATACAGACTTCATTCATTAATCAATTCTAATGACACTTTGGAAAAAGATGAAAACTAAAATGACAAAGAACTGATTAGTTTTTGGACAGTATTGGGATAAGTGGTACGGGGTCTCCCAAACACTTGTTTACTGTGTCAGTATTTTTTCAATGTTTGTTGGGAGCACACAGCATTCGTCCGTGAACCAATTTGGATGACACTTTGGAAAAAAATGCAAACATGTTTGGCAAAGAACTGATTAGTTTTTGAGCGATAGTGAACAAAGTGGTGGGGGGTGTCCCATACACCTGTTTTTTTTAAAGCTCAATAACATCTGTACCTGATAATCGAATTGGATGAAACTTTGTACATAATCATTTAGTATGATTTACAAAAATTCTGCATCCCAACTTCCGGCTTTTTACTTCCGGTAAAAAAAATTTTTTTTTAATTGTTGGCAGTTTTTTCAGTATCTTTATGCACTACAGCCTAAAATAATGAAGTGATTATGATAAAACTTATGGAAAGGTTTCAATTAGTGTAAGAAGATAATTATCATCTTTTGGGACACATTGATCAAAGTGGCGGGGGATCTACCATACAACTGCTGACTTTTTACACTTGTTTTTAAAGTTTGTTGGGAGCATACAGATTTCATTCATTAATCAATTTTAATGGCACTTTGAAAAAAGATAAAGACTTTATTGACAAAGAATTGATTAGTTTTTGGACAATATTGGGATAAGTGGTGGGGTCCTCCCGAACACCTGTTTATTGTTTCAATGTTTGTTGGAAGCATACAACATTCGTTCGTTAAGTAATTTTGATTACACTTTGCAAAAAGATGCAAAGATGTATGGCAAGGAACTGATTAGTTTTTTTAGTGATAGTGAACAAAGTGGTAGGGGGTCCTCCAAGCACCTCTTATTTTGGAAGCTCAATAGCTTCTGTACCTGATAATCGAGTTGGATGAAATTTGGTACATACACATTTAGTACGCTTTACAACAGTTCTGCATCCTAACTTCCGCTTTGTCACTTCTGATAAAATTTTTTTTACTTTTTCTCGTATAACAGAATTTATGTTTGTTGGGCTACTACTGCCTGCTTTAATATTTTTATTATTAGAACTACGAAGTCCATAATATTGGTTAGCTTTTAATTAAAGTATTTTATGAATATTAGCTCATTATATATCCAGAACACTATGTTGCCAGAGCTGTGGTGAAGTCAGCTTATGCATCAGCGTCGCAATATTTTTTTTTGTTGCAAAACTAGCTTTCATAAAATGTGTATTTTATTAAAATATAGTCAATTTGATATTTTGTTATTATTACTAATTATTTTAATTAATTAAAATATTTAACACTAATTTAGATAATTTTTTAATAATAAGATTAATTAATAAGAATAATTTTATTTATATAATTATTCGTTTTAACTTTCACTGACGTTTGTATGACCAATGTGACCAACCTTGAAAAACAAAACTTTGCGTATATTAATGAAGGCCATTTCGATACGCATTTGGGTATCGAAATGACTTTATTTTAGAAGCAAAATAGAAAAAACCGATTTTTGCCCTTTTATTTCCATATAATTATACAAATAGTATATCAAAAAAACGAAATAAATATCAACGTTATCGTTATGTTTTACGATATTGTAACGCAATTTAATTTTTAAAACGTTATGAAAGTAATCAATACTAATAACGCTATTTCATTTCGTTATTCCGTTTTTGCGTTACGTTTCGAGTAACGTTTTGCAACACTGATATATATATATATATATATACAGGGTGAGTTTTTTAAAAAATGCCAGGCTTATATCTCGAGAACCATGCTAGATGGGACAAAATAACACAAGGTAATATTTGTTAAGCGTCGAGGGGGACGTCCAATGGTAATATTGAATGACCTTGAAACTCATAAGTATTGGAGATATATGCCAAAATAGGTTTTTTTTAAATTAGAACCTATACATGTAATATTTTTTTTTAATTAAGAAAATCAAACTACACACTTTTTACTCACAAATTTTTTTTGTAAAGTGTACGGTTTTGTAGATATGATGAAAATTGATTTGCACTAAAGCAAACGTGTCTTCGCTAAGTTCTTCAGTAAAAAAATAAAATTTCAATAAATCAAAAAAAAAAAACGAAAATCAATTACACGCAGTAGACCACGATACAATAATATTTAAATTAATGAATGATTTTCATTGTTTTTTTTAAATTTATCGAAATTTTATTTGTTTTCTGAAGACCTTAGCGAAGACACGTTTGCTTTAGTGCAAATCAATGTTAATCATATCTACTAAATCGTACACTTTACAAAAAAATTTTGTAAGCAAAAAGTGTGTAGTTTGATTTTCTTAATTAAAAAAAAATATTAAATGTATAGGTTCTAATTTAAAAAAAACCTATTTTGGCATATATCTCCAATACTTATGAGTTTCAAGGTCATTCAATATTACCATTGGACGTCCCCCTCGACGCTTAACAAATATCACCAAGAGTTATTTTGTCCCATCTAGCATGGTTCTCGAGATAAAAGCCTGGCATTTTTTAAAAAACTCACCCTGTATATATATATATATATATATATATATATATATATATATATATATATATATACTAGCGGGACCCGGCGTGCTTTGCTACGCGTATAAATAAAGTTTGTGTGTATACATTTTGTTGACGTAACAATAATTTCAAAGAGTAGTAATGAGAAATGGTTTTCTATTTTTTTTTTAATATGAATGTAAAAGGAAGGATCAGCACTCTAGTTGATCAGTAAAATATAAAAAATAGTATTATATATAAAACAAAGGATATATAAAAAATACGCGATCAAATAAGTTTTTAGGTGTGTAATCTATTTAGAACATTATACGGAACAAAAATCGATTCACAAATTTTCACGGTGCTCATGCGGTTTAGTATACGCTTTCTTTACCGGTAGGTTACTAAAAACGTTGCAAAAAATTTTGATCGGTATATAATTTTATGGTCAGCAAGGGCAGTAAGAATAGCGACAATACATTTGATGAAGGTATAGAAGAAGTGATGCAAAAAAGGAATAAAAGAAGTGATGCAAAAAAAATCAAAATTATTTGGAAGTTTTTGTGTATGAATTTATAGGATTTGAATTCATAGGATGAGAAATATATTTCTATTTAGTCAACATTTTAAGTCATTTTAAAGTCATTATTATTGAATGTTGCAAATCAATGCGAAACTAATATCTTACACACGGTCAATATATTGGCATATATGTTCCATATATAGACAACATTAATGGAATATTAATTTTTAAGCGATTTTGTGAGTAATTATTGCTCAAAGTAATTATTAAAAGTATTATTCCCGATAATAAGTAATTATTGTCGGGATTGAACTCACACTCATCAGAGACATTATAGTTCAAAGCCATCTTACAGACTCAGCCACAGTGGATGAAACAACAACGAAACATATTTCAATTTTCATGTTCAGATAATTTCTAAATTGAAACTTCATTACCGCATATTTATTTAAATTGAATTCTTCATCTGTGATTATACAATTGTAAATTGTATTTGTTCCCGACACGAAACACACAAAAACTGTTTTAAAGAAGTTTTTCTGAGAGAAAATAAAAAATGCTTTAAAATTGCAAAACTCATGTGAATTAAAATAATTACTTTAGCTTAATCACTCTAAAAACTTTATTTATTTTACACCAAATAGCGTAAAACTTTTGTTTATTTAACATTATATATAAGAAAGAAAATTTAAGAAAAGTCATTTTGAGTTGTTGCTGGTCATTGCAAAAGCGAGTCGCACTGGAAACTAAACGTTTGAATTCAAATGCCATATCTGTTGCGATCATTGAAATACGTAGCAACAGTACATCTTCCACTTTGAATTTTCCATTCAAAATTGTAGCTTCAACGACATTGTTCATTATCTTTTTCACCTAAAATTTCCAAAAAAATGTGATATTTCAACATATTTGACATATTATTTTAATAAAATATTATACATTCATTTTTCTATTTCATAAAATTATATTCAACGAAAAAAAACATTGATCAAAGCAAGCTACGCGCATAAACCGATATTTAAAAAAAAACCAATTAAAATAATTATCACCAGTCACCAATGAAAAAATAATACACGACAGTTGGAAAAAGCAAGCGTTGTGTATTTGGAAAACTTTAACATTAAAACCAATTTTTTAAATACAAATACGGCACCATCTATTGGCTAACCCAAATTTATGAGGCGTATATCACACTTTCAAATATATTGGTCAATAAAAAAAATTTGACATGTAATTGGGGAGTTGACGTTAACTTTAACTTAACCGTAACTTAAGACTCTATACAAAACTTTGATTTAAGGTCGGTAAGAAATTACGTATTCTTTGACGTTTGATTTGATATTAATTTTGGTTTTGTAATCAATTTTATAAATCAATCAATGCTTTAAAAGTAACAAACTGATTTCACAATCAAAATTTAAAATTATTAAATTCGAAATAAACATTTGATACAAAATTTAAAAATAAAAAACTTTATTTTCATATTAATTTCATGCTAATATTTGGCTTTAATTAAAGTCGATCTTTTTATATCTTTTGCATTTTTTAATAAATAAAATTTTATTTTTATGGACACTTGCAATTAAATATTAGTTTTCTTCAGTTTTTATACTAAACGTCAAAAAATCCTTAAGATAGAATGAAATGAGCTTATCGTTAAGTTAACGTTAAGTTTACGTACCGACTATAAATGTTCTAGTGCATTTTCATACATTTGTACTTGACGTTAAGTTAAAGTTACCGACTATAAATCAAGCATAAAGGTTGTAAAATAAACTTCGCTAGTTTTTCATCCAGTTTTGATGACAATTTTTTTACCTCTAATCGTTCTATTTTAATTAGCAATACGTATAAGAGCATTTTTCAATTTGATATTGATTTTTTTTAAATTAACATTGAAGACCAATGATTTATTTAAAATTATAATTTTAAATTATTGTTTTCTTTATTTTCACTCTTATTTTTATTCAAACTTTATAAAAACCAATACACTAATTATTTACAGATTTCGATACTTTATAGCACTACTATAATTAATATATAACCTCCACAAAATTGTTAATAATCTTTGGTAACGTATTTGACATAGCATGATATGCTTTTCGTTTATTATCAAATATAAAACAAAACTCTTTTACTAAAACATATTTGATAGTCTAATAATGGCCTTATATGAAGTTAAGGCGCGCTATACACCTGAGCTAAACTATGCAAAATATGCGAACTATGTTTTTAAAAAATAATGTATATAACGTAATTATAGAAAAAAACATTACCGAAACAAAATATTTAAAAAAGAAAAGAAAAACGGAAACATTACATTTTTTTGAAAAAGCTTTATTCGCATTAAAACATTACTTTTTTAAAAACATAGTTCGCATATTTCGCATAGTTTAGCTCAGGTGTATAGCACGCCTGAAGTTTACTATCAATTGAATAAATTGATTTACGCTGCCATCTGAAAGTTGGCATATGAACAACCCATATTTAACATTTAATTTATAATTAAAAAATATTTAGGCATTTAATCATGATAACAATTATCCTATCTCTCAAGCTGGACCATCATACACACATTGTACAACATTTCATTAAGATTGGTTACGTTGTTACGGAGTTCATCGCGGACAAACATCGTGACACGTGATTTTTATATATATAAAATAAAAATATATATACAATAATGTAACTAACATTTAATAAAAGAACTCCTAATAAATAAAAAAAACTCCAAAATGGATTTATTAAAAGTAAAATACTATATTTCATTGGGCGGATGAAAAAAGATGCATCATAGAAAAAAACGAAGATGCTTTTCTCTAAAATGAAGTAATTTAAATTGAAAACAAATATGAATGAATAAAACAAAATTATTTTATTTACAAATTAATTGAATCGTTTATAAATATTTCAATACGCAATTGCAGAATATTGCAGAAATTTTTCAAATTTATAAGTAGACAACCGCCATTTAATATCACTAATAAAACCATATTTCACATCAATTTTTGTTTTTTGTTCTTTTCAGATCCTAATTTATAAATTGATTTAGAAAAGTGAAAAGGAAGAAAACCACATTATTTTTATTCAAACTTTATAAGAACCAATACATTAATTTTTTTACAGGTTTCGATACATTCTAACACTTCTATGATTAATAAAGAAAGGTTTTGACTTAGCATAATGCGCTTTTCGTTTATTATCAAATAAAACAAAACTTTCTTTACTAAAACATATTTGATAGTCTAATAATGGCCCTAAACCGGGCATTCACATACAACGGAAACAGAAACAGAAACCGAATTTCATACAAATTTGACAGCAACTGAAACAGAAACCGAATTTAGAAACAGAAACAGAAACGGAAAATTCGTCTGTTTTGTTTGAAACAGAAACAATTAAAATTGAATTGTTTCAGTACCGAAACTGTCACATGACCAGAAACTGTCACATAATATTAATTATTATGTTGAATTGTGATAACAAAAGCTTTGAATTTTGAATTTAATAAATAGGTTTAATAAATACAAATTATTTGTTTTTGTTATTCTTCAATTTTATTATTCATAATGGATAACAAATTCACAAACTCAAACAAAATTCGGTTTCCGTTTCTGATATTATTCACCACCGTCAACCAAATTAGAAACACAAACAGAAACTGAAAATTTTCAGTTTCAGTTTCGGTTTCTGTTTCTGTTGTATGTGAATGCACGGCTTTATACAGATGTTGAAGTTTACTATGAATTGAATAAATTGATTTACGCTGCCATCTGAAAGTAGGCTTATGAACCATCCGTATTGAACATTTAATTCGCAATTAAAAAATATTTAGGAATTTAATCAAAATAAAAACTATCCTATCTCTCAAGTTGGACCATTATACACACACTGAATACAATTTTATTAAGATTGGTTACGTTGTTGCGGAGTTTATCGCGGATAAACATCGTGACACGTGATTTGTATATATATAAGATGCTCAATATTGTCAGTAATTGTCAGTAATAGTACATAAAGAAACTTAAATTATTTAATTGTAGTAAAATGAGAAATTTCATAGATAATTTTTAAAATTATTCAAGTTGTGTTTTGAATGAAATCCCATATAAATTTTATTGAATTTATTCTCTTTTCCACCTTTTGCAGCGACAAAAGAAATTTAAATTATTTAATTGTAGCAATATGAGAAATTTCATAGATAATTTTTAAAATTATTCAAGTTGTGTTTTGTATGAAATCCTATATAAATTTTATTGAATTTCGTTTCTTTTCCTCCTTTTGCAGTGCCATTGCAGCAAATACCGGAACAAAATAATCGCTCAATAACATATGATAGTCTATATGGGCCCTACATGGATGATTGAAAAGTCGATAAAGCAGGTTTGACAGTAAATTAATTAATTTACGCCGCCATCTGAAAGTTTGCTTATGAACTATCCGTATTTAACATTTAATTCGTAATTAAAAAATATTTAGGCGTTCAATCAAAATAAAAACTATCCTATCTCTCAAGTTGGACCATTATACACACACTGAACACAATTTTATTAAGATTGGTTACGTTGTTGCGGAGTTTATCGCGGACAAACATCGTGACATGTGATTTTTATATATATAAGAAGATGTAACTAACATTTAATAAAAGAACTCCTAATAAATAAAAAAAACTCCAAAATGGATTTATTAAAAGTAAAATACTATATTTCATTGGGCGGATGAAAAAAGATGCATCATAGAAAAAAACGAAGATGCTTTTCTCTAAAATGAAGTAATTTAAATTGAAAACAAATATGAATGAATAAAACAAAATTATTTTATTTACAAATTAATTGAATCTTTTATAAATATTTCAATACGCAATTGCAGAATATTGCAGAAATTTTTCAAATTTATAAGTAGACAACCGCCATTTAATATCACTAATAAAACCATATTTCACATCAATTTTTGTTTTTTGTTCTTTTCAGATCCTAATTTATAAATTGATTTAGAAAAGTGGAAAGGAAGAAAACCACATTATTTTTATTCAAACTTTATAAGAACCAATACATTAATTTTTTTACAGGTTTCGATACATTCTAACACTTCTATGATTAATAAAGAAAGGTTTTGACTTAGCATAATGCGCTTTTCGTTTATTATCAAATAAAACAAAACTTTCTTTACTAAAACATATTTGATAGTCTAATAATGGCCCTAAACCGGGCATTCACATACAACGGAAACAGAAACAGAAACCGAATTTCATACAAATTTGACAGCAACTGAAACAGAAACCGAATTTAGAAACAGAAACAGAAACGGAAAATTCGTCTGTTTTGTCTGAAACAGACACAATTAAAATTGAATTGTTTCAGTACCGAAACTGTCACATGACCAGAAACTGTCACATAATATTAATTATTATGTTGAATTGTGATAACAAAAGCTTTGAATTTTGAATTTAATAAATAGGTTTAATAAATACAAATTATTTGTTTTTGTTATTCTTCAATTTTATTATTCATAATGGATAAAAAATTCACAAACTCAAACAAAATTCGGTTTCCGTTTCTGATATTATTCACCACCGTCAACCAAATTAGAAACACAAACAGAAACTGAAAATTTTCAGTTTCAGTTTCGGTTTCTGTTTCTGTTGTATGTGAATGCACGGCTTTATACAGATGTTGAAGTTTACTATGAATTGAATAAATTGATTTACGCTGCCATCTGAAAGTAGGCTTATGAACCATCCGTATTGAACATTTAATTCGCAATTAAAAAATATTTAGGAATTTAATCAAAATAAAAACTATCCTATCTCTCAAGTTGGACCATTATACACACACTGAACACAATTTTATTAAGATTGGTTACGTTGTTGCGGAGTTTATCGCGGATAAACATCGTGACACGTGATTTGTATATATATAAGATGCTCAATATTGTCAGTAATTGTCAGTAATAGTACATAAAGAAACTTAAATTATTTAATTGTAGTAAAATGAGAAATTTCATAGATAATTTTTAAAATTATTCAAGTTGTGTTTTGAATGAAATCCCATATAAATTTTATTGAATTTATTCTCTTTTCCACCTTTTGCAGCGACAAAAGAAATTTAAATTATTTAATTGTAGCAATATGAGAAATTTCATAGATAATTTTTAAAATTATTCAAGTTGTGTTTTGTATGAAATCCTATATAAATTTTATTGAATTTCGTTTCTTTTCCCCCTTTTGCAGTGCCATTGCAGCAAATACCGGAACAAAATAATCGCTCAATAACATATGATAGTCTATATGGGCCCTACATGGATGATTGAAAAGTCGATAAAGCAGGTTTGACAGTAAATTAATTAATTTACGCCGCCATCTGAAAGTTTGCTTATGAACAATCCGTATTTAACATTTAATTCGTAATTAAAAAATATTTAGGCGTTCAATCAAAATAAAAACTATCCTATCTCTCAAGTTGGACCATTATACACACACTGAACACAATTTTATTAAGATTGGTTACGTTGTTGCGGAGTTTATCGCGGACAAACATCGTGACATGTGATTTTTATATATATAAAGATATATATATATATATATATATATATATATATATATATATATATATATATATATATATATATATATATATACATATATATATATATATATATATATATATATATATATATATATATATATATATATATATATATATATATATATATATATATATATATATATATATATATATATATCAGCAATTTCACGAATCTTCAACAACGTTTTGACTTGACCCCTTTTAATTTTGATTATTTTTTGTTTATAGATAGTCTTTGATTGAAGTTCTCTTAGAATTTTTTTTTTCGACCAGGGAAAAAAATCTCTTAGTTTATAACGCCATTTTTATAATTTTCCTTCAGAACAAAAAAAACTGATTCCCGACAGTCATATGCACAACGAATTTTATCTCTTTAAAACCAAAAATAGCGCGTGTCCTAAACTTTCACAAGTGGTTAGATATAAAATAAGCTTCAATTTAGTTAAAAAAAAAAAAAAAAAGGCTATGCCATCTTTTTTTCAATTACACCGTTTTTTTCTTATGTTACACCGTTAAAAATTATTTCAAAAAATTAACAGTACATTTTTAAAAATTTTGTTCTAATACCTATTCAACGCCATATCATTTATGAAAATCGCTTCAGTAGTTTTTCTACAATCGCTCGTCAAAATGCACTCACATCACAAAATAACGAAAAATTGAAGGGCACCCTGTGAAAACCCCTGGTCGAAAAAAAAATTCTAAGAGAACTTGTATTTTTTCTTTATAAAAGACTATCCATAAACAAAAAATAATCAAAATTAAAAGGGGTCAAGTCAAAATTTCCCAAAAATTTGCTGAACTTGCGTGAAATTGCTCATATTATATACATATATATATATATATATATATATATATATATATATATATATCAGTGGCGTTTTCTCTGGGTGTTCTAGTCGTTCGCCGAACGACTTGAGAAATCCATAAAATATTCAAAATGGCTAACTAAAATAAATTCAGCTTTTAATATTAAAAAAGAAAGAAATACTTTTCTTGCAATAAATGAAACAAATGTTCATATTTTAATAAGCGAATAGAAAAAAAATACAATTGTTTGTGTAAGCCATAACATATTTAATCTACACTGCATAATACACAACAAAGAATAATTTCCCCTCAAATTCATGTTCATTAGATTTATGAACAGAAAAGCAACCGAACCCAATTCCTTGTCTCGCATATATAATTCATATACGCAGCTTAAATGAAGCAAAAAGGAGAATAACTTTTTTATATAGAATAAATGCATTCAAAATGTTCGTAATTTTTACAGAACCCAATAATATTCAATGTATACATGTTTTTATATTTTATATTTAACACTACATACGCATTAAATATTCACTTACAATACACAATAGCAAGAAAACAAATGGAATGAAGTAAATACTAAAGATGTATTTGTTTTAAAATAATCGTTTTATGTTCGTTTAAAAATCAGAACATGGTACGTAATACGTTTTACATTGATTTTAACTGTGTTCGATTTGACTGAAGCAATTGATACAACTGAAAAATTGAATGCAATTGTTGTTGGCTATTCAGTTGTTTCAGTCAAATAAAGGCAGAAGAAAAATAAATGGATATTTGTGTACTTTAGGTTCAAAAACGATCTATTCCACTTTACGAGTTTTCAAGATAAATGAAAAAAACTTTTTATTTTGAAATAATTTACAAACTCGGTGATTTTATTGTTTAATTGGTTTCTTTAGGGATTTTCCATTAATTTGTTTGAAGTTTAAAATAAAGTAGGTAGTCAAGTTAAGCTGGTATTTTAGAAAACATTTTGGAATAGAGACGTTTTGAAACTTACACAATGGAATAAGTTCGTTTATAACTTATTACTATTGGAAAATGTATTTTTTCAAACTTACATTTTGAAATACTATCGTATTGATTGATAATTTGGTTTTCTGCCAAACCGCCGACTTTTCTAATTTCGAAACCAAGAATATTTTACAACGTTGGTTGATTTTAGATAATGCAATAAAACAAAATATTGATTTTTGATATATCTGTATTATAGATGTTATATCTTTTTTAAAATAAATAATAATGAAAAACTATATATGACTATATATGATAAACGAAAGGCATTTAGCGGCACTCTCATGGTGGCATTTTTGGACCTTGTTTGACCCAAAAATATTTTCTGGAAATGTTGTGGCAAGCAATCTCTTGGATAACTTCGACAACTGGCTATAAACGGGTATCGGTTAAGAGGCTAGAGCCTTAACACTGTTCAAATCAAAGTGTTATAACGGCTGTTTAGGACGTAAATTTCTATCATTTTTCAAAAAACCAGATAACTGAAATAAAAAGCTTTTTAGCTATCTGCAATCAACAATGTACAGGTACAACGAAATTTTGCGGTACTTTCACTGTCGTATTTTTTAACCTACACCAAAAACATTTTCTGGAAATATTGGGGCAAATAATCTCTTACTGGCCGTACAACTGACCAAATCCGGTTACCAGTTAAGGGGCTCGAGCTTTAAAGCTGTATAAATCAAAGCATTATAACGCCTGTTTGGGACAAAATTTTGAAACAAAATTGCTGGATATTAAATATTTGAGTATACTTCTATTCTTGTTTGAAAATGCTAAACATCTGCAGTGAAGGGCTCCAAAGTAATCGGTTCCAACAAAAACCAACACCACCAAAAGTTTTCATCAGTTTTTCTTCACGTAAGAACTTGGAAATGGTCGAAAAATCTCAAATGACGGTAAAAATGAAAAATTTTTAATTATTGCAAATGAATGAACACAAAAATTGGTTTTTTCCTGAAACAATGAATAATATGATATGTCTTTGTTGATTTTAAGAAGCTGACGTTCTGAAAGAAGCTGAAAGAAGAAAACGTTCCTAAGTTGCATAGTTGTACGTTTCCTCATAATTAATTTTATTTGTAAAGTTTGTTTGATAATTCTGTTTGTAATTAGTGTGTTTACGTAAACTAATCTGATTAATCCGATTCTACAAAAATCTGTCTGACAACGAAATCTACCTATTTCTTGCGGATATCCCACCGCTTGAACTTTGCCAGATTGAATTCAATCGGATTCAATCACACACCGCGGCTGTTCGCTGACAAACTGATTAGCATTTACTTACTGGATAATGGATATAAAAACTGATGCAAGCTGCAATAAAAAATCTACCACTTTAAAACAAATATCACGATCGACTGATATTTGAATACGAATATTTTGAAATAAAGGATTTCGGTGCCAAACGCATATTTTGGAATAGGCATGCTATGTTTTTTAAAGACATGATTCTTATTGGAATAGATTGTTTTTGATTGCAAAACAATTGAAAAGGAATAGCTTTGTTTTGTTTCAAAAGCTATGACGTAATAGATTGCTTTTGAATCGTAACTGGAATTTGTCACCCAATTTTCTCAGAAATAGATAAACATTTTTAAATTTTTATTTTACTGATATGTTCAGTTTAATGGAAAGAAACGAAATCAATTAATACATAACTCAAAAATTTTAAAAAGTGGAATTGATCGTTTTTGAACCTAAAGGACACATTTAAAATTTTTTTTTAACCGACTTCAAAAGAGAAGGAGGTTTATGTTTAATTTTGAGTTTTTTTTATGTATGTTCACCGATTTCTCAAAAACGGTTTGTTCGATTTGAATGATTTAAATTTTATTCTATTGAGGTAAGTTTCGAGGTGGTCCCATATTTTTTTCTATATCGTGAAAAATACTGTTTTTCAGAAAATCGAGAAAAACTGTATATTTTTATGTATATTCCCCGATTTCTCGAAAACGGCTCATTGTGTTCTATTAAGGTACATTCAGAGGTTGTCCCATATTTTTTTCCATGATGTGGAAAAAACTATATTTTTTATGTATTTTTGCCGATTCCTTCGAAAAAGCTTATTTTATTTGGTTGGTTTGACCTGCGTTATATTGCTATAGATGCCAAGGTAGTCCTAAATAATTTTTCTTGATAGAAAATATTCCGTTTTTTTATAAAAATCGGAAAGCCATGATTACTAGATTTTCATCGATGAATACTTTCCGGGATTTTAAGTTATTGCATCAAAAACGCTTTCTGACATGCTTGCTAACAGACATTTGCTTTTATACACTAAAAATTAAAATATAAAAAATCTTTTTAAAAAAAAAATAGAACCGATTTCAGAAAAAAAAAACACAAGAGAGTGAAAAATAACTCAATTGTGGCTTAGAGATAAAAATTTTGTTATATCTAACTACAGCCAAAAAAATTAAGCCTTTAAACAAAATTATTATATTATAGAAGTTATTTGTTATAATAATTTTTACAATAACTTTTTTAATATAATAACAACTATAATAATTGTAATAATTATAATAACAAATAACTTCTATAATATAATAATTTTGTTTAAACTTTAAAGGCTTAATTTTTTCCCTGTTGTTAGATTATAGATATAACTAAATTTTTGTCTCTAAGCCACAATTGAGTTATTTTTCACTTTCTTGTGTTTTTTTTTTCTGATGTCGGTTCTATTTTTTTTTTAAAGACTTTTTATTTTATTTTGAAAACGATCAACGTAATATAATTTTTCAACAATGCGAAACTATTACCTCAGAACAGTAATAAATTGTGTTGTTTAGCCAAATATCAATAATTTAAATTGCATGGTGGTAATTTTCTTAAATTTGTAAGAGGATTTAAAAATTATTTTAATACAAAGACATGGAAGAGACGTTTTGCATCATTAACGATTTGAAGGCAATATCTTTTGCTGGGCGAACTATAGATAAAAAGAAATGTATATTACGAAATGGAAAGCCTGTACCGGAATTACCAAATATGGAAACCAAATGCACTTCAAAGCGACAAACATTCACTCGGCGTTTAATAATTTCCAGTTATAAGTCACCTGAATGGTTGACAGGCAGCTTACTTTTGAATTAACTGTTTTACTGGCCTTATGTATTGTTTTAGAAAACAGTTAGAAAAGTCTGTTTGGAATTTTGACGGGTTTTCGAATTTCATTTAAGCATTGGGATACAAAAGCATGGAAAAAGTAGAACTTAGATTACGAATATGTAGGCATTTAAAACATTGTGGACTATAAGATTAGATTTAATTTTAGATGAGCAAAGTCATATATCAAGACAAAATTACAATGAACTGATCAGACGCAACAGAAATTTGTTAAAGATCTTAATAAATATTGTTTGTTCATTGTGTAAACTCGCATTTAGAGGCCATGACGAAGGCACGAAACATTATAACTATATACAATACACATACTATAAATACATACATATTATAACTACATAACTACATTCAACAAAAACGAACACCTTAAAGAAATATTCAGGAAACGCCACTGATATATATATATATATATATATATATATATATATATATATATATATATATATATATATATATATATATATATATATATATATATATATATATATATATATATATATATATATATATATATATATATATATATATATATATATATATATATATATATATATATATATATATATATATATATATATATATATATATATATATATATATATATATATATATATATATATATAGATATATATATATATATATATATATATATATATATATATATATATATATATATATATATATATCGAGAATTTATTCTCGAGAATTTAACAAAAATCTAATCTCCATTTGTCGAGAAAATTTTTATTTTTCTCGAGAAACACATGTTTCCTTTATTTAAACAATTAAACGTCGAATTTACTAAAAACAATCAAAAATATACATGTTTGCGCTTTTCGGAACAAAGGAGAACTAAAATTACGGTAAGGTAGATTTATGCACCATTGCATTTTAAATAGTTTGACATTTTGTATGAAAAACAAAAAAATTTCAAGAAACAACATATAGTAAGTAAAATTGTTTTAAAAAATTTAGCCATTTTCATCAGATTTCAACCCAAATCAATCCAAATCAACCCAAATGTTTGAAAACATTTTACCAAAACCAATAAGGATTCATTAAAACTGCAATATTTGTGGTAAAACGATATTATGTAAGGATCTGCAACTACTGGTCTTCATCGACATTTCAATGCCATACATTCTTTGAAAAGAAAACAGCCAGAGTCGGGCATAGGTGGAAGAAGTATTCAGTGATATGCAAATCAACAGTGATATGCAAAATATCGATAAATTCATGTCAAGGCAGTGTCCGTTGATGAGTGAAGCAATTGCTCAATTAGTGACTGTTGATGGGTTTTCTTTCCACAGAATTACAAAAAACAGCTTTATTAACAGTAGCAAAAAGTTTAGCATATCCCTAGATGAATGGACTGACGTCAACAACAAAAGATTTATGGATCTTCAAATATATTGTAATATTACTGAATCGGATAATTTGGGCTTATTCCTTGTAAATGGAAGTTGTTCGGAATTATTAAATTTATCATTTACAATTAAAAAATTGTTTTATTTGATATGAATAGTTAAAAAATAAGTGTAAAGACACATTGGTTTTCAATTTGACGTTATAAACAAAGAATTCTAAGAAAATATATTTCTCGAAATCTCGAGATTTTTCGAGAAATATGTATTTCTAGTTGTCTTTCTCGAGAAATTTAAAAGTCGAGAAATCAGGAACACTATATATATATATCGGTCGACTTAAGCTGATGTGGATTGAATGTTGAATGAATTAAAGGAGAATGTATATAGCGGTTGAATCATGCAAATGTGGTTGAGGATTGAATAAATGTAATTACTACTATACGGTTCAATCTGATGCGGATTGAATGGGGAATAAATGTGAGTAGTAATATATACTGTCGAATCATGCGAATGTGGCTGAATAAATGTACATAAAAATATATATTGCTGGATCATGCGAATATGGTTACAGATTGACTAAATGTAAGTAACAATATACTGTTGAATCTGTTGTGGATTGAATGTTGAATGAATTAAATATGCAGATATAACTGATGAATCATACGAATGTAGCTGGAGGTTGAACAAATGTACGTAACAATATATATTACTGAATCATGCGAATATGGTTGAAGGTTGAATAAATGTAAGTAACAAAATATATTGTTGAATCAGCTGACCTGTTTGAAGGTTAAATAAATGATGGTACTACATAACACTGTTGGATCAAGCTAATGTGAAAACAGGTCGAATCCTATACGAGAAATTATGTAACTGTTGATTCCAGCGACTGTGTTTAAAAGTTGATTAGTAACATACAACAATAAGCAAACGGTTTAACAAGATCATTAGATGAAGTTCTAGAACGAAAGAAATTCCGTTGCTTATAACGTAATATTCTCCCAGTTTTTTTCCAGTTTCACAACCCAAAAAAGAAATGAATCATCAAAATAACTTTTCTCGGTTTTGATGAACAAAGTCCTCCATTGAAACGAAAAAAAAATTGTTTAACACTTTTTGTGTTAGCGATAGTAACAATATCAAATTTTATTTACTCTATATAACATGCAACTATAATCTTAAGGCCACAGAGTGGAAAATGCTTATTTATCATTCATTGGTGATTAATAGTATCACAGTGCTTAACAGGAAAATTAAATAAATCAAGGCTACCTTTGCTTTAATATTTGACAGTTCCAGTCCATAATTATTCCATTTACACAATTAAATTTATGCAACACTAGCACGTTAAAACTAATGATAAATTGATAAATTTTAATTTAAAAAAAACAACAATTAAACTTATGCAACACACGCACATTAACTTCGGAATAAATTAATAATTTCTGTTAACTTAACATACAACAAAATGAGTAACAATGGCACTCACAACTGCACAAACATATAACAATTTTTTTTCTTAAATTTCACTAAATTGAAAACTGCACAAACATATAACAATTTCTTTGTAAATTTCAATAAATTGGATTGATTTAGGGCAAAAAAAGGAACATGAATTCAAAATAGATTCATTTTGATCTTCACGAATAATAAAATGACAGTTCGGCAATCAAAAGTCAAAAATCCAATAACCAAATGAGAGCGTGTGTAGCAGGATTCATGTATTTATAGTTGATGGAAACATAAACTCGATTTCATCGATAAAAGAAAACGCGTTCGGTTTCTATGTTTCCATCAACCATATGCACACACTAAAAAGTTGCAGTTGGTTTTATTTTCGTTTGTTTGGATGCATTTCACCATAACAAGATTTGGTGTCCCAGAATCAATTGTAACTGATTAAGGGACTCAATTCGAATTGCAACTATTTTCAGAGTAGTAAACCTATTAGGCCTTAATAGATTTCGAACAACCAACTACAATCCGAAGTACAATGGGATGATTGAAAGGTGGCATCGCACAATCAAGTGCGCAATTATGTGTCATAACCGTACAGATTTATCACAGATTTTACCTACTGTTGTTTTTCCAATAAAATAACTAATAAACAACCAACAACCTGCTTGGGTTAATAACCACTTTCAGTAAAATGCTCCAAACCACCTCAGCGGAACTTACTTTTCAGAATTCCAGGACAGTTTGTCGATTCTACATTAAATTCTTTTAAGCCTCAATCTGAATCCTTCAAACAATTGAAACAACATTTTGATGAGTCCGCCTTCTTCTTTTGTGAAATTGTGAGTAAAGACTTACTTACCCGCTCACATGTACTGTTGCGTACAGATGTTGTAAAGAAACCATTACAACCTCCTTAAACTAGTTCTCTCAAAGTTTTAAAAAATGATAAGAATTTCAATATCGAAATTAATGGTAAATCAACCAAAATTTCAATTGATCGACTTAAACCAGGTTTTCATTAAAATTTTAACAATGCATAAACCATTTCTATCGTTTAAGCAAGTCAACATAATCCAGCAGAATCATCACTGACATATTAAAATAATTTGCTAATATTGATATTAATCCATATGTGCTCTTGTTTATTAGAAAATACGCATTTGCACGATTTGCGGTATGTCAAATTATAAAATCAAAGCTTTCGTGTTTGGTTGTTTATTAGTTATTTTATTGGAAAAACAACACAAAATTTACTCATGAATGTATAAACGTAATAACTTTACCAGTCATTTTACAGGTATAGACTTACACGAAGATTTAGTGTTTAGCGTGTAGGTTAAGTGACAGGACTAAATGTATCGTAAAACTCAACGAGAAGTGGTTGGTATAATAACCAGTACAGTGCACGATAACAGTAAAAAACTTCTATATTTTGCATAGTGATAACTGATACCAGCTTACATGGAAATAACTTAATTGGCTCTAAAACATCTATAATCTTTTTTGGGACCCTAGACTGTCAACAAGTGTCCCTCACCTGTATTAGCTTCATCAAATCAATCAATTTTTATGGTCTAGTTTCACTTGAAAACTTAATTTTAATCGATTAGTTTTATATGGGTGATCAGCCAATAGTTTTGTTTCCAATTTATCAACCCGTGCTAACCATTATCTAGGCCACTCAACACACCGAAAATATATAAAAGACGTACATAAATAAACGAAATACTAGCTCAACTAGCTCACTAACTCAATATTCTGTGAAAATGTCATCTCAAAATAATCTGTTATTAGAATGATGACAATATTTATTAATTAAAACTAATAACAGTAAGAAGGTTAATGTATCGATTTACTAATGGATTTAATCAATTGGAATATTTAAAGTTTAATCCTTCTGTCTACTAAACTTATCTTTCTACTCACAAAGCATGAAGAGATGACATATTGTATTTAAATTTATCAAAATCTATTGGCTTGTTACTAAAATTTTTGATAAAATCTTATAATTTAAGTAATATCGCTTAAAATCTCCAACCCATTATCTGAAAGATTATAAAGGTCATAAGCAAGATATTCAAAATTTCGATTAAGATGATAAGAAAAATAAAAAAATCGTATTTATCCGTTCGTAAGATTTGATACAGAAACACTTAATTTGAATTGTAATTTTCATTTCAATAAGAAATGAATACCGCAATCAACAAATAAAATATTGAGGCACGTCCTATTAAAAGAAAAAACAAAATCAAAAACTTATTATTTTTTGGTCGAGCTTTGAAAATGAAAAACTCGCTTTTCATTTATACAAAAATAAATATAAAAGTTTTTCAGAAAATTGTTTTTTTATGTTGTTCTTTTATTATAACTTTTTACAACCCTTGGAAACAAGTTAAATGGAAAAAAAACAGCTGAGCTTTCGATATTTTCGTATTGTATATTATATTTTTACAAAAATAAATCATATAAACTTGAAAAACAGATAATATGTTTATAATTTCATAGAGTTTATTTCTTGAAAATTGACTTGAAAATTAAAATTATAGAATTTAATTTATTGTTTATTATGTCAGCTCGTCAAAGGAATTTGATTAAAACGTAAAAAAGTTTTTTAGCTTGTCTTCAAAATTGAACAGAATTTTGTGAATGAAATAGGTTAATAGAGTTAATAAAGACATTAATTAATTGATTTGATTTATTATTATTTAACTCACAGCTTGGATCATCAAACACGTTTTTGATATAATATATCCAAAGCTAAGCTAATATTACTTAAAAAGATCAACCATTCATATAACTCACAAATCACACCCAACTCGATCGGGTCAACAATAAAACAACTTTACCTCACCATTTTTCAATCATAGTTCTTCATACGTTTCATTAATATTCACTAAGTTTACTGCTATTCTAAATAATTTAAATTTGTTTTTATTCATAATCTTGCGATTTAAAATTATATTTCTTCCTAAAGCAAAATATTTTACTTTTAAACCTACTTGCACAAATTTTGTTTCGCCATTTCTTTCGAGATATATGTTAAATGACTTATTACACTCAGAAGAAAAAATATGGTGCTTATAAACAAGTAAGCCTAAATTAGTAAAAGTATGTCTTATGTTGTGTTAAATCAACTTATTCTTGATATCCTGTATTGATTATTGCCAAGTAAATTCAACTTAATTTGCTAAATAAAATTTTTAACTTATGTTGTTTGGTAAAATTCACTATACACTTGCTTAAATTGCATATACAATTTGTCTAAAATATAAACATAGTTCTAAGTTTGCCATGACAATCCATATTTTCTTTTGTTTCTGAAAATTGAACTGTCGATAATTACTAAAACTTTTATTTTTATTTCATTATAAGTTTAACGTGAATGTTATATGAATGTTGTGTGGTGTCAAATAAATATAAAATGTAATTTTTAAAAATCTCCAAAAGTAATTAAGAATTTTCAAAAGTGGTCACCAAGTTATTAGAAAAAATTTATAAGTAAGTAGAGCAAGGGAGGTAAGTTAGTATAAATCGTTTTTTTAATACCATATAACACATCAAGCTGGACATTGTTTCATTGCCACTGATTACTGATGTAGCTGCTCGAGGCGTGTAGTGTTCAAGATACATTCAAGACACACAATTACATTACTCGATTTAATCAAATTAATATTAAATTCTACAAAATTTATGGAATATTTGTTAACGAAGATCATTATTTAATTGTAAAAAAATATTCAACACTTTTTTTAAAACATTTTGTATCGTATAAGCTTTTATCTGAATCAGGAAATTATTTAATCTATCCTTTGACATTTTTTTACGGTTCTTCAATACATACCTGTAAAAAAAGACAAAGGGATGTAGTCCGCGTTAAAAAATTCTTTTAATATTACCAACAATTATTTTGAAATATGTTTAAATTAGTAAAATTCTGAAACCAGGCTGCAAAATACAGCTGCACAAATAAACAACTTATTACACATAAATAACTTGAAGAAACACTGGCTTATGAAACATCAAATGCCAGTTTTGAAAGCTTATCAGATAGCCACTCAACCAACGCGATTCAACCATCAATTATTATGAGATACTAGCTAATGTCAGCTATGAAAATTTCTCAAATTACGATACTGTTATGTTTGATTTATTAAAATCATGGGCTTTATAGCACTTAAACGATAAATTTAAAGGTAGTATAAAAGTGTATTTATTTACAATTAAACATGTTATAACTATTCTTCTCCATTTATAGACCACACATTGAATTTAAAAGTCTTGAATTGTTAAAAAATTAGTCATCTTGACTATCGTTTTAATAAAACTGCATTCGGAACTAGGGTTATATTTAAGCATCACTTATTACTGTGGCAAGAAACAGTTAATGAGCATATCGCACCTATAGATGTGAATCAACAAATTAATATAAATAATCACTCTCTATCACTCACTTCAAGTGTTCCAGTTGCAACTACCACACAAGTTACTAAACATAAATTAATATAATCTTAATTATATAAATATGTTGGCAGTATTTTAAAAAATTCCAAAATTGGCACAACAATCTCTAATTTCATATTTCAATTATACTAATAATTGAATTGACTTTGTAACACATTATGTAAATATTGCTTTTTATTACACAGTAAATTATATTATCAAGAAATGCAACTCTAAATTGCAATATGACATATTTATTTTATATTTCATCTTTTTATAAATACCTGACACAGTAGCCAAAGAAATTTATTTTAACCGCGTGCAAAGATTGCACGCACTCATTTTTCTATTTAAAAATACAAATTTAATCAACACAAATATTTTTTCCCGACCGGGAAAGCCCGGGTGCAAACTCTAAACACTATAACCACCATGACCACCGTGACACCACCATGACCATCATGACTATCATGACCACTGTGAACACCATGACCACCATGACCACCGTGACCACCATAACCACCATGACTACCATGACCACTTTGATCAACATGACCACCATGACCGCCATGACCAACATGACCATCATGACCACCGTGAACACCATTACCATCATGACCACCGTGAACACCATGACCACCACGACCACTATGACCACCATAAACACCATGACCACTATGACTACTATGACCACCATGACCACCATGACCACCACCACCCTCATGACCACCGTGACCACCATAACCACCATGACCACTATGACCACCATGACCACCATGACCGCCATGACCACTGTGAACACCATGACCACCATGACCACCATACCCACTATGACCACCATGACCACCATGACCACCGTGACCACCATGATTACCATGACTGCCATGACCAACATGACCATCATGACCACCGTGAACACCATAACCACCGTGACCACCATGACAACCATAACCACCATGACAACTATGACCACCATGACCACTATGATAACCATGACCAGCATGACTACCATGACCACCATGACCACAATGAACACCATGACCACTATGACCACCGTGACCACCATGACCACCGTGAACACCGTAATCACCATAACCACTATGACCACCATGACCACTATTACAACCATGACTACCATGACCACCATGACCACTATGGCCACCATGACCACAATGACCACCATCTACAATCTACACATCCAATTCATATAACATTTAGTACGTACGTACGTAGTAGTACTCATAACATTTATAACGTTTAGTATAAGTGAATAAAAAATATAATAACAAATGAACAAATGAATGACTTGACCATACAAACCAAAAAGATCAACCAAACATGCTTCCATTCCTGAACCAGTTATTCGATTTTGCTCAAATTTTAAAACGGTGCTTTTTGTCATCTTATATTTCATTATATATGCCATTTACCAAGATTTGCGACAGCTTCTTTCTCTGCCTTTAAAAAAGCCTAATATGCTGCAATTTTTATTAATTTACGAGTCTAAGCATCCATTGTAAACAAAAATAGAGCAGACAAATAATATTTTGAAAACTGATATTAAATTAAATGAAAATGCTCCAAAAATTCGTATTGAAAATCATTAAATTTAATTCAAAATTATGTTTTTTTAATTGAATTCCTGTTAAATTTTTAAGAATCGAAAAATATGAACTATTTCTATAATGCACCGAAAACCAGTGAATATTTAAAATATGTGTGTCATAATCGGATTGTATCGTATATTTGCCGAATATTATATTCGTTTTTTGTACTTCCGTTGCAAAATTCTTATAACGCGCCTAAAGAAGTTTTACTTCAATAATGTCAAGTGTGTCAAAAGAAAGATTTTATTTATTTTTTTAGAAAGTTATTTGTATGAAATGAAAATGATATTATTATTATTGAGAATTTTATTGCATTATAAGTTTGTCAAAAAAATATTGTAAAGTGTGACAAAAAATGATTTCATTTATTTTTTCAGCCAATTTTTTGGAAAAAAAATTTAGCAGTTGTATGACGTAAATGTGACATGGAAATTTTTGAATTATAGTTTTAGTTATAGTTTTTGAAATATTTTTTAGAATTTTAAAAAACGTTTGTACTTTTGATTTCGTAATAATTTTTGCAATATTTTTAGAATTTTGGAAAAAGTTTTAATCTTTGATTTTGTTATAATTTTTGCAATATATTTAGAATTTTGAAAAAAGTTTGATTTTATTTAATTTTTACGATATTTTTGGAATTTTGAAAGAAATATGAATGTGTGATTTTGTAATATTTTCTCGAAACGCTATATGGAGAGGTTTTTGAGTAGTTTGCTGATTGTATCATCTTTTTCACTAAATTATGTTAATTTATGATATGTTAGAATTTTTCGGCAACGTATTGATGTTTCATGTTTGTTTTGTAAACAGAGATTCTAAACAGAGATAAAAAATACATGTGCTTTAGCAAAAAGTTATGTTTGATATACATCGCTGCCCAAAACTTAAAACAATGTCCTCATAAAAGTTTTATGCCGAAAACTATATCAAAATCCTTAACCAAAACCGAAGTCTTGATATCTCAGAGCTTGAGATTTCAGCCCCTCCATATTTTTACAACTGAATTTTAGTTGATTTAGCTTACTGCTATGTAAGCTGAAATTAAACTGAGTTTTATGTTAATTTTACCCCGATTTTAAGTACTAAAAATTCATCGCCCGTTTTTAAATTCTTCGCCCATGAATTCCAATAAACACACCGACAGAAAATTTAAAAAAACTTTGATGTGAATATATATTTGTTTCCCTTTAATTCAAGATAAACAAAAAAATTGTATAAGCTAATTTTGAAAAAAATTTCTCACCTCGAAATTCAATCCTGGCAATTAAATTAGATTTAGCCTTTGGAAGACGAAACCTATTCACACGTACTGTTAGCGACATTTTAATTTATTAAATCAAAATCAATTTTTTTATATTTATTAACCAATTTTCATATTTTCACAATACATTAATCATTTTCTTTTCTATATTTCACTTTTCTAATTCCGAACACAATTTCATTTGTCCGAACATTCACTTCACTGACTATCCAACCTCACTCGCAATTGAATTAAACGAATTTTTCCTATATTTTGTTATATTTTTCACAATATTTTATTGTTATTTCACAAATTCAATTTATTGTTGACTTATTGTTGGTTGTTGTGTTGTATCCGTGGGTTTTCTGTAAAAAAATAATAGAGAATATAAAATTAATGAAATATTTTTAAGCCTGATTCAGATTTTGTGGTTGTTGTTTATTTTTGTTTTGTTTTTTTTTTATTATATTTTATATAATCCATGTTAATACAAAAGAGCTTGAAAACGGAAATGAAGTTCTTATATTTAATTTGGATTTGATTAAAATTATAATTTTTGTGGTTAGGGTTTTAGGTTACATATATAGATTAATTATATAAAAAAACTGGTAATCAAATATTTTAATTGGTAATAAATATTTCATTTAATTCAGTTTAATTCTGAATGAATAAAAAAATGATCAGTTTATACAGTTTTCTAAGGAAAATCTTGAACTGCTAGCAAGCTTTACAATTACATTTTCAAACCCGTCTTGTAATAATTCCCAAATGTAAGAAAAACAACAACTAAACTTATCAAACAAGAAAATTCGCCTCGCCATTTTTCGATTACAACATTAATAAATAAATCAACATTGTTCCTTTATTCAAAATTAACCAATTACACTAATTTAATTTAATATTAAATTAACAAGATTGATTCAAAGAATAGATTTTGGAAATGGAAATAAATTTTCGCAAGAAAAATTGTTTTTATAAATCTTTTATAATCACTTTCTGATTTTGTTATTTTTCACTTCCATTTCATGTTTTTCGAAAGTTTTCTTATTTGTTTGTTATTTGAGAAAAGAATTGAAGTGGAAAATAGAAGGATGAGAAGGACTCATGGGAATATACCTTTTCGTGTTGTTTGTTTTTTGTTTGAGCTATGTTCTTTGCTTGTTGAATTACGATTCTAAGTGTTTTCATATCAAAGGTTGTTAAACACGAAAATAGAAATTTATGTACATAGAATTTTGATTTTACAAATATAGGCAATTAACAGATTGAACAAAACATATAATCGTTATATTAGTAAAAAATAAGATAAAAATATTAATTACGAAAACAATAAATATATCTATCTGGCCATGATAAAGAACCATACTACCAAATCGGAATATCGCAATGCACTAATTAAGCCCTTAAATACTCTCAAAAGTTTAAAAACAAAAGAAAATAAATAACAATTTATTTTTCATGTTCCAACTGTTATGACTATGTTTTCATGTGCCAACGACTTTTTTGGTAAAGGTAGTCATTATTTGCCATTATTTTAGGAACTGCTAAAGTAATTGATTGAGTCTTGCATCTCAACCTGATGTTAAAATTTCATTGTTTATGGTTTATACTTTATGAATATCGTTGTTGATTCTAAATTTGGTTGATTTCATCAAAACTAATTCAGCGTTCAGAAAACTCAGTCTACAAATAATGCATGGGTGGGTGATCGAAATTAAATATTTTGACGAGTTGTATAATATAAAGTTCAATTACACTTCCTCTTTAGTTTAGCGGCAATGGATCTTATCTTTATCGAAAAAAAGCTCATCGCGAAAGCGAATATGACAAACCCTGAAATTGATTAAACAGCTGTACAGCCTTAGAATTACGATATTTTTATGTTAGTTCGTTGAAAAAAACTTTGTAATCTCTATGAGTATACAAACATTTTTAGTTTTATAAATAATTTTATTAGAATTAAGTAAATCATCAAACGCTTTAAAAAATAGTTTGTTCCAGTTTTAATAGTTTTAAGAGCAATTTTCCCAATAATTAGTTTCAACTATATTCATTAAAATTCATAAACATGTCAACCCTTACAGTACAGTAGCACTAAAATAATTTCAAATTTTCGATTAAATAATGAGCTTTTAATTAGATTGTTGCTCAAACTTTAATCTTCCATCCGTTCACATTGGACAGATTACACTAGTTTACAAGAAAAATATCCGTAAATAAAACCCAACTTTTCCTATAGATTTTGACCTGCTGAACACGAATATCATATTAATTTTTTTGGTTAGCTTTTGCGTTTTTGAGATATTCGCGAAAAAACAATTTTTTCGATGAACTAAAAGGTCATTCCGGTTTATGGATCGCATATTTTACAAAACAAACAAATTTAATGAACCAAGTGCATAGTGAGGATACTTAGGATGTTAATTAGAATAGAAATTTTCTCCATTCTACGAATTCACACAAAGTACTGTCTAGAAAATTAATGCAAAAAAAGCCCATATAATGTAAAAACATTTTCCATAATATGGAGTCTAATGACAGTGGAAAAATTCAACTTAAGTAAAAATAAATAAGTGATGAAGAAGTTTCAACTTTCAACTTTGAAATTGTCATCGCCTCAACGGCGTAATCGAAAGAGTGTCTGCCCAAGGATTCGAGCCGGGCACTGACGAGGTAGGTTCGAATCCCAACCGAAACACGAAAAATGTGAAGTGGAGTTTTTTTCTGAGAAACTTCAAACCATACCTTTGAATTCAAAAAATTCCAATTACTACTTTACTTACTTGAGTTTAATTGATCTCAAAAATCCAAAATAAATTTAAATTCCCTTAATGTAGTCTAATGTTAATACATATAGGACTACAAATTGACCAAGTGTCAGCCATTGATTTCACATTGATTGGAAACAATAATGACTATACAATCGTAACTTAGGATGTTAATTAGAATAGAAATGTTCACCATTCTACGAATTCACACAAAGCAGTACTTTATGTCTAGAAATTTAATGCAAAAAAATCCCATATAATGTAAAATTATTAGTGAAATTTATAATATAAAAGCATTTTCCATAATATGGAGTCTAATGACAGTGGAAAAATTCAACTTAAGTAAAGATACTAACAAATATTTTGAGCTATTTTTTTGAAAAAAATCCATCAATGATTCTGGAAGTAATACTCGAAAAAAGTTGAAAATAATCAAAAATTTATGTTTTTTAAAATTTGTCTATATTCAACGCCATAAATTTTGAACAAGCACTTATTGTAAATTTTTTTAATTTCTTGGAACCTGCAGTTAATTCAATATCCTTTGTTTAAAGTTAAAAATCACGATTTTTTGTGCAGGTTGCACCAAGTTATTCAGGTTTTTCAAAAAAAAGTTAAAACTCAAAATTTGGAAAACAAATTTTTACTAAGAATAATTTAAATTCTGCAACATAATTGATTTCTATATGAGTTGTTATACAGATTGTCGAGTTAAAATTGCAAGTTATGGTCAACACCTGGTCGTAACACAACGTTAAAACGTTAAATGAACATTTTCTCTATTGTACTATCGTGAATGTGTTAAGTTGCAGTTGACATAACCATTTTTCGGCATCCACGGTTAATTTTCATTCAATTTTATGTCAAAGTAATAAAGGTATGCAATTCTTAAATATGGAGTGACTTTTTAAGCAGGATGTATTATGCAAATTCCACAAATAAAACAAAATGAATTTGGACTATTTTTACACTTGAAACTTCTTGAGAAGCCATTTAAATAAATTTTACTATACACTTTACTATTTTAAAAGAATTCTTAAATGATGTTTGAGAACGACTGAACTTATAAAATATTATTTACGATGCGGCACAAAAGAGAAGAAAAAATACATAAACACGGTTGAAATAAGGAAAACTCAAAATGGGTAGCAGATTTTATTTGAAAATCTGTATAACAACTTAAATATAATTCAATTATGTTGCACAAATTATTCTTAGTAAAAAATTTGTTTTCCAAATTTTTCGTTTTGCCTTTTTTGGGAAAACCTAAATAACTTTGTGCAACCTGCACCAAAATTCGTGTTTTTAACTTAAAAGAAAGGAAATTAAATTTACCACGGGCTCCAGGAAATTAAAAAAATTTACAATCATTATTTATTCAAAATTTATGGCTTTGAATATGGAAATATTCTTAAAAAACCTAAATTTTTGATTTTTTCCAACTTCGAATGTAACTTCCAAAATCTTTCATAGATTTTTACAAAAATAGCTCGCAATGTTTTTTAGCATCTTTATTATAAACCTCTTTTATTAATATATTAAATTTGTTTGTTTTGTGAAATAAGCCGCATAACCGAACAAATTGGTTTTTCGCGAATATCTCAAGAACAAGCGCTAGCCTAAACAAATAAATATGATATTCGTGTTTAGCAAGGCAAAATCTATAGGAAAAGTTAGGTTTTAGTCAAGGAGACAAAAAAAGATCAAAATTTGTAAACTAGTGTTATTTTCCTTGATTAAACTATATCATTTGTACTTTACTCTTTATGTATTAGTAAACATACTAAAATTTCTGTGGTCATAAACTGTTAAGAAAGTTATTTATGTTTTTGCTACATTAAAAAATTGTTGGTGGCAACAAAAACTATAATTATCAAATAACTCCACAATTGCATAAACTAACATACTACACTTGTTCAATGACTTATTCATGCTTACATTTAATTTATTTCGTACTAAAGAAATCGTACCTTATACCATCACATCACAGTACAGAAAACATTTCAATCGATTTTCTTTGCATATTTTATTTTCTTCTGTACAAACCAACTTTAACTTCATCGTAAATATTTCTACATGCAAAACTGACTCGGTACAACACAAAATCGTAACAATATCAATTATTTATTAAACAATTTACATAGTTTTATGGACTGAAAAAATTATTTTAATGTATTCCAACATTATCCTAACAAAGCAATTTCTACATATTTGATTAGTGTTTTCTTTAAACAAATCTAAGGGGTTGAAAACAAGAGCAACTTTCAAAAGAGTTACAAATAAGATCTCATTATTCTTTGATTAAAACATAATCCCAGTAGAGTTTGAATTCAACACTTTAAAAAATTAATATGTATCACTTACATTATTTTTGTTTTTGAATAAAATAAAAATAAAATAAACCACACAAATAAATTTTCATGTTTGTGTTTTATTTTCACCCAAAAAGAAAAGCGAGCGCGGTAATAAACCCGATTAATACTGATACTTTTCCTTAACTGAATGTTTGGAAATAATTATTGTAAAATAATGAAGCTTTTTTTTGTTAAAAAACATTTGCTCTTTCTCTTCCTCTCTTAACATTTCCATTACAAATAGAAACTGTTGATTGTTTATGATTTTATTTTTGTAATGAAAATGAATTGAGAGTTTTCGATCTTGGAAAAATATAGGGGAATCGTAAAAGCTTTCATGGGAAAACTTGTAGAGAAGATAAAAACAAGCTCTCAAGAATTTATTTATATTATTGTATGCAGAGTTTAGGTAAAAATTAAAAAAAACTTGAATATTATTTACTTTATGCAAGCATAACCAGACGGTCTTCGAATCTATTTTTTGTTTTTAAAAAAAATAATACAAGTCTTAAGGTAGTGGTAATATAGTCAAGAAAAATTTGGAGGGTATAATAGATTGTTTTTCTCTTTTTTTATTTTTCCGCCACATTCGCGGTCCTTCCTTGACAAAATGATTATAATGAAATAATATGTTATATGCTTTTCTAATTATTTCAAATGAAAACTTAAAGCGACTCTAGACTTTAACTTCCAAACTTGGCTTAGATCATGGCTTACGTCAAACGTCAAAACGTACATTTTAATATAATCAAAATAATAAATTTTGAAATTGTTTTAATTAACTGTTATTGTTTTAATTAACTGTCAGTGTTTTAAGACAGTAAAGCTATAAAAAGCTATATCTGATTACAAGATGAGAAATTTTTATTTTGAATTTGCGGATCAATTTCCGAAATTTAAGTCTAATCTATCTTGCGCGGCAAGCGAATGTGAAAAGTTAATCAATAATAAATAACCTGTATTCGAATGCTGCAGCTGTAAAAAAAATGTTTTCATCCGCATTGTAAAGGAGTTTTGGTTAAAACATAGCTGAAAAAGGATCAGAAGCTGTTTGGTTTTGCTCTGAATTTTGTCAAAAATCAAAACCGAAACACCAAACAACTCAACTTGCGACAAATGAAAACAGTGAAATCATCTACAAACTACAAAAACAAGATGAGGCGTTTGTTGGAAAAAAAGCCAAGACGACAGGTATAAAAAATCACAGGAATTTATTTCCATAGAATTTGATAAAATGAAATCGGAGTACCAAAAAGTTGTCACTGATAACAAAGAATTACTTCAGCTTCTTCGTGAGTCAAAAAAAAAATCTAATGCAAGAAAAGAATATCAATGATTTAGAGGCATGTATAGATGAACTGCACCAAAAAGATATTGAATCTAACCTGATCATTGTTGGTATACCAAATGAAAATTTGAATCTGGTAGAAAGAATTTTTGATAAGTTGGGGTGCAATGATGCTATCAAGAATGTAAAGAAAGTTGAATTTATGAAACAACGAGTACTTCATAATGTTCCAGCAGACAAAATTTATAAAAAAAAATATTGTAACATTCAAAGATAGAGAGGAAAAGATTAAGGTTCAGCAACAAAGACAGGGAAGATGGTTCATCTAAGTCAGATGGCTTTCAATTAGTAGACAGGCAAATATTCTTCAGAGATCACTTAACATTGTTCCGTCTTAAATTATATAACAAGGCTCGCAATTCAAATAAAATTATTCAGTATAAGTACCTTTGGATAAACAAACCACTCATTTATTTTCGGAAAGAAGATAAAGCTAAAGTTATTAGAATATCGTCACAAAATGACATTAATAAACTCTTGACCACAAATAAATGTACTCCAAATTCAATTGCATGAAAATCGAACATATGTATTACATCACTATTATATTTAATATAAAAATTACTTTATTTAGAAATAGCAATTTGTACATCAAAATTATTTACTTATTAATTTTAATTAACTCTTATGAACATATAATAACATAATATCATAACATTATGATATTTTTAGGTAGATTTGTATTTTTAGGTTAATTTGTAGAATTGTAAAATAAGCACTTTTGCTTGGAAAAACGCAAATTTTGTGAAATTGGCGCCATTTAGTAGCCGTTATGTTGAAAATGTTTGTACTAATCATATTAATTTTTAAAGACAGTGCTTCTACAATCATTAAAAAATTAACAATCAATTTTTTTAAAGTAATAGTACTTGTTAGTAATTAATTTCCCCGTTCGATGCTAAAAAATTTCAGAATAAACGCTTCATTTTGAAGGCGCCATTTTGAAAAGTTTTAAAACGCCACGTTTCATTGTAAAGAGAATATTATAACAAACATTTTGAGCCATCACACGTTTTTTTAAAACCTCTCCAAATTTTGGTCGAAGCGGTGGCCCGTTTGACGTGGATCGTCCCATATATATATATACATAAATATCCATATATATATATATATATATATATATATATATATATATATATATATATATATATATATATATATATATATATATATATATATATATATATATATATATATATATATATATATATATATATATATATATATATATATATATATATATATATATATCTTATATATATAAAAATCACGTGTCACGATGTTTGTCCGCGATAAACTCCGCAAAAACGTTACCAATCTTAATGAAAGTTTGTACAATGTGTGTATGATAGTCCAGCTTGAGAGATAGGATAGTTTTTTTTTTGATTAAATGCCTAAATTTTTTTAAATTACGAATTAAATGTTAAATATGGATGGTTCATATGCCAACTTTCAGATGGCAGCGTAAATCAATTTATTCAATTGATAGTAAACTTCAACTTAGTATAAAGCCATTATTAGACTATCAAATATGTTTTAATAAAGAATGTTTTGTTTTATTTGATAATAAACGAAAAGCATATTATGCTAAGTCAAATACGTTATCAAAGATTATTGATAACTTTGTGGAGGTTATATATTAATTATAGAAGTGTTAGAAAATATCGAAACCTGTAAAAAAATTATTGTATTGGTTTTTATATAGTTTGAATAAAAATAAGAGTAAAAATTAAAGAAAACAATAATTTAAATTTATTTTTTAAATTTTTCATTGATCTTCAATATTAGTTTACAAAAATCAATATCAAATTGAAAAATACTCTTATTTGTATTGCTTATTAAAATAAAACGGTTAGAGGTAAAAAAATTTGTCATCAAAACTGGATGAAAAACTATCGAAGTTTATTTTACAACCTTTACACCATTGAATAAATCTAAAATATATTTGATAGTGTGATATACGCCTCATAAATTTGGGTTAGCCAATAGATGGTGCGGTATTTGTATTTGAAACGTTGTTTTTAATGTCAAAATTTTGAAAATTCACTACGCTTGCTTTGTCCAATTGTCGTGTGTGGTTAGTAAATAAAATAAATTAATTTGAATTTATGTTGCCTTTGTCGATATTAATTGCGTTTATGTTCTTATGAATGTAAAGGGATTCAAAAGCATCCAATTTATTGCTATCGCCTATCGTGCACCTCTTTCTTTAACCTTATATTATCTATTGAAAAATTTAAATAATCCTTTTATTTTCCAAAACATGTTTTGCTATAGGGGTTTTATTCGGTTGGTCTGTTTTAATGTATACAGAATTTGCCTCAAAGCGTTTCTTCAAAACCCTACGGCCCGTATAATGTTTTTATAGTAATCACCACAAGATAGTTCATAAACACCGACTTTACAATCGATTAAACCGATTTAAAGCTCAAAATTACGAAATGGGAGCCGCTAATAATACTAATATACTAAATACTAAAAAAAAATACTATACAGAGAAGCATAGTTGATCAAACACGGATGGTAATCATGATGAACAAACTAATTAAAAATGGTGGGACTTAGCTGGCAACACGCATGCAATAGTAATTTTCAAACGGTAACAATTCATTAATGAATTCATTAACGAATTAATTAGATACTCCCGCAGGAAGATTTGTAAAATTTAAAATTTTTGATCTATGGGTGTGACAACCCCGCGTACTTAGGTCCCTGCTATTTGCATATGAGTTAGCTTGAGATATCGTATACCACTGGCAATAGCAGTGAGATATCACTAGCCAAAGTGATATCTTAGGGGTTTCGGTGGATGAACTTTTTTCAATCAACGATAGCACCCTTAGTCTTAGTTATAGTATTAATATTCTTTGATGATGATGATGACACGCTATTGTTTTTTTTAAATAAAATGTGTTGGGTGGTACGAATTACAATGTGTGCAATAACAAAAAATAACAACCTTTGAAGAATAAGGTCCCATCAACAACATGCTTTCTAAGGTGTTGATGGACGCAAATTTTTTATTTTTGAATATTTTTTTAAAGAATGAACTTTTTCGCTTGCTCGAAGAAATGAGCTTCCATATATAACTATTAAATATGCCGGGTTTAATCCTTGAACCATGTTTTTCATGATTTAAGTATATGCTTCTAGCACTATAAGGATAATTAGTAACCCAATTTAGCTCTGTTCCTACAAATTTGAAAAAAAAAAAAGTATTTATTTTTATTTCCTCCATTTTATCATGAAATATTGCCCTATATTGTTTATTATTATGTGAAAGGGTTTATTATTTAGTTTTCCATTCTTTAAAATGAATATAAAAAACCAAAAGATAAGAAATTTGCGTTCATCATCTTAAAAAATATGATGTTGTGGAACCTAGGTCTTAAAGGGTTTTATATGTTGTTGTGACACATATTGTTAATATATATTAAAAAATATGTCAAATGTTTTGAAATAGCACAAATTTTTTTAAAATTTTCGGTGAAAATGATGATGAACAATGTCATTGAAGCTACAATTTGGAATGGAAAATTCAGAGGGGAAGATGTACTGTTCCCAAGTATTTCAATGATCCCAACTCGCTTTTGCAATGACCATCAACAAAGCACAAGGACAATTGCTGCAAGGATGTGGACTAGGTAGATTTGGAGAATCCGTACTTCTCACATCTGGACAGCTGTATGTGGCCATCTAACGTCGGAATACCTTCTGATTTATTCGTGTACGCATCTAGACGGAAAAACACAAAATATAATTTGTGCCCACAAGCACACGAGTCAAGAAATAGAATTAAAACGACATTTTGAAATTTTTTCCCTCATTAAAATAAATAATTGTTGCAATAAAAATGATACAATGTAAATTGAATGTTAGGTACGTTTAGTGTAACTGAACTACTGTAACTAACAACTGCAAAAACAACAACAATTGTTTTACATTTTTCGTTGTTTCAAATGCTTCAGTCAAATCGAACACGGCTGTTATCAAAACGAGTTTTCTTGAATTTCCCTTTTTATGAGATACCGACAATGTGCGACGGGTATAATGCTAAATAAACAAAAGTTTTACACTATTTGGTGTAAAATAAATAAAGTTTTGAGAAATTTTTAGAGTGATTAAGCTTAAAGTAATTATTTTAAAAAACATGAATTTTGCAATTTTAATGCATTTTTTATTTTCCCTCAGAAAAACTTCTTTAAAACAGTTTTTGTGTATTTCGTATCGGGAACGATTCCAATTTACAATTGTATAATCACAGATGGAGAATTCAATTTAAAAAAAAAAATATGAGATAATGAAGTTTCAATTTAGAAATTATTTGAACATGAAAATTAAAATTCATTAAAATTCATTGTTGTTTCATCCACTGTGGCTGAGTGTGTAAGATGGCTTTGAACTATGTTGTCTCTGATCAGTGTGAGTTCAATCCCGACAATAATTACTTATTATCGGGAATAATACTTTTAATAATTACTTTGAGCAACAATTACTCACAAAATTGCCCAAAAATTAATATTCCATTAATGTTGTCTATATATGGAGCATATATGCCAATATATTGACCGTGTGTAAGATATTAGTTTCGCATTTATTTGCAACAATCCGTAATGACTTTAAAATGACTTAGGATGTTCACTAAATAGAAATATTTCTCATCCTATGAATTCACATTCTATGAATTCTAATACAAAAACTTCCAATGAATTTTGATTTTTTTGCATCACTTCTTCTATTCCTTTTTTGCATCACTTCTTCTATACTTTCATCGAATGTACTGTCGCTATTCTTACACCCCGAGCTGATCATAAAATGACATAACGATCAAAATTGTTTGCAACGTTTTTATAGTAAACTGCCGGTAAAGAAAGCGTATACTAAACCGCATGAGCCCTGTGAAAATTTATGAATCCATTTTTGTTCCGTATAATGTTCTATATAGAGACACACTTGAAACCTAACACACCTGAAAACTTATTTGATTTTTTATATATCCTTTGTTTTATATATAATACAATTTTTTTATATTTTACTGATCAACTAGAGTGCTGATCGTTTTACATTCATTCATTCATTCATTCATTAAAAAAAAAACAGAAAATCATTTCTCATTACTGCTCTTTGAAATTATTGCTACTACGTCAACAAAATGTATACACACAAACTTTATTTAAAGGCGTAGCAAAGCACGCTGGGTCCCGCTAGTATATATATATATATATATATATATATATATATATATATATATATATATATATATATATATATATATATATATATATATATATATATATATATATATATAAATATATATATATATATATATATATATATATATATATATATATATATATATATATATATATATATATATATATATATATATATATATTATATATATATATATATATATATATATATATATATATATATATATATATATATATATATATATATATATATATATATATATATATATATATATATATATATATATATATATATATATATATAGAGAATATGTTATTTGGCTTGCGTATTATATTTTAAAAAAAGATTTTTGGTTAAAGCCAATAAATAATTAATAAATTATTTTTACCCAACAATTGTTTCGGTTTATTTAAACCATCTTCAAGGATACAATTATACAAAAATAAAAACAAGCTTTGTTCAACAAAAAATTGACATAAATAAATAAAGAAAAGCTTTGAAAAATAACAATAAAAAAAAACGCTAACTATAATGCAAAATAGTAAAAGAAAAACAAACAATTATACAATTCAAAAAATAATAAAAAATATGGCAGTTAAAGTTTGAACTTTCTTTCTAGACTTCATTTTTCTAAAATGTTTAGCTTCATAGAACAAAATCATAAATGTTACTTAAAAAATCTGTATCCGTTTGTATGTTCATACAATTTTTATTTTGTTTAATACGAATCATTTCTAAAATCCTACGTCTGTTTAAATTTGATTCTTTATCCAAAATTTTAAAATTTTGAAGAGGTAGATTAGCATTACAGCTTTTTTTGTGACTTGATAGTGCGCTCATATTGTCGATTTGCTTTTTTGCGTCGTTGAGATGTTGTTTGACACGTTTACCTAGATATTGTTTTGTTTGGCCTATATATGATTTACCACATCCACAATCAGCTTGGTAAACCAAATTCGATTGAAGATTAATGGGTATTTTATCTTTTAATTTAGTAAAAATGGTGTCATATAACGTTTTATTAGCTGTTCCGACTACTTCAAAATTAAATTTTTTCAGTAAATGTTTAACTTGTTCAAAAAGAGTTTTTACATATGGTAAAGTCATGTAAATTTTGTTGTTGTTATTAATAGATGTTTCTTTTAAAATGGTTTTTTCTTTGCTATAAATTTGTTGATTAACTAATTTCTGTATAAAATTTTTTGGATAATTGTTTTTTTCTAGAGTTTCGAAAAGTAGTTTAAAATTTTTAATATGGAATTTCGGATCAGATAATTTCAAAATTTTTTGAACCATTAAGGTAACAGTGTTTCTTTTATAAGATAGAGGCAGCCATGAATCAAAATTTAAATATCGCCCTGACCAGGTTTTTTTGTGGAACCAATCAGTAGCTAGCTGTCCGTTACTTGAACGGTGTATGACTAAATCCAAAAACGGTAAACAGCAATCAATTTCTGTTTCTAGAGTAAACTGTATTTTGTTGTTAAAACTATTAAATTTTGATAGAAAATCTTGAATTTTATTTTTTGGAATTGCCGTTAAAATGTCATCTACATATCGGAAGAAAAAAGGTGGTCTTATGTCCATATCTTTTAAAACGGTTTCTTCAACGTATTCCATAATTAAATTTGCGCAAGAAGGACTCACAGGAGAACCCATTGGACTTCCAAAAATTTGTCTATAGGCCTGTTGGTTGTATGTAAATTCGCAGTTACTTAAAACTAACTCCAATGCATCCACAAACTGCAATTTTGTTAATTTAAGTTTATTTAATTTTTTAATTTCCATCCAATTTCGTTTAACAAGCTGAATTACTAGTTTACTATCAATATTAGTAAACAAAGATACTACATCTAAAGATATTAAAATGTAGTCCTCTGGCAAATTGTAATTTCCTAATTTCTCTTTTAAGTCTTCCCCATTTTTTATAAAAGTGTTTGTTCTTCCCACAAATTTATTTAAAATACCAGATAAAAATGACGACAAATTATAGAGAGTGGTTCCAATAGAACTCACAATTGGGCGAAGAGGTATACCGACCTTATGAACTTTCGGTAAACCATACAAAGTAGCAGGAATACCATTATAAGATCTTAACCATTTTCCTTGTTGTTCAGTTATTCTTACCTCTGTTTCCCAAGTCATTATCATATTATTAAGAAGGTTTTGAACACTTGATATCGGTACTTTGACAATTTTCTGATAAGTAGACTCATCTTGTAATAAGGTTTGTATTTTTAACTCGTAATCACTTTTTTGCATAACAACTGTTATATTTCCTTTATCGGCTTTTACTACAATTATGTCTAGATTATTATTCACAAAATTTTTGGTATCTTTCAAATCATGCAGTAGTTTGAGTTCTTCATTCGAAAGTAATTTTTTATGTGTGTTTCTAGTTTTAAAATTAGTCAAAATATTAACAAATCGATTGCGCAGATCTGATTTTGTCAAATCATCAACATGATCTTCACAATTTAGTAAAACACTTTCAACACTGCACACTATTTTATCATAAGGTATTGCTTTAGAATAAACAGGCGGGGCAAATTTTTCACCAAGTTTTAAAATATTTTCTACATTTTCAGGTATAATTTTGTGTGATAGGTTTACTAACCACTTATCGTCTGATAAACTTGTAACTTGATTGCCCTCTACAGTCGAACTTACAAGGTTTGTTTGGTGTGCGTTGTTTTCTTTTTCATTAGCCATTGGTGTTAAGAGCTTGTCAATTTTCCGACAAGCTCTTAACACCAATGGCTAATGAAAAAGAAAACAACGCACACCAAACAAACCTTGTAAGTTCGACTGTAGAGGGCAATCAAGTTACAAGTTTATCAGACGATAAGTGGTTAGTAAACCTATCACACAAAATTATACCTGAAAATGTAGAAAATATTTTAAAACTTGGTGAAAAATTTGCCCCGCCTGTTTATTCTAAAGCAATACCTTATGATAAAATAGTGTGCAGTGTTGAAAGTGTTTTACTAAATTGTGAAGATCATGTTGATGATTTGACAAAATCAGATCTGCGCAATCGATTTGTTAATATTTTGACTAATTTTAAAACTAGAAACACACATAAAAAATTACTTTCGAATGAAGAACTCAAACTACTGCATGATTTGAAAGATACCAAAAATTTTGTGAATAATAATCTAGACATAATTGTAGTAAAAGCCGATAAAGGAAATATAACAGTTGTTATGCAAAAAAGTGATTACGAGTTAAAAATACAAACCTTATTACAAGATGAGTCTACTTATCAGAAAATTGTCAAAGTACCGATATCAAGTGTTCAAAACCTTCTTAATAATATGATAATGACTTGGGAAACAGAGGTAAGAATAACTGAACAACAAGGAAAATGGTTAAGATCTTATAATGGTATTCCTGCTACTTTGTATGGTTTACCGAAAGTTCATAAGGTCGGTATACCTCTTCGCCCAATTGTGAGTTCTATTGGAACCACTCTCTATAATTTGTCGTCATTTTTATCTGGTATTTTAAATAAATTTGTGGGAAGAACAAACACTTTTATAAAAAATGGGGAAGACTTAAAAGAGAAATTAGGAAATTACAATTTGCCAGAGGACTACATTTTAATATCTTTAGATGTAGTATCTTTGTTTACTAATATTGATAGTAAACTAGTAATTCAGCTTGTTAAACGAAATTGGATGGAAATTAAAAAATTAAATAAACTTAAATTAACAAAATTGCAGTTTGTGGATGCATTGGAGTTAGTTTTAAGTAACTGCGAATTTACATACAACCAACAGGCCTATAGACAAATTTTTGGAAGTCCAATGGGTTCTCCTGTGAGTCCTTCTTGCGCAAATTTAATTATGGAATACGTTGAAGAAACCGTTTTAAAAGATATGGACATAAGACCACCTTTTTTCTTCCGATATGTAGATGACATTTTAACGGCAATTCCAAAAAATAAAATTCAAGATTTTCTATCAAAATTTAATAGTTTTAACAACAAAATACAGTTTACTCTAGAAACAGAAATTGATTGCTGTTTACCGTTTTTGGATTTAGTCATACACCGTTCAAGTAACGGACAGCTAGCTACTGATTGGTTCCACAAAAAAACCTGGTCAGGGCGATATTTAAATTTTGATTCATGGCTGCCTCTATCTTATAAAAGAAACACTGTTACCTTAATGGTTCAAAAAATTTTGAAATTATCTGATCCGAAATTCCATATTAAAAATTTTAAACTACTTTTCGAAACTCTAGAAAAAAACAATTATCCAAAAAATTTTATACAGAAATTAGTTAATCAACAAATTTATAGCAAAGAAAAAATCATTTTAAAAGAAACATCTATTAATAACAACAACAAAATTTACATGACTTTACCATATGTAAAAACTCTTTTTGAACAAGTTAAACATTTACTGAAAAAATTTAATTTTGAAGTAGTCGGAACAGCTAATAAAACGTTATATGACACCATTTTTACTAAATTAAAAGATAAAATACCCATTAATCTTCAATCGAATTTGGTTTACCAAGCTGATTGTGGATGTGGTAAATCATATATAGGCCAAACAAAACAATATCTAGGTAAACGTGTCAAACAACATCTCAACGACGCAAAAAAGCAAATCGACAATATGAGCGCACTATCAAGTCACAAAAAAAGCTGTAATGCTAATCTACCTCTTCAAAATTTTAAAATTTTGGATAAAGAATCAAATTTAAACAGACGTAGGATTTTAGAAATGATTCGTATTAAACAAAATAAAAATTGTATGAACATACAAACGGATACAGATTTTTTAAGTAACATTTATGATTTTGTTCTATGAAGCTAAACATTTTAGAAAAATGAAGTCTAGAAAGAAAGTTCAAACTTTAACTGCCATATTTTTTATTATTTTTTGAATTGTATAATTGTTTGTTTTTCTTTTACTATTTTGCATTATAGTTAGCGTTTTTTTTTATTGTTATTTTTCAAAGCTTTTCTTTATTTATTTATGTCAATTTTTTGTTGAACAAAGCTTGTTTTTATTTTTGTATAATTGTATCCTTGAAGATGGTTTAAATAAACCGAAACAATTGTTGGGTAAAAAATAATTTATTAATTATTTATTGGCTTTAACCAAAAATCTTTTTTTAAAATATATATATATATATATATATATATATATATATATATATATATATATATATATATATATATATATATATATATATATATATATATATATATATATATATATATATATATATATATATATATATATATATATATATATATATATATATATATATATATATATATATATATATATATATATATATATATATATATATATATATATATATATATATATATATATATATATATATATATATATATATATATATGTATATATATATATATATATATATATATATATATATATATATATATATATACATTTTTTTTTCATTATGATTTTCCGTCTCCGCTTATCATATATAGTCGTTTGGCACCAACATTTTTCCGAAATTCCGAGATGAAGCACGTTGCAATAGATAGATTTTTATATGAAATCTACCTAAAATTATTGTCAAATGAAATAAATAAATTAAAAATAAAATTCGACCACTAACTTCAAACTTCCCACTCCATATTCAAACGGCACAAATTTTTTGATTGGGATTATTTGGAAATGCAACCATTCCAAGATAAAAAATAATTAAATATTTGGTAACACAGAAATCATTTAGCGTAGCTCGTGCTTAATCAGTTTGCTACAATGTTGAAGCACAATAGTCAGAAAATTTAATCACAAGCTATAAAATTTCCTACATTTAACACAAGTATCAACTTCTCTACACAAGTAACAACTTCTCTAGAAGTTACGATTGTTTCTTAAATCCACAAACTCGTCTATTTGCCACGTAATTTCCTGCTGTTTTTCCTACCAATCATGTCAGAAAAAATAATATTTTCATTTCGTTTGTTGTCATAAATCAAATTAAAACAACAAAGAAAAATATAAAATGTAATATCTAATCGCCAAGAGAGACACCAACGATGAATATAGGCAATACGTTTGAAAATATTTTTTCACCTAGCTTATGTATCCATAACGTTTGAACTACAAAAAAAATTTAATTGTATTTTTTTATACAAGAAGTAATATTTATTTCCAGAGCAATCTTTACCCTCTAGCGTTTTAATTTTTAAAAGAAAAACTATGTGAAATATTCTACAGAATTTCAATGAGAAAAATATGAAGGGGCTGAAATCTCACGCTCTGAGATATCAAGACTTCGGTTTTGGTTAAGGATTTTGATATAGTTTTCGGCAAAACATTTTTATGAGGACATTGTTGTTTTGGTCAGCGATGTATATCAAACATAAAACTCTTGTTAAAGCACATGTATTTTTTTTTCTCTGTTTAGAAATTTATTACATAACTAACACGAAACATAAAGACGTTGCCGGAAAATTATAGCAGAACATAAATTAACATAATTTAGTGAAAAGATGATAAAATCAGCAGACTACTCAAAAACCTCTTTATTTAGCGTTTCGAGAAAATATTATTACAAAATCACAAATTCATATTTCAATCAAAATTCCAAAAATATGTATTGTAAAATTAAATAAAATCAAACTTTGTTCAAACAAAATTCTAAAAATATTCCAAACATTATTACAAAATCAAAAATTAAAACTTTTTTCAAAAATTCTAAAAATATTGCCAAAATTATAACAAAAACAAAAATTAAAATTTTTTCCAAAATTCTAAAAATATTGCAAAAATTATGATAAAATCAATAATACAAACTTTTTTCAAAATTACAATAATATTTTAAAAACTATAATAAATTCAAAAATTTCCATGTCCAATTTCATGTTCAATTACATTTACGTCATACAAACAGCTAAACTTTTTTCCAAAAAAATGAATGAAAATCATTCTTTTGACACACTTGACATTATTTTTTGACAAACTTATAATAATGCCATAATTCTCAATAATAATAATAAAATTTCATGTCATACAAATAATTAATTTTATTTTTTTCCAAAATATTGGGTAAAAAATAAATAAAAATCTTTCTTTTGACACACTTAACAACATTTTTTTGGCAAACTTCTAATGTAATAATCTAGTTTTTGATCTCACATACCAATCCCTACCATCATGATTTTTCAAAATTCAATGTTCCTACTCGTAATCACTTAAAATGAATGTTTTTATGCAAATTTTATTGTTTTGACACACTTGACGATTTTTTGACACACTTTCGGTACAGTTATGAACACATCGTCCTTTCGGACCTGTCCATAGAGTATAGCTTTTTTAAGAAAAATAAATTTTTGTATAGCTTTTTTAAGAAAAATAAATTTTTGAAATCTCTCCAGCGGTTTTCTAGATTTCGTAGGTAATGACGTACGGTCGGACTCCTAAAACGTCGAGAAATGCCAAAAAGATGGGGGTAAGAATTTCCCTTTTGGCTTATGAATGTTAGGTTTTTCAGACCGAAGTAATATATAACCCAAAGGAACGGATATAAAACAAGTTTAATAGACACGTTGAATAAAAAACAAAAAATATTTACAAAACCAAACTACTCTAAAAAGCGAAACAAAATGTAAACGACAAAAAATATATTATCATTAACTACAATTAAACGACATAGAGAATCAATCATACAAAAAAACATTTAAACAATTCGGATACGTATCAGCATTTAAAACCCGTAATAAAATGAGAAATCTAATAAAAACCAGAAAAACCCAAAATAGTGAAACAAGTGTTTACAAATTAACGTGCAACGATTGCCAGAAATTTTACATAGGCTAAACGGGGCGGTCCTTCAAAATAAGATTTACCGAGCATATAAGTGAAGTAAATAAGGACAATCCCAAATCACACTATGCTCAACACCTCAAAAATGAAAATCATAATTACACTGACATCAACCACAATCTGAAAATCATCCCCAAAATTCAAAAGGGGTCTGACATGGGTAGAATTAAAGAATTACACATATACAAACATAAAAATGATAATAGTTTACTAAACAGGAAGATAAATACAAAAACAAAATTAATTATACGACCACATAATAAATAATACAAAATAATAACAATAAAAATAAAAAATAAAATAGTACCTATATAAGAAATTAATTTTAGTAAAATTTTTATGGTTAAGAAAAAGAACTGAAGAAGGATTATATCCGAAATATATATATATTCTGTACTAGCAGGCCCCGGCGTACGTTGCTACGCCTATAAAAATGTTTGTGTGCGTACATTTTGTTGAATTAGTAAGAATAATTTCAAAGAGTCGTAATGAGAAGAGAATAGAAGGAGCCTATTTTAATTTTTCCAATTGGGAAATATGAATAACAGTAATCATTAGCATTCTAGCTGATCAATCCAGATAGTTTGAAAATTGAACGGAAGGTCAACATTTGAAAGTGATTGGTAAAGAGTTTCGGAGAGTTTAAATTAGACACTTGCAATTTTTCGCGTTAATCGGCTTAATATGTGTCGTGAAAAATTAGGTGAACGTCAAAACATTCGTTTATTGGGTGTTACAGCTGTCAATGACTTACTCTGGAACCGTCATACTTGCGATACAAAATAGGCACACCGCACCAAAATTTGCTGTTTTATCGTACCATTTCATGTTGACTAATTTCATTTATCAATCTATCCAGATTATTTGCTGATCTTAAATAAAACCAATTTGGATTTTCAAATATATTTTACCAATTATTTCCAATGCTCTACATGCCCTCTGTGTGTTTTTATTTGTAATGGAGCATGTCACTGCAAGAAAACTTTGAAGAGCAGACTAAATATGCATAGCGCTGATGTTTGATACTAATCGGGTCGGGTAGTCGACGTCGTATCGATCAGACGTGTTTTTGATTTGCTCTCAAAAAATATTTTATATTATATTTGGAAAAAGATTAATATGGCGGCCATTATAGTTTTAAAAGAAATGTTTGCAAATTGAACTTGAAATTAAGATGGTTTAATTAGATGATGGTTTAAATTAATGTTTAAATTGTGTTATATTAGTGTTAAAGAGTGTAATTAAATGAAGGATACTTTAAATGGGTATTGCTGAATAAATAAAAACAATAAAATAAATAAATAAAAACAGTCCTGTGATTGTTTATAACAATAATATAAAATATTATTAGTATCAATGTTGTTGTTTAAAATTGATGTTTATTTAGTTTTTCAAGGTTTTGATTCTATATTTTGTTCGTCTCACAAAATGGCGCTGATTTTCCTATTAAATTAATAATACGTTTTGAAGTTGGCTACATTTTCAGAGCGAAGCTAAATTTTTTTATTCTCAATTAACACAAATTTGTTCTTATTTTTCAATTTATTTAACAAGTCAAAAGTTGATTTGACTAATTTAAATTTAGGAATTCTTGAACAAAATAGTCTACATGTAGATATTTGTTATCTGAAATTAATATATTAATTTATACAACATAATGCGATTGCAAAAAGTTTTTAATAGAAAAAATTATTGCATTTATTTTATGCAAATATATTAAATTTATTTTAACATTCTCTTTATATTTGTTTCTGTTTTATTTATTTGATTGTTTTTTAGCTTCATTCCTTTTAATGTATGTAATAATAATACAAATGAAATTGGTTTACAGGGTGACACAAAAAAAACAAATCTCAGTCAATATATAGAATAAAATATATGTATTTCGAACAATGGTACTGAATTAATATAAATGGATTATTCGTTTTAATGATCTCACCTAGGAATAATATGAATTTATGTATAATTATTATTTTTACTAATTAATGATTTCTAATTGGAATTTCGTGTTTCTTGTTTTGATTAAAAAAAAAATTTTGTTTGTTGATTTAGAGAAAATAAATAAATTTATCAAAATGCCATTACCAGGAATAAATGAATGTAAATAAAATGGAGTATTTTAGTTTAAATTTCATAATATAATTAATGAAATGCAGATTTATTAGAAATAAAGATACAAATTTCGTCAACTTGAAAAGGTGTCATGGCGTGTGAAATATTATTCTTAAAAAACATTGATAATATTTTTGTTTCTTAAAAAAAACTGATGGTTTGATATCTTAGGTTCGCTATTCGAAATAATTGAATTTTCATATATATATATATGAGATTAGCTGAGATTTGGCATTAATTTAATTAAGTTTTAATAAATTTAATGAAAATAGAACTTCGAATTAATTAACTTTCTTTGATTTACAGCTACAGAATATAATACAAAAGGTATATATAAACATTGAAACTAGTTTTTAATGTTTATGTATAACTTTCTTAAAACATCTTTCGTATTTCTATCAATTTTATGTAATTTGGAATAAATGAAAGGAAGTCTAAAAATACGTCTAAAGTATTAAAGATATCGTTCAAACAAATTTTATACATATATTCCATATTTGAATTATCAAAATATATATAACATATTTATATGAATTATCAATATATGTATATATGTGTATGTATGTGTGTATGTATGCATGTATGTATGTATGTGTGTATGTATATGTATGTGTATGTGTGTATGTGTATGTATATATATGTATGTATATATGTGTATATGTGTGTGTATATATATGTGTATGGATATGTATGTATGTATGTATGTGTGCGTGTGTATGTATGTATATGTGTGTATGTATATATGTATATATATGTATATATATATATATATATATATATATATATATATATATATATATATATATATATATATATATATATATATATATATATATATATATATATATATATATATATATATATATATATATATATATATATATATATATATATATATATATATATATATATATATATATATATATATATATATATATATATATATATATATATATATATATATATATATATATATATATATATATATATATATATATATATATATATATATATATATATATATATATATATATATATATATATATATATGTATATTGTTGTGAGGTTCACATTTACACCATATCACATTTACACCATATCACATTTACACCATATCACATATACACCGTATCACATTTACACTGTATTTAATATCGTTTAACTATATTCATTATAATACACCGTATTTAATATCGTTTAACTATATTCATTGTAATTTGTTTTAACGAACGTCTATAAACGAACGTGTACAAACATGTGGAATTAATGATTTATAAGCGAAGAGAATTTGTTAATCTTTCTCTTTTTCTGTTCGAATTTCCAGCTATAAGCAACCAAAATTAATAAATAAATTCCAACAGAATAATCCATGCATTTAAATAATAAAGAGTTAAAATCTAATTTTCTTAAAGTTAAATGTGAAATTTAATAAATTATTTGTTTGCTAAAGATTATAAAAAATGTAAATAACAATTTTTACTAATGCAAATTTGTGTTAAATAAAGCAACCATGAAATTAATAAAAAATTTATTGTTAATGAACGACATCCATAAGTTGTATTCACAACATGGTGGTGACAGCGGTACAGCTATTTATCAGTGCACAATTCTACAAAATATATTTTCGTAAAAACAAAAATAAAATATATGTATAAAAAAACAAATAAATTTAGTTCTATTGATCAAAAGTGTGATGGCAACAGCTATTTTTTAAATCAGTGCACAATTCTTAAACTTATAATTTCGTAAAAAAAAACAATACATACATAAAAACAAATAAATTGAACAAAAATTGTGATGGCAACAATTTTTTTTAAAAATCAGTGCAAAATTCTAAAAAATATATTTTCGTAAACAATACATAAAAACGAATAAATTGAGTTCTATTGAACAAAAACTGTGATGGCAACAGCTCTTTAAAAATCATTGGATACTTCTTAATTAGTTCTATTAACAAAATGGCGATGACAACAGCTAGTTTAATTTTCAAGTATTAACATCAAGTTTTCATAAAAGTATTTGAAACAATCAACGTATCAAGAAAGCATCTAAACATTTTTCATCAATTTCATCAAACTACAAACAATCCTGAAGTCTTTATAGCGCAATTGTGAATTGTGAATTGTGATTTTGTGTTTTTTAAAAAAAAAATAAGTTTTTATTTTCTAATATAAAAAAAAATATATATTCATATTTATTTATACAAAAAAAAATGAATTAAAAAAAAATTTTATGAAAAAAAATATATTTATGTCGTATTGTTTTGTTATATTTGATATTAATATATTACTGTTAACTGGAAACAACAGTAAGAATTGTAAGTCATAATAATAATCTTTTTTTATATCAACTATTTACTCTCTTTATCCTTATTAAATAATAATTACTCGGTTCGGAATTAAATAATCTAAATGGTGGATAATAATTGCGTTTTTGATAATAATTGTTATAACTTAAGAAAAGGTTTTATAAAGAAAGCGGAGATAAAAAATTCATTTGAAGATCATCGTAGATCGATTTCATTAGATTCGTTTAGTCCAGACACAGACTACGTATTTGATACTGAATTGAAAATGGCAAATTTTGACGTAGATTTAGCACTTAAAATGATCCCCGAGTTCGATGGATCACCTTTCGCCTTACACAAATTTTTATCGTGCTGTGATTATATTCACGATGCTTTAAAACCACTGGAAACCGACATTTTGATTAAATTTCTACGAAATAAATTAAATGGAAAAGCTTATGATGTAGTTAAATACACGGAGTTTAAAACGTGGAAAGCCCTAAAAAATGAATTTAAAAATCGTTTTACTGATCCTCGTTCATCAGACTTACTACAATTAGAACTAATTAGCGCAAAACAACGTAGAAATGAAACTGTTCAAGAGTTCGGTAATAGAATAGAGAAGTTGTTATCTGAGTACAACGAAGTATGTATTGCAGCAGAAGGTACAGGATCAGCGGCAATTATAATAAGTCTTAATTCTAAAACAGCGCTTAGTTCATTTCAGGAAGGAATCCGAGATGAAAAAGTAAGAATACAAATAAAATCATATAGGTTTACAGAATTAAAGAACTCAATTGCAAAGGCTTGTGAGGAAACAGAAACAGAATAATCCATGCATTTAAATAATAAAGAGTTAAAATCTAATTTTCTTAAAGTTAAATGTGAAATTTAATAAATTATTTGTTTGCTAAAGATTATAAAAAATGTAAATAACAATTTTTACTAATGCAAATTTGTGTTAAATAAAGCAACCATGAAATTAATAAAACATTTATTGTTAATGAACGACATCCATAAGTTGTATTCACAACAATATATATGTATGTATATATATGTATGTATGTATGTTTATATAACAATACCACATAAATTAGTATGTTGGACATAAGGTGAAAACTGCTTAATATGTATGTTTGCTGTTAATAAATATATGTAATATATATAGGTATATATGTATGTGCGTATATATGTGTATGTATGTGTGTATATGTATGTATGTGTATACATGTGTATGTATGTGTATGTATGTGTATGTATGAGTATGTATGTGTATGTATGTGTATGTATGTGTATGTGTATGTGTATGTGTATGTGTATGTGTATGTGTATGTGTATGTGTATGTGTATGTATATATGTATATGTATATGTATGTATACATGTGTGTATGTGTGTATGTGTGTATATGTGTGTATGTATGTATATATGTACATATGTATGTGTATGGATATATATATAGATAGATATATATGTGTGTATATATATGTATGTATGTGTGTATATGTATGTATGTATGTATGTATGTATATGTATATGTATGTTTGCGTATATGTGTGTATGTGTGTATATATGTATGTATGTATGTGTACATGTATGTGTATATGTATGTATATATGTATATATATGTGAGTACATGTGTATATATGTGTGTATGTACGTGTATATATGTGTGTATGTGTATGTATGTGCATGTGTATATATGTGTATATATATATGACAATGGTGAATGGTCGTGTTATCAACACTTGTTATAAGTGACAGTGTGAATTTTAAACTAAATTAATCTCTTAAATGATAAATATATAAGTATAACTAAATGTAGTGAAAACATTAATTGTAATAATCAGTTTTATATCTAATATAATAGTTTTAAAGTGTTGGTTTTAATAATTAAACTCTAAGGTAAGATTGCTTTCAAAAATGGAAAGATGTGGGCGACCAAGATGTAATCTTCCCTAAATGTAAAATTTATTAACTCTGATTTTTACTAGAAAACTAAATAAAGGTGTTATTGTGCTATTCGATTTTGTGTAAAATTTAAACCTACTTAGAGCTTTAACTAGCGAAATTTAGTTATTATTTCAAATTCAGTTTAAAATTTCATTTGTTGACATAATTTTATGTGATAGATTTATCTCTTTCTATTTATCCAAACATTATCCATAAAATCCTATAAGATTTTTGAACGATATCAACGAGCAGGGTTAATTGTTTTTGTTAAATTAATTCTTGTGTTTCAAGAAAAGTTCAAAACATTCTTGCGTTAATTATATTATATAAAATAATGTTTTATAAAATTTAAATAAATACATTTCAAATAAAAACATCAAGTGAAAGATAATATTTTATCCAATTCAATCCCAATACTTTTTATATGAAATTCACTCAATTTTCAAAGGGGTTTTTTGTTTTTTATATATATGTACATAATATAAATGTTTTAACCATAAATAACCATAAATAATTTTAACCATAAATATAATAACATGAATTCAGATTTGAGAGTGCAGAGGACTACAATTTAGTCATCATCCTATTATACTAATAAATTACATGAATAACAGGTTTCCGACTGGAGATTGCAGGCGAGAAATTTTAGATACGGGATTGCTGATTGGCGATTGCAGATTATATGTATAAGTGATTGTCCTTGTGATTGTCTCCTAACAGTAGTAGCTAGATACGATTTGCCAGGTGTCTGTAACCGGGTCGTTCACTCCTAACATACAATTACCTACCTATCCTTACCTATTGTTATATGTAAAACGACTGTAGGAAGTGGCCCGGCCGTAATCCAGGAGTCTCGCCTAGTGCTTGGTCCTACAGTCCAATCAATCAATCAATCAATCAATCAATAGCGCTGATGTTTGATACTAATCGAAAAACCGGTCTAAGAATGACAGCATTTTTAGTGAAGGTTTTCGTTTTTTGGGTTTTGTCGATTTATGGTCATCGTCTTATTTCGACATTCCTGCCACAGTTTTAAAAAAAATTTGGACAAACATAATAATAAGAATAAGATCATTTATAAATCCAGACTTATATACTAATCTAAAACCAGTCAAATCACTTCATTTGTTGACATATTTGCATATATTTTACCGATTTCTTCAAATAACCTACATTGTTTGTTTGTTTTTTAAATTAATGGGGACGCATATTTTTTCTTACTAAGTAAAACACTTTCAACCTGTAGCTTTGATATTATTGTTCATAATCCTTTTCTTCAATACAAAGGTTCCATTGCAAAAACTTGCTGCATCAATGTTTCTAAAAAGAGGAAAAGAAACGCCCATTTTCTATATTTTGAACATGTATAACATATATATAAACCAAATGAAATATGTATTACACATGTATATACACCAAACCAAGAACATGTTTGTTGTAAATTAGAAATATTTGTTGCAACGTAATTTGTTGGATGCATATAATTGTATCATGTATGTATGTATATAATAAATATATACAGTAATCCCTCCGACTGCGCGGTAATTCCGTTCCAGAAAAACAGCGCGCAGTACAAAACCGCGCAATGTGAACCCTATTTTGTATGAAAATGGGGGGTTCGGTTCCAAATTTTGGAAATAATTCAAAAAAAAAATTAATTTAAAGTTATAATTAAACCAAAATGAATATATACAGCCTGAAAAATATGTATTACTTCAACAACTCTTAAAAAAGAAAACACTTCATAAGTTAACAGATAAATTAACATAAATAACATTTCAAAAAACAACTTAAATTTACAAAAATTATATCAATAATCTGAATTTGTTTAGAATATTCTACCTTTACTGGCTTGAAATTGAATTTGATCTACATTGAACGTTCCAGCCAGTGATGCCAGATTTTCAAAAACGAATTTCCCGTTGACGTATCCAAAATTCCCGATTTTTCCCGTTTTTTAAGGAAAAAATCCCTCAGAAATTCCCATCAAGTTTTCAATAAAAATATACATATAAATTCAATTATTTATGGAAAAAAACTTCAAAACCCACCACAATTATAACAATATTTATCCTTCCGACAACTATAAATATAGGTTTATCTCTGTTTTTTACGGCTATATTTGTGTACGTTATTAGTCTTAGAATATAGAATGAAACAAACAGCTGTGTGGCGGAACACAATAAAACAATTTATTTGATTGTTTTGAATGCTGAAATAAATTTTATTTTATTTTATAAAAATTTGAATGCATGTTATAAAAAATCATTCGACCTGTAGCCCTATTCCGGTACATCGTGAAATAGGAATTGGGAAATAAATTTTAACAATTTTTCATAACTAGTATTCCGTGCCGCGGGAAATAACAAATTCGTATTAGAAAATATTTCGTTATTTCATTTATTGCACTTTTTTCTCAATTCACAATTCCCAGAGAAATGCCGGAATAGACGTACTGATTATATAAAAAACAGCCAATTCAAACTGAGGCGCATGTCCCTCTCTCGAATATTGAAAAAGACAAAGACTACTATGATTAAATTGAATAAAATTTCCAAAAGATTGTTTTTTGGTTTCTCATTAGTATAAAATTTGATGTCTTTCATCAGGTAGGGCTTTCATTAGGCTTTTTATAGAATTTTCATTTTCAAAATACCAAATAATTAAATAGATATCGAAATTGAATCAAATTTATTTAATTGTTTGGAATTAATTATTCAAAAATATGCAATATTTTCATTGTTTTTCTTTATTTGTTTTACTTGTTTTATCAACAAATTTTAAAATAATTCAATTTAAATTAATAAATGTTACTCTATCGGAGGATTAAACGTTGTATTGGGTTCGTTTTTAATGAATTTTATTCTCTCGAAAATTTTTAATGCTCGCTTATGCCTCGCTCACATCGTAAACTTTTCCTTGAAAAATAAAATATTGCATTAAACACTTACACAATATATTACTATTGTTTCGATTCTCCATACAACTTGTGAAATAAGAAAGAACTGCTATAAAAGGGAGCATTAAATCTATTAAAATTGAGGACATTTTTTAAAAGAAGTAAATATGTCTTGATTTTAAGATTTTCAAAAAATTTTAAAATTGTAATAGCTCTTTTCGATACGTAAACAACTGCTCAGAAATAAAATAGTGATGCCAAACATCCCAATTTTTTTAATATGTTTAAAAAGGATGGATGCATAGAGAGCCAACTTGTAGTTTCAGGCGATTTCATTTCTCGTTTAGCAGCATCAAAATATTCCTGAAATTCAGATAACATGGTGGTCCGTTGGGGTTTTCACAACGTACCTATCTCCCTAAGAAATATTTAAACAGCAAAAGGCTTTGACAATACTAAAGCCGATAGATGGCATATGGTTTTAGGGCCTGGTAAAAAATTGGTTGGTGCAACCATTTCAAGATAAGTTTTAATTTAAAACGATTCTTTTGTATTGAAAAAAATCCAATTACTTCTTTACTTACTTGAGTTTAATTGATCTCAAAAATCCAAAATTAAAACGATTCTATTATTAAATGTGAAAAATCCCGCACTTTCCAAGTTTTTTCCCGCTTTATATGAAATATCCCGCAAACGGGAAAAAATCCCGCGATCTGGCAACACTGGTTCCAGCCACACAGTTAAAAATAAACTGAATATGTAATGCAAATTGCTACATATATGGGTCGTTCTTTTACAAACCGAACATCTTTCTGACCGACACATATTTGATTTTGCTGAAATTTTAAGGCTTTTATATAGAAAAATTTCTAAATTTTCATTTCCCAAGAAAAGAAAGATATACGTGCTCGAGAATTTTTTTGGGTTGCAAAATGGAGCGGTTCTAAATTTCGAAGATTTCGTGATTTATAGCTTGAAGACTTATTTTCAAAGTTTCATAACTTCGGTTTTGGTAATGATAGACATTTTTGTCTGTTTTATTTTAAAGCTAAAAGATGAACGAGTAGCATTAGAAATAAATCAATTTATCGAGCGCGGAAAGATAAAAATTCCATAAATTTTTGTTGTCCCGCGCTGGATAAATTAATATATTTCTAACAGTAAAACTAATTTCTCCCTTAGTTAAAAACACGTTTTTCTTGAAAATTTAACGTAGAATACGTAGGGCAATCACTAAAAATCGATTTTAACATTTTATTTGTTTATAACAATAGGAATTTGCTAATAATTTTTATTGACTATATTTTTTATTAAAATTCCATCTCTTAACTTTAAAATAAAATAAAACAAAAGCTTACTATCATTAATAGAACCGAAGTAATGAATTTTTGAAAATAAGTCGTCAAACCAAAAATCACGAAATTTAGATCGCCTCTATTTTCCAAAAAAAAAATCCTCGAACACGTATATTTTTTTCGATATCATACCCGTAAAAAAATTTTAAGCCAAATCACAAATCCGTCGGTCAGATTTTGTTTAAATCTGTTCGATTTGTAAAAGAATGACCCATGTGGGAAATTTAATTTTTTTTTTCATTTTAATTTTACGAAATTCACCTACATATTCTAAAAAAAAATTTTAAACGTCGCGCAGTGTGAAATTTTAATCGCGCAGTGCGAAAATTAGTATTGAAAACTCATCTCGCGCAGTGGAAATCGCGCAGTTAAAACCCGCGCAGTCAGAGAGATTACTGTAAATGTATATAATTTTCATCTAAATGAATTTGTTTGTCACATTATACTTTAATTTTCCATTTGAATGGTAACTTTGTTTTACGAAAAAAAAATCGATCAAAGATAACTGAGTGAAAGTTGAATAAAGCCAAGTATAAAATATAATATACATTTAGGCATACATTTAACCATTAGGAAAATTAAAATTATTAATTAAAAAAAACTAAATTAATTTTTAAAACTTCGGCTCCGAGGTGCATTAGTACCTGTTAATGGCCTTCTCCTGTTAAAATTTCAGACTCCTGTGTGCTATAGATTTCGCTGGAGAGCGCACGCAGACTGACAAACAATTTATTTTATTATTATAGATAAAAAACAAAATAAAAATTGTCACTATAAGGATTACTTAGACTGCGTTCCAATTGATGCTAAATTGTACTAAACGTGCTAAATCAATTTATACCGCATTTACAGCGACATAGCAAATTAGTAGATAGTATATTAATTTTTAAGAAAAGTGTAGAAATCAAAGATTTTTATTTGCAATGGTGTTCACAGCGTGAAGTATTAAATAAAAAAAAAATGATTTTTAGTAAGGCCAGATATCAAATTAGTTGCAAGCTTTTAAAATAAAAAGTGTTTACAGCACAGATTTAAATTACATCTACTAATTTGCTATGCCGCTGTAAATGCGGTATTAGTCAACTATTTTATTAGACTAAATCAATATTTTGTTTCTAAATAATTTGGAAGAAACTCATTCGTTAAACAATATCTGACAACAACTTGATTATATTAATTTGAATTACAATTCGGTAATTTTGTAAAAGTAAATTTAGATTTAGCAGTTTAGTATAATTTAGCAACTAATTGGAACCCAGTCTTAATTACATATTTCTTTATTTTTTGTTGAACACTAGACATCTTATATAAAAATTATGGTGAGTTTATGAAAACACTAATTTTTGTTACTAATTGTATTTATTGTTTTACCTATCGATTTCAACAGCTATGCTGTCATGAGATTGAACACCAAAATGAAAGTACCATAATTACCATCAACAATACACAAGTGGATAGAGTTGATAAATTTGTGTACCTTGGTTGTACTGTAGCAAAAACAGGCGGGACTGAAGAAAGTATCAGTCAGCGTATTAAAGAAGTCAGAAATAAATTCAATATGCTTCACAAGATCTGGAATGCATCCGTCCTGTCAAGAAACACAAATCTACGAATGTTCAATGTATGTGTCAAGTCAGTACTGCTGTAAGGGTGTGAAACATAAAAACATACAAGAAAGATCACAAACCAACTACAGGTGTTTGTGGGCAAACACTTGAGAAGACTGATCAAATGATTCTGGCCGAACACTATCAGTAACCAGGAACTTCTACGGCAAACAGAGCAGTTAGACATTGAGACCGATATAAAACAAAGTAAATGGAGATGGATAGGTCATACACTGAAAATCAGCTGAATATATAACGAGGATGTACCTAGAGTGGAATCCACAAGGTAAAAGGAAAGTTTTAAGACCACCCATTAAAAGTTTGTCAAAAAAATATTGTCAAGTGCGTCAAAAGAATGATTTCATTTATTTTTTTAGTTAATTCTTTGGAAAAATAAAATTTAGCTGTTTGTATGACTTATATGTAATTGAACATGAAATTGGACATGGAAATTTTTGAATTTGTTATAGTTTTTGAAATATTTTTGGAATTTAGAAAAAGTTTGTACTTTTGATTTTGTAATAAGTTTTGCAATATTTTTAGAATTTTGAAAAAAATATAATTTTTGAATTTTATATATTAGACTAGGAAATAAAGCACTAAACCTAAGCAAATTGACAGAGTAAAATGGATCGAGATGCGGCTTTTTGCATTCGATTCAGGAAGCCGTAAGGAAAGTTTGTGAACATAGCCGCTTTTCAGCAAATGCATATTGCACCCGTGCATAAGAAAATTGCATTTTTTAAAAGTGCATTCAGTGATTTGATTAAAAAAAATTCATAACTTGGTCAATGATCACAGAAATAGAACCATTTGTTATTCGGGGGTTTTTGGGGCCGCTGAACACGAAAATGATGTCAGCGATGACCTCCGGAGTGCCTAGGGGCCAGGGCAGGTTATATGCACCTCATCTCCTGGAACTTTCCATAAATTCAGCTCGAAATTGATCGAAGCTCGTTACTCGGGAGTTTTGGGGTCGCTGAACACGAATATAATGTTGGCAATGACCTTCGGAGTACCTAGGGGCCAGGGTGGGTTATATACACCTCATCTTCTGGAACTTTCCATAAATTCAGCTCGAAATTGATCGAACCTCGTTCGTGGAGTGGATTTCGGGCCGCTGAACACGAATATGATGTCTGCGATGACCTTCGGAGTGCCTAGAGGCAAGGGCGGGTTATATTTACCTTATCTCTTGGAACTTTCCATAAATACAGCTCGAAATTGATCGAATCTTGTTACTGGGGGATTTTCGAGGTCGCCGAACACGAATACGGCGAGGACCCTCGGAGTACCTAGGCCCAGGGCGGGTATATTTAACTCATATCCTGAAAATTTCCATATTTAAAACTCGATTATGGAAACTCGACTAAACCTCGACAGATGGAAACTCTTTACTCCAGGATTTTTAAGGACACTGAAGTTCGAGCCCTAAGTACTCCGGGGGTCATCATCGACATAATATTTGTGTTCAGCGGCCCCAAAAACCTCCGAGTGACGAGCTTCGATCAATTTCTTGCTGTATTTATGGAAAGTTCCCGGAGATGAGGTGTATATAACCCGCCCTGTCCTCTAAGTACTCTGAAGGTCATCGCAAAAATCATATTCGTGTTCAGCGGCCCCAGAAACCCCCGAGTAACGAGCTTCGATCAATTTCGAGCTGTATTTATGGAAAGTTCCAGGTAAGACATACCCGCCCTGAGCCCTAGGTACTCCGTAATTCATCGCCGACATCATATTCGTGTTCAGCGACCCCAAAAAACACCGAGGAACGAGCTTCAAACAATTTCGAGCTGAATTTATGGAAAGTTTCAGAAGATGAGTCAGACATACCCGCCCTGGGCCCTAGGTACCCCAAGGGGCATCGCCGACACCATATTCATGTTCAGCGACCCCAAAAACTCCCGAGTAACGAGCTTCGATCAATTTCGAGCTGAATTTATGGAAAGTTCCAGAAGATGAGGTGTATATAACCCGCCCTGACCACTAGGTACTCCGAAAGTCATCACCGACATCATATTCGTGTTCAGCGACCCCCAAAACCCCCGAGTATCAAGCTTCGATCAATTTCGAGCTGAATTTATGGAAGGTTCCAGGAGATGAGGTGCATATAACCCGCCCTGGCCCCTAGGTACTCCGGGGGTCATCGCTGACATCATTTTCGTGTTCAGCGGCCCCAAAAACCACCGAATAACAAAAATGGTTCTATTTCTGTGATCATTGACCAACTTATGAATTTTTTTTGATCAGATCACTGAATGCACTTTTAAAAAATGCATTTTTCTTATGCACGTGTGAAATATGCATTTGCCAAAAAGTGGCTATGCTCACAAACTTTCCTGACGGCTTCCTGAATCGAACCGCATCTCGATCCATCTTACTCTGCCAATTTGTTTAGGTTTGGCCTATTTTTGTGCTTTATTTCCTCGCCTATATATGTACGTATATATTTAGATTTTTGAAAAAAAATCCAATTTTGGAGAGGTTTTTGAGCAGTTTGCTGATTGTATAATCTTTTCACTAAATTATGTTAATTTATGATCTGTTGTAATTTTCCGACAACGTATTGATGTTTCGTGTTAGTTTTGTAATAAATTTTAAACAGAGATAAAAAATACATGTACTTTAACAAAAAGTTATGTTTGATATTCATCGCTGCTCAAAACTAAAACCATGTCCTCATAAAAGTGTTTTGCCGAAAACCATATCAAAATCCTTAACCCAGACCGAAGTCTTGATATCTCAGAGCCTTTAGATTTCAGCCACTCCATATTTTTTATTTGCATTTAGGTTCTATAAAACATATTTCTGGACATTGCAGTTAAAGTATATTCTATAATATTGTTTTATGTTTGGTATGTTAGTATACGGTATCCAGTAACTGGTGAGTTTTTAATCTTACGGGAAGTTCTTGGCGTGGACCATAGGGGTCACACCCCCATCCGTTTAGTTTTTAAATTATTTTACTAAATGTATGTAAATAAAAATGAGAACGTTTCACGTCGAATCGGCAAAAATAACAAAGTTATCAAACTTCAGGCGGATTGGAATATGAAAACAAAATGATACAAGTTATCTCGCGCGTTTTTTCAGTTTATAACAGATTTTCAGTTTGTGAAGTTCTAACAATTAAACAATTTTTTTTATTTTTTCAATTTAAAATACAAAATCAATTATTATACCTAGAATAACATCCCAATGATATTGTTGCTATATTGAATTTCGGTAAGTTTAATATATTTCCAAATGATTTTGACAACAAGTAATTTATTTATTTACGAAAGCTAAATAACATTATAAATTAAATTCTGTTTTGTGCCGAAAAATACATAAATATGTATTGATTTCAATTTTGATCATAAAAATTGAATTGAATTGCAATTTATTTTGTCTTTTTTTTTGTTTTTATTTACGTAAGGGTGGGTGAGTGAGCGTTAAAGTTCCGATATTGACAAGCTACATTGCAAAAAATTATTGAAACATCAATCTACTAATATATTTATGATATGAATTTATATGTACATAATAAACAAATCAATCAATTTATTTACACGAACAGTATCTCTAGGCGTTTTAATCTTTGAAAAAATTACTGAATAATTCGGTAAATTAAATTTTCATTATGCATAATTATGGAGTAGAATTCTATTACATCATTTTCAAGCTTATCACAAAATAAATTTGTAAACATTTTCATTTTTCATTATAAATGATATTTTATTTTGTTGGCGTTTTTGTTTCAATTAATTATTGAATTTTAAAAGCAAAAGAGTCCTGATTGTAAGACTTCCTTATATCCTCTTCAAATAAGTGATAACGAATGATAGATAATTTGTTAGATTTTCAGTTAATCAAATTTTGACTGGTTAGTTTTTCTCTTATATTCGATTAAACTTAAATGTTTGTATGCCATTTAGTTCCAAGAAAAACCGCCAAATTAAAAAAAAAATCACTCTATGGTAGGAAATGAAAAAATCAAACGGTAGTCATACCGATAGGCTTATCTTATTACTTACTTATTAACAAAACTATGTATTTTGTCTTGTGCTGACAACAATTTTCAAGCTCCTGTAATTGGATCCTTATTTATCCACCAGGAACAACTATGTGGATAATATTTAATCCAATGTAGAAAGAAGGTATCAAATAACTGTATGTATGTTCTGTAAGGATGGTTACATAAAACCCTTTCCGGGTAAGATGAAACTGTTTTGTCGTTAATATTATTTTTATAGTTGTAATGTTTTCCTTCTTTGTTTTTGTTGTTTTGTATTCGCGAGGGATATGTTTAATTTAATTTATATTTTCTGTTTGGTGAATATGTGGAATATTACGGAAATGAAATGGTAAATAGAAAAAACACATTTGAGTTTTTTTGTTATGTGGAAAATAATCTAAAATGTACGAGGTTTTGTGAATTCTATATTGATTTTATGTCGTAGTTAGAATTTAATTAACATCATTATCGTTAATTATAGACCATCTATACCTGTAGGCTGTAGCATAGTAGATCAGAGTTTCTATTTTTAATTTAATTGATTAGGTTATGTCAATATATTTTGTAACTATAACTATTATTCCCTTTCAACTATTTTTTATCTTAATATTTATAATTTTAATTCAATTCTTATGAATAAATTTTGTTTTGTTTTAGTTTTTGATTTGTAAAACTTTTGAATTTTTTGATAGTTTATAAAGATATTTTATTTATTGTTTTACCGGTCAACACAATTGATCCCGAAAACAATGGTGTCCTCGATAAGAAATAGCAAGCCATAATTATTTAATCATATTTTTATCAATTTCATAATCACGTCTATAATAGTCTAAATTTATCTCAACACAGGTTTTGATAATAGTCGTAGTCGTTTTATTGTTATTATACTTTAACCATTATAACCACATACCAATTGCATTTATTTGTGCTATAAAATATAAATAATTGCAAACATACACATACATATTTTTGTTTGCTTTCTGGACTTCGAGTTGAAATCAACTTTTGGTCCTTCGAGCCGGATGGTATAAATTATTTACCACAATTTATCAAAACATTTAGTAAATGTTTTTTATATAATGTTCTTTAATATTATATTATCGGTTTGGCCAAAATTGTTAGAAATGAAAACTAGAACGTAATCAGTGAAGTTTTGCGTTATACTCAACACATCCGTGGTTTTGAAGAAACTTGCTAAATTATTTTCTACTTGCTAGGCCCAATATCCAAGAAATTCTTATAAACGTTTTGTTCAAATTTGAAAAGTACCGTATTATCTACTGTTTAGGAAAATTCTATAGGATATTTTTAGATAAGCAATCTGTAGTAAAAATTGTAGCTGTTTGAAAAACATCAGCTGCCTGCCACCGTTTTCTATGACAATTGACAAAGCATCAGCATCTATTGTGTCGCTGAAATTCGTTGAAGTTATAGCAATACTGGAGGGTATCCCCCCCAACACCCACACACGCCAATACACTCTTTCTCTTTTCATCTGGCTTTGATACAACTACTAAGTGCTATCCATCATAATCCAATCTCTTCTAATCTATTCTGTGTGCACTTTCAGCTTAACTATAATTCTATAAAAATCCATCGTGAGGTGTACATACTATAAATTTTTATACGATCAATCACAATGGTTGGAAATAATAATAATAAGAAAATACTGAAATAGCAGCTTTTGTTTTTCCTTATTTTATTTACAGAAAATGAAACTATGCAAAAATTATGCTAGAAAACAAATATTATATGAGTTTTAACACGAAACGGCTAAAAGGCATTATAGCAATAATTTTAAAACACTACTTTATCGAAAAATTTAAATGCCGTAAGTGGAATTTTTATGAATAAAAAGAAATAATTTTAATGTTCTATAAAAAATAGACAAAAACAATAAAAAATAAATATAGGGTCCGCGTTGAACCCCGAACCTTTTTCACAACCCACTACATCGACAATGACAACGAAACGTTTTTTATGTTCTAGCTAAAATACATTTGACATATTATGCTTAATATATTCTTTTCAGATAATTCAGTTGTTTCAGTCAAATCGAATACGGCTATTATGAAATATTTCTCTATAGCAGGCTACAGACCTACAATCAATTTGTCAATCAATTCGAAAACGAAAATAAACAAAATAAAATTTAGTGTAAAAATCCCCTAAATTTTATTTCGTTTTCAATTGATTGACAAATTGATGGAAGGTCTGTAGCCTGCTTATCTTGTTTTGCAAAGAAAGAACAAATCAATTTTATAAATTGTTTCTTTAATTTCTAATCAATAGAAAATATTTAAAAACAAAGAAAATTATGACTAAAATAAAAGTTAAGATGCAGAAGAAAGGAAACTTAAAATAACTTTTTTTAAATCTTTCCCTATGCATGAATTTCATTTTTAATTTTCCGAAAAAAAGAAAGTGAAAAATGAATTAAGAATTTAAACCAGTGTTGCAAAACGTTACTCGTAACGTAACGCAAAAACGAAATAACGAAATCAAATAGCGTTATTAGTAATAATTACGTTCATAACGTTTTAAAAATTAAACTACGTTACAATAACGTAAAACGTAACGATAACGTTAATATTTATTTCGTTTTTCGGGTGACTTTTTTTATAATTGTGTATATGAAAATCAAAACGCAAAAACCGGTTGAATAAAATCCAACTTATCTGTTCTTTATCAATTTTTGCGGACGCTTAAACTACAGATTTTGGTAGTTCTAAAATTTTGTACAATTTTAAGTTTATTTTAAATAATTTCAAGTCTGTAGTAGCCGTTTCTGCATCACAGGTGTTTTGAATAATTTTAAGAAAGAGTATTTTTTTGCTGGCCGAGAAATCAATCTGAAGATCTATTAAAAGCAACTCTAATAGTTATAAACAAACTATCAGATTTGTGAAAACTCCTGATAAGATTGCTTAGTTTTGGTAAAAATTAATTATTTTTAATTTGAAATGATTTCAAAATATTCGTCGGAGTGACGTGAATAATCAATCCATTGTATAATTCTTTAATTTTAATTACGTCAGTTACATATCTAGGCCCATTGATGATCTCCACGAGATCGAATCTATGGTAGTGTGAATTATAAAAAATATATATACTTAAAAATTTTTAAATTATTGTTTTTAATTGTTTTTTATATATAACAATAGTGAATAATAAAAGGTGTCGTAGTTAAAATTAAAGAATTTGAAATGAGTCAAATTTTTTTAATGTATTTAATTATTTAGTTTTATTTTACTATGATTTTTTAAAATTAATAGTTTTATAATTGTTCATTAGAGATTTTCGATTTTTGTACATTTAAGTATAATGTTATAGTTACGTTATTTTAAAATTAAATGTAAAGTTTAAAACTAATCTTTTAAACATTACATTTAATTTTAAAATAACGTAATTATAACGTTATAACATAATAAAATATAATATTTTTCTGTTTCATAACGAAATAACGTACCGAAAAAATAAATATACTGTTATAAAAACGAAACGCATAACGTTATGAATTTTTTTTTCGTTTTGCAACACTGATTTAAACACAGCTGAAATTTTAAAACCTGAAATTTTTTTAATCCTGAAATAAATTAAATATAAAATAATACGTCTATCCACTCCGCAAGCAAAGCATAAACTAAATTGAAATTTGAAGAGAAAGAAAATCAAAATAGAAATTTTGAAAATTTCGTTTATATTTCGTTTTTTAGTTTTCTTCTTTCCCTACCGTATACTCTTTAGTCTTCTTTCCTATGGTATGGCTACGCTTTTTCGTTTTTTGTGTATTATATATATATGATATTTCAATGAAAATTTTCAGATTACTAACGTCAGAAATAAATATTACTGTGAATTTATTTAACCGAAAAACTTATTTGTTTTCTATGACCATCACCCATTATAATTCTTTACTTCTGTTCTTCGAATTGTTCATATGGAAGAAAAACGTGTTCTAGACCGAGTTGTGAAAACTTGCCCATATCTGATTTTCCTGAAACTTGGCATATAAGCAGTATAGACAAAATCAAAAATACGTCTTATTTCACAATTTTTTAAAACGCATAGTTTAAGCATAGGGGACACACCAACATGCATGAAAAATGAAAATTTTGCCAATTTGATGTAACTAACTTTGAAATTAAATTGCTCAAGAACAGCTATACCGATTTCAACAAACTTTTTTTTGTTTGAAAAATAATTTTTTTTTCCTTTTTAATAAAATATGTTGTGTAGAAGGCATTACAATATGTGTCACAACAACACATAAAAACCTTTTAAGACCAAGGTCCCACAACAACAACATACGTTCTAAGGATGTTAATGGACGCAAATCTTTTTTTTTATTTTTTTTTTTAATATATTTTTGTTAAATAATGGATAACTAAACAATAAACCTTATCACATATAAAATATGACTTAGGCCAATATTTCGTGATAGGATAGGGAAAATAAAAATAAAATAATAGTTAAAAAGAGTCAAGCATAGAGATGATAGGGCTGTTTTCATAAAACAAAGATCAATTTGCAAGTAGCTGACAAAAAGAGATTATAAGCAAAGGATTAATGACTCAGAAAAAAATGTATCGAATAACAGTAAAGCTTTTTGGAATCTAGTAAATACGGATAAAAAGAACAGAATACCGTGTGAAATGAGATATAATGGGATAGTAGCAGACAATGGTGAAGATATATCTTACTTATTTGCGTCTTTCTTTCAAAGAGTATACACTGATGCTAAGTTGAAAACTTATAATAACATAACTCCAAACCATGGATTCCGTTTTGAGAGCATACTTTTTTACAGCAGAAGAGATCATTAATGCAATAAACAAATTAAAAACTGAAACATCACCAGGACCAGATGGTTTACATTCAAATTTTATAAAAAAAAACAGTAACTTCAATAGCTATGCCCCTAACAAAAATCTTCAATAGGTCAGTATCAGAGGGAATTTTTCCGGAAGTTATTAAAAAGAGTTACATAATACCAGTACATAAGTCAGGATCAAAGAACGATGTGACAAACTATAGACCAATTATTATCTTAAACTCAATTGCCAAAATATTTCAATCATTGGTTAGTAAATTCATAATAGAGCAACAGCATGGATCAACGACTAATAAATCAACACTTACGAATCTATTAGAATTTAAAGAAGATGTTGTAAATGCCCTTTTCAAAATTCAACTTACACAATTTATACAGATGTCAGAAAGGCGTTTAAATCAATAAACCATGAAACATTTAAATTTAATGTATATGGTGTTGAAGGTCAAATTCTAGCATGGTTTCGTTCTTACTTGTTAAATAGAAAACAATATGTCAAACTGCAGAACTACGTATCTAAAGAAACTATAACTAAATCTGGTGCTCCTTAAGGGTCCACCTAGCATCTCTTCTCTATATAATATACATAAATGATATTAAAAATGTTATTAGGCACTCTAAAATTCAGCTTTACATAGATGATATGAAACTCTATAAGGAGGTCGCCGCCGAAAGAGACCTGACGATGCTAAATAATAATTTAAACCGAAGGGTTCAGTGGAATAAAGACAATGATCTTGCTTTCAATGCGGATAAATGTAAAATTCTAATCTTTAGTTTAAAAAATGTTAATGTTTCTTATGACTTTTATGTGAACGAAATTAAATTGCAATATGTTGAATTTGTTAAAAATTTAGGTGTCATTTTTGACACTAAACTTGAATTTAAAGAACACATACTTTACATAATAAGCATGCAAAAAGATCACTCTGGATGGTAAAACATCACGCAAAAAGTTTTACTAAAACTGAATCACTAAAACTCGTCTATAATGCAACTGTGAAATCGATTCTCATGTATGCATCAACTGTATGGTCACCATCAAATCAGTATTTAATTTATAGCCTAGAAAAGTACAAAATAATTTTTTGCGATTTATGTCATTTAAAATTAATAAACCAATGTCAAGATTCAGCCACGATTTCACTGAAGTTAGAGAGCTACTACAAGTTTGCACACTTGAGTCAAATAGACATTTCCAAGATTTGCTTTGCTTATATAAAATGTTTAACAATCTAATGCACTCTACAAATCTATTAACCCAGTTTAATTTTTATGTTCCGGCCAGAAATCTTAGAAATAGTTTAGTAGTTTTCCTAACACCTGTTTTATACAAAACTCTAGCAGATAAATCAACTATTCACAAACTTAGTGCATTGGCAAACACTAACTCAACTTGGATGGATTTCTTTCATCTCTCATATAACATATTCAGAAAAGAGGCTGGGTTAAATATTAAAAAATACACATGAAGTAAATTAATTTACTATATTGAATTGAAATACTTAATTTAATAAATAAATAAAATAATAAATAAAATAATATAATTATGATAAATAATAATATAATAATAAATAAAATAATAAAATAATATAAATAATATATAACGTAAACCTAAGATATATAACATATGCTAAATAATACAACAATGTATAAGGCAAGAAAAACAAAAAATAAATAAAATAAAATAATAAAAAAAATAAAAAGCAAATTTGTTTTAAAAATTTGCAGGAACAAAAATGGGTTTGCCAATAGTACAGCTAATGGCATAATCCTTGATTATGTGACTTTCTCAATGATTGAAGCTCAGATATATAGGTATATGAAGGCTCGTTTCTTCGAGCAAGCTACAACATGCCATCATCAAGGAATATTCATTAGCTAAGATTGAGAGTGCTACCGATGACTGAATACAGTTCATCCGCCAGTACCCCTAAGATATATCCTTGGCTAGTGATATCTTACTGCTATTGCCAGTGGTATGTGATCTCACATTAACGTACATGTCCTACGTTAACTCATATGCCAATAGCAGGGACTGCCCGAGTACGCGGGGTTGTCACACCCGTGGATCAAAAAATAGAAAAAAAATTAAGAAACTAATAAAAACTGATTCCTCCATGCGTACATATGCGTTAATCTTTAGAAAAAAATCATTTTTAACATTTCTGTAATTAATTTTAAAATTAAAATAACTTTTTTAAAGATGGCGCTAAGATCAATTGAGTTTAAATTTTTTTTTAAATAGTTCTATCCCTACTCTAAAACATGTCAAATTTACAAAGAGGCATTAATTCGTGTTCTTGAGATATATAGTTTTATACATTTTTATTCCAACTAAATAGTTATTTATGTACCAAGGGTGGGGTGTTAAGTTATACATTTCAGCCCGAGTGAGAATTTGTTTCCCGAGACGTTAGTCGAGGGCAACAACTCGCTAGGGTTGAAATTAACTTTACACCTATGGTACATACAGCATTTTTTATACTTCCTGCAAGAGGCGTAAAGTTATAAGAAGAGGCCGTAAAGTATTGATAAGAGGGCGTAAAGTAATAATGAGTTCGTAAAATAATAAAGAGAGGGCGCAAAGTAATTGAGGTCAAAAAAGTAATGTTTTACGCAAATCTAAATAAGCGTAAAACAGTTCATTATGAATAGAAAGTATAAAAATTCTAATTTTTCATCATTTTTTCGAATCTCAGTGGCTTAATTAACAAGATATCAAAATTGTTTGAAAAAATGTTGAAAAATTAAAATTTTAAAATTAAATATCTCAAGAATAACGCGTCTTTGTAAATTTAATATATTTTAGTCTAAGGATAAAATTATTTTAAAAAAAAAAGTTAAAATTTAATTGAAGTTAAAATTTTTTGTTAATGGAAGTTGTTTGAAAAAGTGATAAAAAAAAATTGAACTCAATTGATCTTTGACGCTATCGCCAACTTTAAAAAAGTTTTTTTAATATTTTAGTTTTAAAATTAATTACAAAAATGTTAAATTAAATTTTTTTTTAAAGATTAACTAATCATCTATCAAACAAAAAAAGTTTGTTGAAATCAGTATACTCGTTCTTGAGCAATTCAATTTCAAAGTTACATCGGATTGGCAAAATTTTTATTTTTCATGCATGTTGGTGTGACTTCGTTTCCTTATTAAACTATATGCGCTTTAAAAAAATTGTAAAGTAAGCAATATTTTTTATTTTGTCCATATTACTTATATGCGAAGTTTCAGGAAAATCAAAAACGGTCGAGTTCAAATTTCGACTTTTTCACCTGGGGCCCTAGATTCCCGAACACATAAATGTGAATTTTGACAATATTGTAAAGTTTGTATTGCATAACATTAAATGGTAACGGTAACGATTTTCCGGACAACGAATTTCATAATATTTCTAAATTCAATTTAGACAATATTGTGAAATTTGCTTTTCGTAAAATTGTTACCGTTACCGTTTAATGTTAAGCAATACAAACTTCACAATATTGTCCAGGTTCGGGAATAAAGCCACTGTTGTTCGGGAATAGGGCCCCTGTTTAGATCACGTTTTTCATCTATGATGTTCAAATTTTTATGAAATAGCTGAAATTTCTTTATAACCGGTGATACTATGTTAACTGCGAGAGTTAAATTGCGAGAAAGTAAAGAAATATATTGGAAACTTTTGAGAACAATTAAACTCAAGTATGTAAGGAAGTAATTGGAATTTTTTCCATTCAAAGGTATAGGGTTGAATGTTTCTGAGATAAAAACGTGTTTCGTAAAGAGATATGATGAAATTTACGCTAAATATTTGAGTAAGCTAATCATTTTAAGGGTGATATGATAACCAATAGTATATACTTATACCATCATTCACTACTTTGAGAAATGCAACCATCGAATTATTATCTTAATAATTTCAATGAAAATAATCAAATTCAATATTTTTGTAATTAGAAAAGTAAGCCAGAACACAACTCTATATCCCCTGTAGCAAGAATAGTTAAAACTAAGAAGGATTTATTTTAATTAAAAGATCAGACAGGTAAAACATCAAACCTGAAACCAGCACATAGTACAACGGTTTTTTTAAATATATAATTTTGTTACGTCAACATAAAAGAAAAATATACCAAATGAAAAATAAAGTTTGGAGAATTTCATAGAAATAAGGAATTCATAATTAAATGTTTATCAATCTTCTTAATATCCCCATCTTCTTTGAAAAAAATAAGTTATAATACCTGAAAAAGATTTTCTTTGAAACCGATGATAAGCTTGGCGTATGTTACACAAAAGAAAGCTTTGTGATAACAAACCTTATATTTATTACAAATTGTTTTATTATTAATATAGAATAAAATGTTCCTTTATTTTTTAAGTTGTAAAATATATGGGATAACTAGAATATTTAAAAGAAAATTTTGGAAGAATTTTTTGTCGAACGATCTCGGGTTGGGTTGAATTTTTTTTGTTAAATTTTTACATAGGGCAATTTGAATTTGAATTTAGTTTGAATCAAACTAAAAAACTTTAAAGCTCGTTTAAGTCCCACGTCTGACGTCCTCCATTTTCAACTTTAATTCTTAAATTCAATTCTTAAAAAAAATTAATTCATTAATTCAAAAATATTTATAGATTGATAACTGGAGGAGGGTTCAGAATACAAGTGAACCAAGTCCATTTTTAATTTTTTGTTCATTCAGAAGTTCAGACATTTTGTCCAGGCATACGTTCAGGCATTTTGTCATTTGTTCGGCATATGCTGGACCACATAAGGTTAAACAAATTAAATTTAAAATTAAAATAACGTTAATAGGTAGTTTTGTTATAAAGCTTTAACTTTAAACCTCTGTAGCACAAAAAAGCACAAAATGGACTTGGTTCACTTGTATTCTGAGCCATCCCTAATCATCCTTAAGAAATTTTATCAGTTGTCTCAGTTCTTATCACGTTTTGTTTTAATATTTCTTAAATATTTCAACAACAAGATTTTCATAAAAATTTGCCACTTTTAATTAATTTTTCAAAAGGGTATTTCGGAGATAAATAGTTAAATGAAAATAATTAATTAATTTAGCTATGGAATTTACGAAAAAAAAAAATAAAAATTTATTTACTTCAGAATTTTCTTGAACATATTTTTATAACTCTTTTTATACAAACATCTATATTTTCTAAGTACCTGTTCAGTGTTCTATTTATTCATTCCCAACTGTATATACATAACATTAAACAACACGAAGAACACATACTTTAGCCAAAGAAAAACAAAAACGAAAAGCTCCTAACGAATTGTTTTTATAAAATTTTTAAGTCACAGAAAATCATAAAATATTTAAACTTTAAGCACGTGTTGGTATTGTCTCTTTATTTTTATTTGTTGCGTTGTCAATAATTAAAAACTGAGTGTTTATGTGTGTGTGTGTAAACTGCAGAAATCCTAATGAACTCGTAATTATTTTCTAACACTCTATGGTTATGTTTAATTTTAGAATCTACGTCCTTGTAACTAACTGTACTGACTGAATTTGAAAAGTAAGAAAATGTTAAGAAAAATATTTTATATGTTATGTGTTTAATGGAGTTCATTCGTTTCGTTTGTTATCTATTTGAATAAGTAATAATCACGTATGACGTTACGTTGAATTATATTTTGATAATGTAAAAAGAAAATTCCACTTAAAAAGTAAAAGTTGAAGGGAAATTTCTACGTATTAAGAGAATATAAATTAGAAATTATAGAAAATAACGATTATTAAATACATATATGAAAAAGGGTAAAAAGCGGCGTTTGGTTTATATTGTGTACAAAGTTTTGAGAAATTTGTGTATGATTTGATTAAAGGTTGATTGATTTTATGAAATTAACTTTTATAATGGAAAAATTAATCTTGTAATGGCTTTTTTGTAACACATGCATAAAAAATATTCAATTTTGTACTAGAATAGAATAAAAGAAAAATCTACTTTTCCGCACATATGACCACAAAATATTTTGTGTGCCTGGCACGCACGCCGCCTGCATGTGAGATTTGTAGTTAAATCTATTCTAAATATAATATTTTTATAGCACTAAAATATCAAAATAATAATTACTATATAGTAAAAACTATAACTATATAGTAAAAACAACTTAAACACAACCCAAAATCATTTGAATTGCAAGAAAAAACAATTTTTTGGGGTTTTCAAAGTTTACAATTTTGACAGCTCTTAGTTGGATTACCATGTTTTTTAAAAATCCGTAGTTGGATTGTTATGTTTATTTTTTCGAGCTAGTATAATCTACAACTCTTACAACGAAGATGGCGCACTTTAATTATTTAAATATCTTAAATTTGTTTATAACTTTGTTAAATACATAAATGATTATATTAACAATTTATTAAATATTTATAAATTTTATGCATTTGTTACAAAAAATAGTGTGTATTACTAGTGCGAATGCGTTTTCCAAACGCGAGTTATTAACGCTTGTTTGGAACTAACTAACACTTGTTTGGAAAACGCATTCGCACTAGTAATATAATCTACTATTGTAACCGTTTACATTTTACGTAAATAATCCTGAAAAAAATAACGATTGATTTTCATCAAATTCATTAAATTACTTCGGTCTGAATGACCTAAGTATTACATTCTCGAGCTAAAAGTAAAATTCTTACCCTCACTTTTTTTAGCATTTCTCGACGTTTTAAGAGTCATTTTTTTTAAAGTTGGATACTTTTGATATTTGATATCTTCGATTTCCCTCAAATTTTCAGGATATATTAGTAGTACTGCGATAAGAAAAGGTGCAGTTTATCACCTCTTGAATGTGGCACGTTTGACCTTGAATAGAGGTCAAAGTTTAAAATCACGGTTAAATCATATAAATTATATGATCATTTACTTCATAAAACCATGAATCACCGATGATATTTTTTTTAACATGGATTCTACTTGATACTAGGTAGATGTTAGCATAAATGATTTGGTGGCTCATTCATGGCTTTGAGGGCTTACTGATTGCAAAACAAATTTCAAAAAAGAAGTTAACCACAGAAAGGCGACCGAATTTACATCAGATGAATCAAATTATGCAAGTGCACCTTATGATCCTTCTCCACCAGCTTTTGCTGACTCATGAACAAAAGTTAGCAGCAAAAAAATGTTTGATGGAGACTGTGGCACCAGGATTAAGCCCCATCAAGTATTTTAAAATTTTATTTATTTTAAAATTTAAGTACATATTTTAAAATTTAAAACTTTTTGTTCATACTGACTCAAAAATATATATGTTTTTATAATTATGATTAATTTAATATAAACATTAGAGAAATTTGGTAGTTGATAATATAACACTTTAGAATGGTTAAACATTTCCACTACTTTTAAATTTCTTATTAAATTTTCCTCAGGAAGAAGATCAAAATGAAGTTAACTTAATCCTCAAAAAGATAAGTAATAAGCTGAGAAAATATGAAATATAGAGTTTGGAGGTTCATCTACTCACATCTATAAAATCCTAACGGCTTCAAAGTTTCGATTTTCTTTAATTTTATGCACCAATGTTTTATTTAAAATAGTATTTAATAAACCCTAATTTGATGAATTATTTCAAGGTACCACTATATATTTTATTTGAATACCAGGTATATTTTTTAGAAATAAAAATTAACACAAGTAATAATCTACTACAGGGGCGCTGTTTATTTGTGGGAACTAATGATAAAACCCCATCCCACAATAGAATCGGGGCATTGGGAGGTCACAGGCGGGTTCATTTCAATCGATTATTAAAGAAAAAATGAAATGAAAGCAAAATAAAACCATAAAATAAAATAAATTTAAAAACCATAATATATTATATGTGTTCCACAAGGAAGCATTCTTGGCCCTTTACTATTTTTGCTGTTCATAATTGATATACATTGCTTGAATCTAAAAGGACGATTGTTTTTGTTTGCTGGTGATATAGCTCTAAGTTATGCTGCGAGCAATCTGAACGAGCTTAGTACGAATATGAACGCAGATATGGAAGTTATTGCTGAATGGATGAATGCTAATAAGTCGATAATTAATGCCGAAAAATCTAAGTTTATTCTTTTTTTGAAACAGCTAAAATAAAGGTTACATATAAAAATGAAGACATAGTCCAAGCCGAATTTCATACATACCTGGTATTTATCTTAGATAGTAAACTAAAGTTTGACTCTCATATTGATGCAATGATCAAGAAATTATCACGAATAGCTGGAATTTTTAAAAGAATATCGATCATGATGCATGAACACATTAAACGATCTGTCTTTTTTGCTTTATTTCATAGTACGTTGACTTATGCGAATGAGGTGTGGGGAACAGCGGTAAAGGGACGAATTGATGAGGTTCAACGAATTCAAAATCGTGCCATAAAAAATTTATTTGGACTACCAATTCGAACGAGTACTAAAGAAATTTACGTTACGTATGAGTTGCTTATGGTTCAGGAGGAATTTAAATGGAGAGTGGCATCTTTGGCCCACAGTATATTTCACAACTATGTGCACACAAACCAAAACTATGCAGTTAATAGTGATATTCATTCTTACAATACACGGAATGCAGGGAACCTATATGTTGAAAAACTAAATCCAACATCGCTTAAATATCATTCAATAGCACTCTACAATGAACTACCGGCTGAATTAAAATTGAGTTGCGATAAATCATTTAAAAAAATGCTTAAGAAGTTTATCATTGCAAACCGACATATAAGTTAATTTTTGATTGCTTAATTTTATTTTTTCGTATTTTTATGACTTTTCTTTTGTATCTTGTATTTTATATTTTTTTTTTGGTTCAATTTTATGACTATTGTCTTTTTTCTCTAAAATTTTAATTAATTGTTTTTTAAATTTAATTTTTAATTTGTTTTGTAATAATTATGTTTTATTATGTTAGCCGTCATGATAAAAACCCGTTTAATAATACGATTAATATTGTAAAATCCACAACGAGATCCTTCAATCTCACGGATGTTAATAAATAAATAAATAAATAAATAAATAAATAAATAAAAGAATAAATATTATTTTTTCTTTAAAGGGGGAGTATTGTGAGATAGTTATTTTGAAATTATTTACTCAATCGATTATGGTCTTAATAAAAAATTAATTTATAATCATTATAAAATCAAAAATAGCCTGAAAAATATGTAAAATTTGCATAATGATACATTTTGTAAAACGCATATTGGACGTTTGAAAAAAAGCATGTATTAAAAAAACAAACACTTCCTCCACTGGATTTAGGCCTGGACCCTAAATTACACAGTATGAAGTATAATTACAGCTATATGTTTCAAACTTTTTGACTGATGGCTTCTAGAGTTATTGACTTTGAACTTTGACCTTTTTTGACACATTATCAACTTTGAGACCGTGTAGCTCCTAAAGCCAAGAGTAACCTAAGCTGTTTTAAATTTTCTAAGTACTTTCATATGTTGTGTAATTAATCCAATGGTTATTGCCGTGGGTCACTCATGGGTTTAGTAGATATTTAGTCCGATAACAAGGAAAAAATCAACGAACACATCATTTTCGAATGATCTTGGCCCTCAAAGCCATGAGTGAGCCACCAAATCATTTATGCTAACATCTACCAAGTATTAAGTAGAATCCATGTTAAAAAAAATGTCATCGGTGACCCATGGTTTTATGAAGTAAAATGACCTCTATTCAAGGTCAAACGCGCCACATTCAAAAGGTGGTAAACTGCACTTTTTCTTATCACAGCACTACTAATACATCCTGAAAATTTGAGGGAAATCGTAGGTATCAACTATCACAGCCTCATACAAAGTGTCCAACTTTTAAAAAAATGACTCTTAGACCTACTGATTCTAAAAAAGCAAAAAAAAAAATGTCTGTCTGCCGGCCGGCTGTCCGTTCGTCACAGCCTACGAAATCTAGAAAACTATTGGAGGGTGTTCAAAAATTTTAGAAGTGAAAACTTCTTTAGGCGCATTGTGCAATTTGTATGGGGAAGCATTTATGTATTCGAATTATCATTTTCACGCATCACGTATATATTTTGAAATATGAAATACCTCAATCCGTTCGTAACGTTTCAAATTGCAATATGGATATCGCGGTCGACTAATGTTCTATAGGTCGAGAGTACAATTCCTGAAGTGGTACATTTTTTTATTGTTTTCTTTTTAATTTTTATTAAATGCCATTAAAATTATTGTTTTTTTATTCATAAAAATCGTAAAAATTTCTTTTAATGAATTTTAAAAAATTGATTGATAATGCAGTTTTTTTAAGTTATTGCTACTGTCTTTTTCCGTTCCGTTCAAATTATTATCATTTCGATATTAACAAGAAAAGTATTTATTTTTTTGGCAAGCCGTGCTAAAATAATAAAATATTGGTTTTCCCATCGTTATTTTTCCATAATTTCAATCCCGTGAAATAAAATAGGGAAAATAGAAACTACTATTTGAGTATGTTTCTCTTTCAATATTGAGTTGACATCTTCATCACAAAAGATTGATTTAAACACACTCGAGTCATCATGCATGATTCGAGTCATCAAGCATTCGAGTCATCATGCTAAATAAATATTGAATCTATATATATAAAATTTAAATTATGTCTGTTTGTCCTTTGTGCATTAATATACCATTCATCCGATCATCATGAAATTTTGAGAAGTTGTTGTGTACACTAGCCCAAAGGTAAGTGGCAAAAACTACACATTTTTCAAAAACTGCCCCCCAGGGTCCTTATAATTATCTTAAGGGTTTTTGCCTAAATGTTGATAATTATTTAATTTGGTTTTCATTTAAATATCGTTTTAAACGGTAGTTTGCTTTGATTAATGTTTTTTTTGTTGAACATAATTTTTATGAAATTGAAAAATGAAAGTATAATCTGAAACAATTACATTTGTATATCAAAATTAAATGTATTGGAGTTTAACACATCATGATGTTACAAATTTAATCATCTACACCAAATATGTTGTTGGTTGGCAATGGTATGTAATACATGTTTCTAAAATTAAGTGAAGATAGTTGATAACATCTATTATATCGATTTAAATCTCAAAATTACGAGACGGAATTCGCATAAATACTATACAAAGATAGCCGATAGTGATTTGCAAACGGTAACAATGCATTAATGCCAATTATTACTTAGCTTTCCGCAGGAATATTTGTAAAGTTTAAAATTATTGATCTATGAGTGTGACAACCCCGCGTACTTTAGTCCCTGCTATTGGCATATGAGTTAACTTGAGATATCTTATACCACTGGCAATAATAGTGAGATATCACTAGCCAAAGTGATATATTCAGGGTGCTGGCGGATGAAGTTATTTCAATCAACGATAGCATCCCTTAGTCTTAGTTATGGAATATTCTTTGATGATGACACGCTATTTTTTAAAAATAAAGTGTGTTTGGTAGTAGAAATTACAATGGGTGTCACAGCAACACACAAAAACCTTTTGCGAACCCTCGTTCGTGAAGGTCCCACATAAACATGCTTTCTAAGGTGTCGATAGACACAAATTTTTTATATGATATATTTGATTATTTTAAATATAAAAATGTATATGGGTAGTTCTACAAACATAGGAATTTTGGACGGCTCTGCTTATTTCGTATATTAATATGAAAAAAAAAATTTTGTTTTCACATGAAATTTGTAAACCTTAACTATGTCTAGCTGGTCACCCAAAATAAACCCGTTTCGAAATATACGTCTTAGAAAAAAAATTATTCAAAACGTCAAATTATCAGTCCCCTGGCGTATCCCACCTTGAAATTCAAAGCTGGTAAACTAAATAATCAATGATTCTAAGTGTGTAGAGACAAATTTACTCTGTAGTAATAATTTTGAATAATGATGCTTTAATAATGTGTAAATAATCATAACATAACTCTATATTTCATATTAGATATATACTATTAAAGTTTGTCCCACCAATTTGGTATTATTCTCCTGCCCAATCAAAACACATTGAAAATATTGGAAATTCATATTTCTATCAAGTTATCGCTCGTCACAGGAATTATTTAAAGTTCAATAAATATAATATTGTAAGTGTTTTACGTAGTCCGAGGTTTTATCATTCAAAACAGTCATCATTAGTAGCAAGATCGTGTGTTGTCCAGTCAAATTATCAGTCCCCTGGCAAGCATTTTCGTAAAAAGTATTTTAATTACAGGTAATTTTGTAATTTTATACGTCGTGAATATGTATTGCCTTGGTGTAGAATCCGTTTATTTTTTTTTAGACGTAATTTTGTCATTTTTAAGCGAAATAATTATCAGTCCCCTGTTCTCAGTCCCCTGGAAAATTTAAATGCGGGCAGACTTAGATAAATGTTTATTTCGTATTTTGAGATAATATTGAGACAATTTTGAGTTAATTTAGGATTAAGAAGGATATTTTTTAATTTTGACTCTTGTATTTTTGTGTTTTTTTTTTTTTTTTTTGACTGGCCACATTCAGAACCGTTGAAAGAACGTAATCAACTTTAACTAAAACTAGTTGCCAGAACTTATACGCAAAAAACATGTCGTGCCGTAATTAGCTTCATTTTCTTCCTTCGTGTGTAGAACTACCCATATAATAGTTGCTTGAAATGCTGATAGATGAGAAACCCAGAATAATTTTAATGATTTTAATTTAAAAATTTTAAAATTACTGCGGTCTGAAGGTCTTTCAGTATTCTGAAAGTATTACATTCATGAGCCAAAAGTGAAACTCTTTTGCCCCCACTTTTTTGGCATTTCTCGACGTTTTAGGACCTACTGATTCTAAAAAAGCAAAAAAATGTATGTCTGTCTCCTGCCGTTGGTCATTACCTACGAAATCTAGAAAACCGTTTGTGGGATTTCAAAAATGTTTTTTTCTAAAGATAGGTATACTCAATATGCAGGTCCGAATAGACGATGTGTTTGATAACTGTACCGGGCGTTTGTCAAAAAAATCATTAAGGATGTCAAAAATAGCAAATTTCATATTTTTTGCTTACAAAACGTTCATTTTAAGTCTTAATTAGTAGGAACAAAGAATGTGGAGAAATCTTGATAGTCGGGATTGGTATGTGAGATCAAAAAACTAGATTATTGCATTAGAAGTTTGTCAAAAAAATATTGTCAAGTGTGTCAAAAAATGATTTTATTTATTTTTTAGCCAATTTTTTGGCAAACAAAATAAAGCTGTTTGTATGACGTAAATGTAATTAAACATGAACTTGGACATGGAAATTTTTTAATTTGTTATGGTTTTTCAAATAAAGAATTTTAAAAAAAGTTTTTAATTTTGTTATAATTTTTGCAATATTTTTAGAATTTTGAAGAAAAATTGAACTTTTGAATTTGTGAATTTTAGTATATATATTTTTAGAATTTTGAAAAAGTTTCAATTATTGATATTGTTATAATTTTTGCAATATTTTTAGAATTATGAAAAAAATTTGAATTTTTGAATTTTTAAGAGTTTTTGGAATACTATTAGGATTTAGAAAAACTTTAAATATATTTGATTTTATTCTAATTTTTGGAATATTTTAATCTTTAATCTTGATTTTGTAAAAATTTTTGGAATATTTTTAGAATTTTGAAAAAAGTTTGATTTTATTTAATTTCTACAATATTTTTGGAATTTTGAAAGAAATATGAATTTGTGATTTTCTAATTTTTCTCGAAACGCTAAATGGGGTGGTTTTTGAGTAGTTTGCTGATTGTATCATCTTTTCTCTAAATTATGTTAATTTATGATCTGTTATAATTTACCGGCAACGTATTGATGTTTCGTGTTAGTTTTGTAATATATTTCTATACAGAGATGAAAATACATGTACTTTAACAAAGAGTTATGTTTGATATACATCGCTGCTCAAAACTAAAAACCATGTCCTCATAGATGTTTTTTGCTAACAACTATATCAAAATTCTTAACCCACACCGAAGTCTTGATATCTCATAGCCTTGAGATTTCAGCCCATATTTTTAATTTGCATTACTACAATAATTGGAAGCTACAAAAAAAAACACAGCTATTTCACAGCATTAAGTTTTCACTTCTGTCGGCAGTCCTGAAGACTTCTTTTTGAAGTAAAACTTCTTTAGGCGCGTTATGAGAATTTTGCAACGGAAGTACAAAAAACGAATATAATATTCGGCAAATATACGATTCAATCCGATTATGACACATATTTTAAATATTCACTGGTTTTTGGTGCATTATAGAAATAGTTCATATTTTTCGATGCTTAAAAATTTAACAAAAATTCAATTAAAAAAACATAATTTTGAATTAAATTTAATGATTTCCAATCCGAATTTTTGGAGTATTTTCATTTAATAAGTTTTCAAAAATTTATTATTTTTTTTTATTTTTTTTTTTTTTAAATTTTTATTAATTTAATAAGTTTTCAAAATATTATATGTCTGCTCCATTTTTGGTTTCAATGGATGCTTAGAATCGTAAATTAATAAAAATGGCTGCATATTTGGCTTTTTTAAGGGCAGAGAAATAAATTGTCGCAAATCTTGGTAAATGGCATATATAATAAAATATAAGATGACAAAAAGCACCGTTTTGAAATTTGAGCAAAATCGAATAACTGGTTCAGGAATGGAAGCATGTTTGGTGGATCGTTTTGGTTTGTATGGTCAAGTCATTCATTTGTTCATTTGTTGTTATATTTTTTATTCACTTATGCAGTTTCGTACTAAATGTTATATGAGTTGGATGTATCGATTGTAGATGGTGGTCATGGTGGTCAATGTTGTCATGGTGACCATGGTGGTCATGGTGGTCATGGTAGTCATGGTTGTAATAGTGGTCATGGTGGTCATAGTGGTAATGGTGATCACGGTGTTCACGGTGGTCATGGTGGTCATGGTGGTCACGGTGGTCATAGTGGTCATGGTGTTCATTGTGGTCATGGTGGTCATGGTAGTTATGGTGGTCATGGTGATCATGGTGGTCATGGTGGTCATAGTGGTCATGGTGGTCACGGTGGTCATGGTGCTCACGGTGGTCATGATGGTCATGTTGGTCATGGCGGTCATGGTGGTCATGGTGGTTAAGGTGGTCATGGTGGTTATGGTGGTCATGGTGGTCATGATGATCATGGTGGTTATAGTGGTCATAGTGGTCACAGTGTTCATGGTGGTCACGGTGGTCATGCTGGTCATGATGGTCATGGTGGTTATGGTGGTCACGGTGTTCATGGTGGTCACGGTGGTCATGGTGGTCATGGTGTTCACGGTGGTCATGTTGGTCATGGTGGTCACAGTGGTCATGGTGGTCATGGTGTTCACGGTGGTTATGAACGTCATGATGATCATGGTGGTGCCACGGTGGTCATTGTAGTCATGGTGTTTAGAGTTTGCATCCCGGGCTTTCCCGGGCGGGAAAACATATTTCTGTTGATTAAATTTGTATTTTTAAATAGAAAAATTAGTGCGTGTAATCTTTGCACGCGGTTAAAATAAATTTCTTTGGCTACTGTGGCAGGTATTAATAAAAAGATGAAATATAAAATATATATGTCATATTGCAATTTAGAGTTGCATTTCTTGATAATATAATTTTCTGTGTAATAAAAAGCAATATTTACATAATGTATTACAAAGTCAATTCAATTATTAGCATAATTAAAATATGAAATTAGAGGTTAATGACAAATTTGCTAAATTTATTGAAAAATGCATCAATTGTTGTACCAATTGTTAAATTAAGTGGACATGTATTCATCGTGAAATTTAATTTGTAATACGTTGTAAGACTTTGTAAAACATGTAAATATGGCTTTTTATTAAACATTGTTGCAAATTATATTATCAAGAATATTAGAAAGAAACTCTAAATTTCAATATAACATATCTATTTTATTTTATATTTAATATTTTTAGTAATACCTGCTGCAGTGGCCAAAGAAGTTTTACTTCAACAGCGTGTAAAGATTACGCACTTCATTTTTTTTTTCTAATTTAGGTTTACTCAATGGGAAGAGACAAAAGGACGACGTGTTCGATAACCGTACCGGAAGTGTATCGCAAAAATCGTCAAGTGTGTCAAAACAAGAAAATATGCGTATTTTTTGCTTAAAACATTCATTTTAAGTGATTACGAGTAGTTCATTGAATTTGAGGAAATTTTGATTTTCGGGATTGGTATGTGAGACCAAAATCTAGATTATTGCATTATAAGTTTGTCAAAAAATGTTGTTCAGTGTGTCAAAAGAATGATTTTAATTTTTTTTAACCAATTTTTTGGAAAAAATGAAATTAATTATTTGTATGGCATGAAATATGATCGAGCATGAAATTGGACATGGAAATTTTTGATTTTGTTATAATTTTTGGAATTTTGAAAAAAGTTTGTAATTTTGATTTTGTAAGAATTTTCGGAATATCTTTAGAGTTTTGAAAAAGTCTAAATTTTTAATTTTATTATAATTTGTTATAATTTTTGCGATATTCTAAGAATTTTGGAAAAAGTATGTATTTTGAATTTCGAATTTTCGATTTGGAAAAGGTTTCAATTATTGATTTGTTTAAAATTTTTGACATATTTTTGAAATTTTAAGAATGTTTGTATTTTTGATTTTGTTATAATTTATGCAGTATTTTTAGAATTTTTGAAAAAGTTTGAATTTGTTTATTATGAAATTTTTCAATAAACTTTGAATTTTGCCAAAACTTTAAGATTTAGTAAAAATTTTCGGGATGGTTTTAGAATTTTGAAAAAGTTTAAATTTTTGATTTCATCATAATTTTTGGAATTTTGAAAAAAGTTTGTGTGATTTCGTTATAATTTTTGAAATATTTTTGGAATTTTGAAAAAGTATGAATTTTTTATTTTGATTTTATTTATAATTTTTGCTATATTTTTAGAATTATGGAAAAAGTTTGAATGAGTGAATTATGAATTTTTGCAATATTTTATGAATATTAGGAAAAGTTTTAATCTTTGATTTTGTAACAATTTTTGGAATATTTTTAGAATTTTGAAAAAAGTTACTTTTTAATAGTTAGATTTTATTATAATTTTTACAATATTTTTGGAATTTTGAAAGATATATGAATTTGTGATTTTGTAATATTTTCTCGAAACGCTTAATGGAGAGGTTTTTGAGTAGTTTACTGAGTGTATCATCTTTTCACTAAATTATGTTAATTTATGACCTGTTATAATTTTCCGGCGATGAATTGATGTTTCGTGTTAGTTTTGTAATAAATTTCTAAGCAGAGATAAAATACTTGTTCTTTAACAAAGAGTTTTATGTTTGATATATATCGCTGCCGATAACTAAAAACAATGTCCTCATAAAAGTTTTATGCCGAAAACTATATCAAAATCCTTAACCAAAACCGAAGTCTTGATATCTCAGAGCTGTGAGATTTTAGCCCCTTCATATTGTACACTTATATTTCTCCAGGTTAATTCAAATGTTTTTTTAACTTGGGATGGGACGTAAATATCGAATTCCTTCCAGAACGATTTCAAAATTTTCAAGCGTATAACAGATAACTGGTCAAATACAAAATTGAAGAAATTTGTTGTTTTTGTTGTTGTTTAGTTGCGATACTAAATCGCCGCTTGGTGAAAATTAGTAAAATCTGATATTTTCACTAAACATTTAGTGAACAAATGTGAGGAAGATTGAAATTACACATTATACCAATATAATCCATAGTTTAAAATATGATTCTATTGTAAACATATTTTTGAGATTTTTGAGACAAATTGATGAACGAATTCTCGAGTATAAAAGATGTACTGCACAAAAAATATTTAATTTATATTGGTAGTTTTCCCTACATCTCCTTCGGAGTTTAAAATTATCTCAATATTTTTTATAGACACCCCATTTTTAAAAAGCAATCAAATTAGTTTCTTCCTATAAATTACAAGAAAATATAACATTTCAATTAGTAAGAAAAAGAAAAAATTAAATTAAAAATCAGAATCTTTGATATAAATTTTCTTAAGAGGAAAACAAGAAATATTTTTACGTCAATAATTAATTGGTTCTCTGATTTACTTTGTCTTATGAAAAACAAAATAAAACAAAATGTGAATTTAAATCAATTAACGCAGCTTGGGGATAGGTCAATTGTAATTAAATCTTTGTTTGAGTACCTTTATCTTAAACGGTAGTCAAACGATTATATTCTTATATGGTATATAACAATAATTTTGAATCTTGTTTATCACCTAAGAGGAATTTCTTATATAAGATGAACGAATAAAACTAATTCTCTGAATAGTTTTCGGTATATTTACTGAGGAAAACACAAAAATGTATATAAGCTATGAACAGTTTAGTTTGTTGCACTGCTTTAACACCAGAAAAAAGCTGACTTCAGTAAAACCAATTTGATTTCCTTAGAAATTTATTAATCTATAATGTACTTGTAAAATATTTTCAAATTTTGCAACAATACTTCAATGCTTCATAGGGTCAAACTCAATGTTTAGATTTAAATTGTCGATAAGTTTCATTGCTTTTCATTGTACCGAATTCGGGTAAATCAAGTTGGTGTACACCACTTCATATGTTAGAAGAATTTAATAGAAGAAGTCACTTGCGTAGTTATTATTGATTGTTTCCAATAAATGTGAAATAAATTCGTGACTCAAGGTCAATTTTATTTGTTGGTGGTTGGTGGTTGGTGGTTGGTGGTGGTGACCAATAAAATAACTCAATATCAATATAACTTATAAATGATAACTACACAAGTGGCATAGGATGTTACATGTGCCTTGTTCGTATTTATTAGTCGCCGTACCTAGTTAAAAGCTTTACCGGCAGACGCCCACTCACATAAGGGCACAGGTTATTTTCAACTGCACCACACAGCTTGAAACCCTAAGGCTTCCGCCAAATTGCTTACTTTCCGATCTCACAGATAAGTAAACCAGCATTGGTATCGCTGCCGGCAATCTAGCGTATGCCAGTACCAGATCCCATCTGGTAGGGAGCTCATTAAGCAGGCTCACCTGCTCGGGTTCCCTTACGGCAGGGTATCCCATTCTACCATAAAAACTACTGACAATGGTTCCACATAGTGGCCCTAAAGCCTCCCATATATCAGAATTTCTCCAACCACAACCACTACGAGTCCAACCTCAATGTAAAGGTGTGGCTAACAGTAATGCTTTACCCCATAGTACCCTAGAAAGCCGATCGGGTCACACTTTTGGCTTGCGCCTCTCCTATTTACCAGTGAGCTGGTCCGGCTGGATCGACCGGTTAGCTCAGGTACCCCGGGTTCGCAAATCCCCGTCTCAAGTGACCCCTGGGGGTAATAATATATATTCTCCATCCTACGAATTCACATAAATTATTAATAAACATGCAAATTTGATGAATTGGCGCCATTTTGAATCCGCCAATTTGATTTTTTTTATTAATCATATAAATTTTTAAAGATAGAACTTCTACAATCATTTTAAAATTAACAATCTATTTCTTAAAATTATTATTTCTTGTTAGTAATAGTTTCGACGTAAAGTGTTGAAAAATGTCGGGATTAACCCATTTTGAAGGCGCCATTTAAAAAATTATAAATCGCCACGTGTCATTAGAAAGAGGAGATTAATACCAAAATTTTGAGCCATCTCACGTTTTTTTAAACCTCTCCTAATTTGGGTCGCAGCGGTGGCCCGTTTGACGTGAATCGTCCCATGTAAATATATATATATATATATATATATATATATATATATATATATATATATATATATATATATATATATATATATATATATATATATATATATACATATATATATATATATATATATATATATATATATATATATATATATATATATATATATATATATATATATATATATATATATATATATATATATATATATATATATATATATATATATATATATATATATATTTATATAATATATATATATATATATATATATATATATATATATATATATATATATATATATATATATATATATACATATATATATATATATATATATATATATATATATATATATATATATATATATATATATATATATATATATATATATATATATATATATATATATATATATATATATATATATATATATATATAAATATCCCAAGTAACAATTCTTAGAGCTATTAGTATCAAGATACTGTACTGAAGCTCTAGAGAAGACTGTATGTTGCTAGTTGCGCGTTTTATTTGTCGAGTGATACTTGGAGCTCTAAACAAAATTATTGTTGCTTTATAAAATAGTTTTCGAAAACTCATAGCTCTAATAAAATATAGAGCAGGCAGTGATTAGAATAGCATTACAATAGCTTCATAACCTAATATAGAGCTTTTAAACTAAAGTAGTGCAGCACCACTTATTATACCTATGAGCTGTATTTCACCGTTGCAACAGCAAAGCGAGCTATAATTGAGCTTATTTAAAGCTATAAGCATTATAAAATCTTGCTGTAATATAGCGTTAATGCCCATTTGTAAACTGCTTTTTTCTAATATAAAAAGCGCTCAAATATAACAGAGCTTATTTTTTACGTAAATTTTGAGTTATATGAGTTTTTGAATCTTCAATAGTTTAAAATAGTTGCGTTTTTCAGTCAAACGTTAGTTGAAATTGAAACATTGACATTGGATTATGTGTGACATTTTCCTTAAAATTTTAGAGCTTTCTTAATCACACTACTTCTATATAAAGCTATTTGCTTTGTAACATAAGTTTATTATACAATAAAGCATTTGTGACCACAAAAAAAAGAACAGTTTCACAGAGCAAATAGCTTTATAAAAAAAGTAATGCGATTGTGATAGCTCTATATTAAAATAAACCGTTATAAATAGCATTATAAAGGAGTAATATGTAATAGGTAGCTCTATATTGGTATAATTTGCCACCATCTTCGTTTTTATAAGATGGAGTAAAAAATATCACCATAATGGCCAAAAAAGTTTTAATAATTATTTTTGATAATGATGTATTTGCAAATATGACATATCACCGATAACTGATTTCTATTGTTAACCATTTATAACTAAGAATTTTTTAAAGATGAATTCACCAAAATAAATTTATTTAACAAACCTGAAACTATGAAAAATGTTTCAAAATATTAAAAAAAAATTTAAAATTTTTCTATTTTGCCACACAAAACTAATAAGGGCGCACTAAAATTTTAGTTCTAAACTATCACTATTCACCATAAAAAATAAATGGCAAATAAAATTTTTATACATATTTTCAATAAAAGTAATTACATATATTATTTATTTAAAATATAACAAATTGCCATTTAATTTATAAAAGAATTTATTTGACAGAAACCATAACATCAAAACATTTTAAAAACCATGTCGATATGTATTAGTTTATGTAAACATAAAGTTCATTGAAATAATACTTGTATTTGTATTCAAAAGGTAATATTAGCTCTTAAAAACTCTAACAGTCAACCTTATTACAGCTAATATAGCTCTGTTAAATATTATTAAACAACTTCTTTAGAAGAAATAACGCTGCAAAAGTAGCAAATTTAGCACCACAACAGCTCTGCTAGAGCTTTGGCAGCGCTGCATCAGCAAAATATAAAGCAACCAGCTGTATATTATAGCTCTATGAGCACTAAAAGAGCCTATATAAAACTGAAATTGTTACTTGGGATATATATATATATATATATATATATATATATATATATATATATATATATATATATATAAATATATATATATATATATATATATATATATATATATATATATATATATATATATATATATATATATATATATATATATATATGTATATATATATATATATATATATATATATATATATATATATATATATATATAACGCTTGTGCCTTCAAATTTCAAAATCTTATGTTTTTGACATCATTCTATTCAACGGAATTAATACAACTGCACTGTCGATGTGTAAAATTAAAACTTTATAAAGTTTTATAGTATAATATAATAATTATAGTATAATAAAAAATATGATTGAGCTTTAGAAAGTATTGCTGTTCTGTAAATATTAACCCATAACAATAAATGTAATAAAATAAACATTAAACCAAATAAAACAACTTTTATTCAATTATCATAAAAAACATAAAAGTGTAGGATAAAAAAGTTAATCTAAAAGCTTGTAACAAGCAATAGTCATGGAAGAAGCAACAATCAACTTCAATACAATGCTTTAAAATGTTAAGTAATCAAAATCTCGATAAAATTTTATTTTGCTATTATTATTGTTTACAGAGTAATTTTATAGAAGAGATTATCCTTTTATAAATATAATATCTATAAAAAGCTACAATTAAACAACTATCGTAAAGTTTGGAATTGATGCTTGATAAAAATTTAATGATATTTATTTGTATAGTAACAACAATCTTACTTTGTGAATTTCTCATTTTAAATGCTTTGTCATACTCTTCTACGTTAATTTAAAAAAAAATATTTTACGTCGGTCAATAAATTTTTTTTAAGGGCTTGCATCAAATTTCCCTCAAGAAATACCTTTCTTAGAAAATGAAAATAATATCATTTTTTATCCTCAATTAATTTTTACTCATTTTCTTTCTTTTTTATCAATCCTTGGTCTGTTTGTTTGGTTTTGTTGATAATTTTCAAAACAACAATAACAATGATAATTATTTCCGTTTTATGAATCCTTGTTTGTACACGTAAAATTGTTTGGTGTTTCTGTTTTTTATTATTTCCTTTTCGGTATGTAATCATTAATTTTTATGATAAGTCAATAGCCAGCTACATATATATTTTTATAACAAACACACAAATACAAATAGTCAAATAGATAAGATTTGTGAATAAAACTTTTGTAGAAAAGTTGGTGGTAAATGTGTAAACGTTTCAATTAATATCAATTATGAAATCTGTTAGCACTTGGCAAAATCTATATATAAATACGCAAGCATTTTTGCGGTACAATTTTAAAATATTTGCTCCATCAATATGTTGGCAATATGTATATTGTAGGAAAGGTCTTGTTTGAGTAGTAGATGTGTCGAAAAATACTATTTTTTGAATTTTGACGATTTTTTCAGAAAAAATGGCAAAAATGTGATAATTGTGTTTTTTGAGTTTTTTGTTCGGTTATTTTGTTTTTTTTCAAGTTATTTGTTTCTCAATTCAAAATCAATCTATATCAATTAATTTAACTCTGAAATAATGTGTTGCAGCTATTTGGCTAGGAGGTCTATTTACAATTTCTATTTACAATGGCCGAATTTCGGCCACTGGGCGATTCCTAGTTTAAATTAATATTTCAATTATAAACAGAAACACTTGTGTTTTTTCACAAAATATATTCTTATTTTATTTATTTATCCAAACGGTTTCCTTTTCTAGTTGAAATGGTATCTTCGGTTATTGAAAGTCCAAATAATGAACAAGTGCTACACATGTCCAAATGATTTGTAAAAAAATGTTCTTTTTTCATTTATTGACGGACTTGACTAATTTTAGGAGATAAGCTATTTTCAAGACCTTTAAAGATGATGAAAAATCAGAGTTTGCAATTTTATTTTATTCGAACACATATTTTACTCCTCAAAATAGTATTCATAAATTAAAATGTTTGTGATTTCAATATCGTTCTTCCTCAAAGAGCAAAACTTTTAGTTTTTCGATTTCACTACTTTGGAGCTTTTATTTACTTTGTAGTGCCTTTGTAGTGCTTTAAAACGTTACGTTTATCAATGAATTAGAATCGCTCTCTTAGCACAACCTACACCTACACTTCAATAAAAATATGTCAAAAATATCTATTGTTAGTTTAGTAATGTTGTTTGCTGTAATCACAAGTGTATTTCATTTGATAAAATAAATCTTTAATCTTTGTGAAATAAATTCTTTTGTATATTGTTTGGAGCTATAAATATAGGAATAATCACCCTATAAATTGGTGACCTCGTGAAATTTTGTAGAAGTAAAAAACATTTTGCTAGTTTTTCAAAAATGTCGAACAATGAAAAAGAACACGCGTCAAAAAAAGATATTTCGAGAGTTTTAGTAAAAGTTCCCCCATTTTGGGCATCACAACCATAAATTTGGTTTGCTCAAATTGTAAGCCAATTCAAAATATGTAAAATTCCAGCGCATACTATTAAGTTTAATACGATTGTTGGAAATATTGAAAGTGGTGTATTGACGCAAGTAACCGAAGCCGTTTTACATCCACCAGAAACATATAAATATAAAAATTTAAAAAAAGGATCATCGATCGATACTAGGACTCAGAACAGGCTCGCACGAGGAAACTTTTATCAGATGTAGAGTTGGGAGATAATAAAACTTCGCAATTATATAACGAGTTACGTCAATTGGCCGAGAAGATCGATCCAGATTTCGTAAAAAATATTTGGCTCCAAATATTACCATCACAAGTTCAAGCTATCCTCGCAGTAATTACAGGGGATGCTAATACATTGAGCAAAGTTGCCAACACAATTATGGAAAGCGGTGGGTATAATCGTCAATCGAAGCAAAAATTGATGAACGTTTTAACAGATTGGAACGATCTCGATCAAAATCACGTTCTCAAGTTAAAGTTAATAGAGATTCAACACCTAGTAATAAGTTGAAATCTACCTTGTGTTGGTATCATTGAATACTTGGTGATCGTGTAAACAAGTGCAATCGATCCGAGTGTAGTTTTGAACAATCAAAAAACTAGATTCGCACCCGTCAAATCCGTCTAATGCTGGTGCTAAATATATAAATCGTTTATGTATCTCTCTATGACGGAAATTCTAATTGTCGCTTCCTGATTGACACCGGCGCCGATATTTCAGTAATTCCACGCAAACAAATTAAAAATTCAACAAAGTCGTCCTTAGAATTCAATCTTTTTGCTGCCAATGGAACACCGATTAAAACATGTAGTGAAAAAAACTCTGCTTAAATTCAAATCTTCGCCGAGAATTTCAGTGGAATTTCATTATCGCTGATGTTGATGAACCGATTTTTGTTGCCAATTTTTTGCAAAAATATGGTTAGTTAGTAGACATTAAAAACAACAAACTAATTGATACAATAACCAATAGTCGTGCAGTTGGAAAAACATCAAAAGTATCGTCAGCTAATACATCAGTCTCAACATGTGATTCAAGTCAAAAATTTGCATCTATTCTCAAGGATTTCATGAATATAACCGTCCTAAATCGCAATCAACCTTCGGTACCTATTGAAGCTTATCATCATATTTCAACAACCGGATCACCAGTTTATTGTAGTCCTAGAAGATTTTTTCCCAGAGAAATTTAAAGCTGCACGCTCTGCATTTGAATATTTAATCAAGATGGGAATTTGCCGACCTTCTAAAAGCTCCTGGGCAAGCCCGTTACATCTAGTGAAAATATTCGATGGTTCATGGAGATCATGTGGGGATTATAAATCTCTCAATGCACAAACAGTTCCTGATCGTTATCCGTTACCGTTCATTCAGGATGTTTCACAAGTTGCTAAAAACAAAAAGATTATTTCTAAAGTTGACTTGAAACGATCAAATTAAAGTCAATTCAGAAGATATTCAGAAGACTGCCATGACAACACCATTTGGTTTATTTGAGTTCCTCTATATGACCTTTGGTCAGAAGAATGCAGCCCAAACAATGCAACGCTATCTCAATCAAGCACTTCAAGGACTTGATTTCGTTTTCGGCTATGTCGATGATATGTTAATAGCATCAGATGACAACAATCAACATGCAGAAAAAACATCTTCGAATAATTTTTAAACGACTTCGTGAGTATAATTTAACTATTAATGTTTCTAAATGTGTTTTAGGACAAACAAGCATTCGATTTCTTGGTCATCTCATTTCTGAGTCGTGGCCTTCAACCTCTACCAGATAAAGTAGAAACGATTAAAAATTTCATTCGTCCAAAAGTTGCAAAAGATTTAAAACGATTTTTGGCAATGATTAACTTCTATCGTCGATTTATACCAAAAGCTGTGGATAATCAAATGATTTTACAAACACTTATAATGGGTAATAAAAAGAATGACAGAACTCCGATCATTGGGACTGATGAAACAATCAGTGCATTTCAACGATGTAAGGAAGATTTAGCTAATTGAGCTCTCCTTGCTCATCCGAATTCAACAGCTGATTTGTCATTAAATGTTGATGCTTCAGGTTTATCACTTGGTGTTGTTTTTCACCAATATTCGAATCAACAACATCGAATCAACAAAAAAACGACGAACAATTAAAAGCATTTCTGAATCCAAGTAGTACGATTTCATTAAATCTTCGACTGATTAATATTCCAGAATCCACCAAGCAAATTTATTGTGATACTTCTAATAACCGTATCAAACCATTCGTTCCTGCGAAGTTCCGTCAAGAAATTATTAGAAAATTTCATTCAATCTCGCATGCAGGATCTAAAGCAACAATAAAATTAATTGCTACACGATTTGTTTGGCCGGGTGTCTATATGACCTTTGGTCAGAAGAATGCAGCCCAAACAATGCAACGCTATCTCAATCAAGCACTTCAAGGACTTGATTTCGTTTTCGGCTATGTCGATGATATGTTAATAGCATCAGATGACAACAATCAACATGCAGAAAAAACATCTTCGAATAATTTTTAAACGACTTCGTGAGTATAATTTAACTATTAATGTTTCTAAATGTGTTTTAGGACAAACAAGCATTCGATTTCTTGGTCATCTCATTTCTGAGTCGTGGCCTTCAACCTCTACCAGATAAAGTAGAAACGATTAAAAATTTCATTCGTCCAAAAGTTGCAAAAGATTTAAAACGATTTTTGGCAATGATTAACTTCTATCGTCGATTTATACCAAAAGCTGTGGATAATCAAATGATTTTACAAACACTTATAATGGGTAATAAAAAGAATGACAGAACTCCGATCATTGGGACTGATGAAACAATCAGTGCATTTCAACGATGTAAGGAAGATTTAGCTAATTGAGCTCTCCTTGCTCATCCGAATTCAACAGCTGATTTGTCATTAAATGTTGATGCTTCAGGTTTATCACTTGGTGTTGTTTTTCACCAATATTCGAATCAACAACATCGAATCAACAAAAAAACGACGAACAATTAAAAGCATTTCTGAATCCAAGTAGTACGATTTCATTAAATCTTCGACTGATTAATATTCCAGAATCCACCAAGCAAATTTATTGTGATACTTCTAATAACCGTATCAAACCATTCGTTCCTGCGAAGTTCCGTCAAGAAATTATTAGAAAATTTCATTCAATCTCGCATGCAGGATCTAAAGCAACAATAAAATTAATTGCTACACGATTTGTTTGGCCGGGTGTTAATAAGGATTGTACAAAGTTTGTCAGAACGTGTATTTCGCGCCTACGATTAAAAGTCGTCAGACTCAGACATAACAATTCGCTAATATCAACATACGCCGCAACAGATAATCGCTTCGCTCATATCAACATTGGTCCAATGCCAACATCAAAAGGTATGAAGTATTGTCTAAAAATGGTGGACAGATTCACTAGATAGCCATCCCGATGCCTGATATCATAGATGAAACAATTGCTCATAGTTTAATTAATCGATGGATTTCAAGATTTGGTGTTCCAGAAAAAATATCTACAAGTCTTGGTTCTCAATTCGATCAGCAGTTCCTCGAAAATTGTCGAGATTACTTGGAATCAACTCCGAACAACGGGTTATCATCTTCAAGCTAACGGAATTATTGAACGTTGGAGTCAAACTATCAAATCAGCTATTATGTGTGATCAAACAATTGATTGGTGTGATATTTTACCAACAATCTTACTTGGACTTCATTCTGCATACAAAGAAGATATCTCAGTAACACCTTCAGAATTAATTTATGGTTGCTTCAATCAAATTACCTGGTGAATTTTTCACAACAATTACTAATTTTAATCCAGATACTCATCATGGTACAAAAAAAATGTTTTTTGTTAAAAAAGCCTTTCATGAGTACAAGCTCATGTTTTTGTCCGCGTTGACAGATCGCGATCATTACAACCACCGTACGAGGGCCCGTATGAGGTAGTGAAGAAGTACGAAAAAAGTTTCGATTTAAAAATGAATAAGGGAATCGTCAAAGTTTCAATCGACGAGTTGAAAGTCGCATTTCTATCCAATGATTTTTTGGATAACACACGACAAAATACTAATGATCCGACCTCACCAACAACAATTTCTTTACCAACAACAACTTTTCCTGTGAAACCAATTGCTGTAACAACACCGATCTCACCAACAAAATCACCGGCACCTAGAGCTACTCGTTGCGGAAGAACTGTAAGGGTTCCGGACAGATATTTGTGAGATACGTTCTAATCTAGTGGGGGAGTGCTGTAGTGCCTTTGTAGTGCTTTAAAACGTTACATTTATCAATTAATTAGAATTGCTCTCTTAGCACAAGAATCCTACACTTCAATAAAGAATGTCAAAAATATATATTGGTGAAAAACACGTGAAATCAGCAAGGTCTAGGAGGGATTTCTTTGTTTGCAAAACGAAATCAATTAGCTGATAGATAAGCCAATTTAAAAACAATTCATGGAACACGAGGATATCACTCATACATTCCTACAAATGATGGATTAATCTTAGCTAGACGTTATTCTAACTCTACGGAATTCAGTAATGTAAAATTAAATAAATGATAAAAAATGTGTAAAATATTTATTTTGAGTTAAAATTAAAAATTTATTATAAAAACATATATGTAAATCCAAAAAAAAACTGTTCATTTTTTAACTCCACTTTTTTTTATGATGAAAAGTTTTAAGGCGTGTTGCAATAAAATTAATAAAAAAAAACAAAAATTGTCCCCTCCTGAACTTTTTTATAAAATGTTAGTAACATATGTACCTTTCACATATTAAAAAATAAAAAATTTAAAAAATACGCATTTCTAGAAAATCGAATTTGAATTTTTTACCGTTATTTTTCTAAAAGAAAAGGTTGAAGGTCATATAATGGGCCGTTCCATGAAAAATGAAACCAGGGCGGAAAAAAAAATAATTTTTTGTTTTAAATGGTAACAATCATTTCTGTATGTCAAACACATGCTCTTTCTAATGGCGCTGTTTTTATTTATGTAAAAAAAAATTTAAGCCTAAAATTGAGTGCTCCAAATTTGGTTTCCTAAAAATGATCATATTTCGGGTATTCGACTTTCATCTTTAAACATTATTTAAACTTAATAATGATTATTTTTTATCTTTTTAACACTGCTAACCAATACTAGCAGATTGTTACATATTACATAACACTTTAAAAATTACTATTTATTTAATTGATTTTCGCTAACGCAATGTCCATGGAGAGCATAAAATTTACATGTCACATACATGATAGAGACTTGTTCTTATTGTTGTAAGTACCTCATTTGTAAAGCAATTTGTTATTATTTTTCTATGCAAAGCACATTTGGTCATATTATGTCAAATAAATTTTTTAATTTTTTTCAGAAGATTATTTTAAGAGATACGGGCTATCATGTTTGTGACAAAGCTAATCATGTATGTGACATCATGTATGTGACATTGTACACAATTTAGTAATGTCAACTAATATCATTTTTGCAATAAAATTTCATACATAATAACTGATTTCTAATTATCATTGCTGTATGTAATCTGTCAAATACACCAAAATAACGATTTGAAGTTTAAGAAAAAAGGTCCTATAAGCTTTGAAATTAAAACGAAATGTCATACTTCGATTTTTTTTTATATTCATTATAAATATTCATATTTTTATATTCATACAGCTCGGTAATACTTAAAAATTACAGATCATTGTGCACAGACAGAACTGGCATAAAACAGGTGGATTTAAAATAAGCTTCAATTTAGTTAAAAAAAAAAAAAAGACTGCCATCTTTTTTTCAATTACACCATTTTTTTCTAATGTTACACCGTTAAAAATTATTTCAAAAAATTAACAGTGTACATTTTTAAAAACTTTGTTTTAATACCTATTCAACGACATATCATTTATGAAAATCGATTGAGTAGTTTTTCTACAATCGCTCGTCAAAATGCACTCACATCACAAAATAGCAAAAATTGAGGGGCACCCTGTGAAGACCCCTGGTCGAAAAAAAAAATTCTAAGAGAACTTGTATTTTTTATTTATCAAAGACTATCTATAAACAAAAAATAATCAAAATTAAAAGGGGTCAAGTCAAAACGTTGTTGAATCTTCGTGAAATTGCTCTGCCTAAAAAAATAAAAAAATCTTTCTTTTGATACACTTGACAACATTATTTTGACAAACTTATAATGCCATAATTCTCAATAATAATAATAAAATTTCATGTCAAACAAATAATTAATTTTATTTTTTTCCAAAAAATTGGCTAAAAAAATAAATAAAAACCTTTCTTTTGACACCTTTGACAACATTTTTTTGACAAAATTCTAATGCAATAATCTAGTTTTTGATCTCATATACCGATCCCGACTATCCAGATTTCTCCACATTCTTTGTCCCTCATTATCACTAAAAACGAACGTTTTCTAAGCAAAAAATACTTGTATTATTCAATGAACCTGTCGATGCACATTTTGGGTAGACGACATTGTAAAATTAACCTGATATTATTATGTTCAACCTTATTTTTATGTTCTATACCTAATAATAATTTTATAAAACAGTGTATTATATTTCTGAATTAAAGAATTTATATTTAAACATAGCTGTGCTTAATATATTGTAACATTTTCGTACTCTGTCACATACATGATTGACCATGTCACAAACATGATACCTGGTTTTTATTTTTTTAAAAACTACGTAGACCTATATGGGTTCAAAAAAATGTTTTTCATTAACTTCAGTTCAAATGTCAAATAGACAAAAAATATAAACATTGAAATCTTTGTACATTTGCTGAAATTAATTGTGAAAGTTTCGAAGTGATAAGGCACTTCCAAAAAATGTCACATACATGATTGATACAATTTAATTAGCTTACCTCTTATTAATGCATGCAATGTGTAAGAAAAAATTTAGACTCAAGTGTACTATGATACTTTATCAAATAAAAAAAAATTTTCGTGAAAAATTTATATTAAAAACATTTTAAAAATTAATTTTGAAGAAATTTTTCTTACGAATGTCACATACATGATCGTGGAACGAGCCTAATGTGAATTATTATTTTGATTAGCTCTGTTCAATACCTACATTTTGAGCTATATAACATTAAATTCAGCTCAGTAGTTTTGACTGCAGAGCCATTTCAATACACCAGGGTCGAGCAATTTCTCGATTTTTCAACACCCTGTATCTTAAGACAGGGTTAAAAAAAAACTAAAAACGCAGAAAATTTTTTTTATTGATGTCAACTAGGGATGGCAAACCGGTTTTCGGTTAACCGGTTAACCGGGTAATTTTGGCAAAATTTAACTATTCGAAAAACCGGGTAATCCACTCGGTTAACCGGATAATCAATTATGTTAGAGGTTTATAAATAATAAAATTCAAAAAAGCAATTATTTTTCTGTAAGATCAGGTTATGTAATTTAATTTGGTAGTAAAACCAATAATCGCGGCAGTAAAACCAATATACACTCAAATCAATATTTCGAATATCCGAACAAAATCACAACAATTGCATTAACAATTGCATTAATTAATCAAATGTTTTCTAACAGTAGTTAAACTGTAAACAAGGAATATTTGAATGCACCTGAATCGGACAACAACCCCGGTCGAAATATAAATTTCAGCATGCAGCATGATGGCCTAGATCACGAATTTCATAAAAAAAACTAATTCAATTATAGAGATGTTTCTACTCGCTCATAGAATTGTAATCTACTAGCATTTGATTAAAGTATAAAAAGGGAAAATTAATTGGAACGATTGCAAAGGTTGATGATAATTAGACCAACGTCAGCAGTAAATATAGGCCAGTGTTCTTAATCATATCTAATTTCGCAACTAAGATACGTTCTAAAATAAGTTCGACATCATTAAACAGGTTGATTTTCTTAAAATAACATATTATTTCCTGCAGGAAAAGAAAAAAAGTATAATAAATAATTGTTAATGAGATTTCTTTTACGTTTCGTTAACTCATTCGGAATAGAATGAATAGAATACATTGTTCTTATTTCAAATAAATTCTGTCAAAATTTTCTAAATTAGTACATTCAGAATATTCCGAATGAATTAACGAAAACGCCACTTGTTATAGTATTTCGTAGTTGAGTTTTTTATATTTTTTTTTTTTTGTTTAATAAAATGTGTTGTGTAGTAGGAATTACAATATGTGTCACAATAGCACATAAAAACCTTTTAAGACCCAAGGTCCCACAACAACATGCGTTCAAAGATGTTGATGGACGTAAATCTTTCATTTTTGTTTTTTTGTTTAAAGAATGGATAACTAAACAAAAAATCCTATCACTGACTAAATATGACATAGGCCAATATTTTATGATAGAATAGATAAAATAAAAGTAAATTAAAAAGTAAATACTAAATTTTTGCAAAAATTTGCTGAAACAAAACAAAACTGTAGTTGCCAATAATCCAGCCGGTTGCAAATTCCTCGATCCCGTGACGATCCGTCTTTTTTGAAGATCAAAGCCCACACATAGTTAAATGAAGGCTCGTTTCTTCAAGGAAGCAATAGCGTCTCATCATCAAGGATTATTTCATTATATCCCTGATTTTTTATAGGTCTGATTCAATTTCGGTTGTGACATCAGCCTCAGGAACTTACAAAGGAAGGTTTTTCTAGGCTGCTGAGGGATTTCAATCCAGTCCAGCGGTGTTCTATGAATCCCGGAAATGAGAGCATTTTCAATATTAAAACACGGGATTTAATGTGTATGGATAATCACAAATAATTAAAAAAAAGATTTCAATGCCAATATTTCATTATTTCATGATAGAATGCATAGAATAAACAATAACTACGGCTGAAAAATCGCAAGCATTCTTTAAAAAATATGTAGCAACAAAACTAAAATGCAGTTGCCAAGCATATTGCTAGTGACATATTCATTGATCATGTGACGTACAGTTTTTCTAAAGAATTGAAACCCGCATATAAAATATATGAAAGCTTATCACTTCGAGCAAACAATAGCGTTCCATCATCAAGAATATACCATAACTAAAATTTAGAGCGCGGGATCTCGGTATTGCAATCCATAGTCACAATCGAAATCAAATCGAGCATATAAATTAAATATAGCTAAATAGTCAATTTTTTAATTATAAAAACTCAATTGCAAAATACTAAGGAATGTCTAAGAAGGTCTAAAGCTTGGTATTTTCTTTGGTTTCATTTATCTCTATTTTTAATACAAATAAGGGGAACGAAAGTGAATACAAGACAGTATACATACACATAACAAGGAATTTTATTTCTGAAAATATGGAGGGGCTGAAATCTCACAGCTCTGAGATATCAAGAGTTCGGTCTGGGTTAAGGATTTTGATATAGTTTTCGGCAAAATACTTTTATGATGACATGGTTTTTAGTTTTGGGCATCGATGTATATCAAACATAACTCTTTGTTAAAGTACAAGTATTTTTTATCTCTGTTTAAAAATTTATTACAAAACTAACACGAAACATCAATACGTTGCCGCAAAATTATAATCAAAATTCCAAAAATATTGGTAAATTAAATAAAATCAAACTTTTTTCAAAATTCCAAAAATATTCCAATAATTAGAATGAAATCAAATATTTAAACTTTTTCTATATTCCAATAATAATCCAAAAATTCTTAAAAATTCAAACTTGTTCCAAAATTCTAAAATTATTACAAAAATTATTACAAAATCAAAAATTGAAAATTTTTTCAAAATTCCAAAAATTATAATAAATTCAAAAATTAAAAATTTTTCAAAATTCTAAAAATATTCCAAAAATTAAAACTTTTTCCGAAATTCTAAAGATATTGCAAAAATTATTACAAAATCAAAAATACAAACTTTTTCAAAATTCCAAAAATATTTCAAAAACTATAACAAATTCATCAAATTCCATGTCCAATCTCATTTTCAATTACATTTACGTCATAAAAACAGCTACATTTTTTTTCCAAAAAATTGGCTAAAAAAATAAATGAAATCATTTTTTGACACACTTATTTTTTTGACAAACTTATAATGCCATAATTCTCTATAATAATAAAAAAATTTCATGTCATACAAACTATTAATTTTAATTTTTTCTAAAAGAATTGGGTAAAAAATAAATAAAAACCTTTCTTTTGACACACTTGACAACATTTTTTTGACAAACTTATAATGCCATAATTCTTAATAATAATAATAAAATTTCATTTCAAACAAACAATTTTATTTTTTTCCAAAAAATTGGGTAAAAAATAAATAAAAATCTTTCTTTTGACACACTTGACAACATTGTTTTGACAAATTTATAATACCTTAATTCCCAATAATAATAATAAATTTCATTTCAAACAAACAATTTATTTTATTTTTTTTCCGAAAAATTGGGTAAAAAAATAAATAAAAATCTTTCTTTTGACACACTTGACAACATTTTTTTGACAAATTTATAATGCAATAATCTAGTTTTTGATCTCACATACCAATCCCGACCATCAAGATTTCTCCAAATTTAATGTTCCTACTCGTAATCACTTAAAATGAACGTTTTTTAAGCCAAAGATATAAAAAAAAATTTTTTTTTACACACATAATGATTTTTTCGACACACTTCCGGTACAGTTATCAAACACAGCGTCCTTTCGGACCTGTCCCTTGAATATAACCTATTTTCTTCCCGCCTCCAGCGGTTTTCCCTGCAGCGTAGGGACAGACATACGCCTATAGACAGACATACATTTTTTTTTGCTTTTTTAGAATCAGTAGGTCCTAAAACGTCGAGAAATGCCGAAAAAACCAGGGGTAAGAATTTCATTTTGAGCACATGAATGTAATACTTAGGTCTTTCAGACCGAAGTAGTTCATCGAATTAAACTATAATAAAGTTTAGTTTTATGATTAAAATTTAAATAGATAAAGATAAGAGCCGTGTTCGATTTGCACTGAACAAACTGAAAAATTATATGCAATTGTTGTTGTTTTTTTTTCAGTTATTCCAGTCAAATCGAACGCACCTTTTAACTGTCAAATTCAAATACTGATATTTAATTGCCTTATTTTATATTTGTTCTGGGTGGTTATTTTGTAGCGTTATCTCACTAGGTGAGATAAATAGTGAGATAAAAAAATTAAATGCTTAAATGATTTCTTTTATCTAATATAATCGATCAAAGACAAATATTTTATCTCACTTTTTATCTCACCTAGTGAGATAACCACCCTGGTATGTTTTAAATGAAGTGTTATGATTAGTGTAGAAACACTTATTTAACGAAATTTATTTGTGAATTACAACCCAATTTTTGTTTTAATTTTTTAACCGGTTAACTGGTTAAAACCGTTTTTTTTTGAAAATTTACTTTTCGATAACCGGATAGTAAAAATGTTGAGTAATTGCAATCTCTACAACGAATTCCAATACCTAAAATATGGAGGGGCGAAATCTCACAGCTCTGAGATATCAAGACTTCGGTCTGGGCTAAGGATTTTGATATAGTTTTCGGCAAAAAACTTTTATGCGGACATGGTTTTTAGTTAAACTCAGCAAACTACTCAAAAACCTCTCCATTTAGTGTTTCGAGAAAATATAACAAAATCACAAATTCATATTTCTTTCAAAATTCCAAAAATTTTGTAAAAAAATAAATAAAATCAAACTTTTTCCAAAATCCTAAAAATATTCCAAAAATTATTACAAAATCAAAGATTAAACTTTTTTCAAAAATTCTGAAAATATTGCAAAAATTATACAAAATCAAAAATTGAAACTTTTTTCAAAATTCCAAATATTCCAAAAATTAGAATAAAATCAAATATTTAAACTTTTTCTAAATTCTATTAATATTCCAAAAATTCTTAAAAATTCAAAAATTGAACCTTATTTCAAAACTCTAAAAATATATATAAAATTAAAAAAATTTTTTTTTTTAATTCTAAAAACATTCCAAAAATTGGAATAAAATCAAATATTTAAACTTTTTCTAAATTCTAATAATATTCCAAAATTTCTTAAAAATTCAAAAATTCAAACTTTTTCCAAAACTAAAAATATTGCAAAAATTATAACAATATTAAAAATTGAAACTTTTTCCAAAATTACAAAAATTATAATAAAATCAAAAATTTAAAATTTTTTAAAATTCTAAAAATATTCCAAAAATTCTTACAAAATCAAAACTTGAAACTTTTTCGAAATTCCAAAAATATTCAAAAACTGTAACAAATTCAAAAATGTCCATGTCCAATTTCATTTTCATTTTCAGCAAACTATTCAAAAACCTTCAATTTAGCGATTCGAGAAAATATTACAAGATCACAAATTCATATTTCTTTCAAAATTCCAAAAATATTGTAAAAATTATAATAAAATCAAACTTTTTTCAACATTCTAAAAATATTCCAAAAATTATTACAAAATCAAAAAATAAAACTTTTTCCCAAAATTCTAAAAATATTGCAAAAATTATTACAAAATCAAAAATACAAACATTTTTCAAAATTCCAAAAATATTTCAAAAACTGTAACAAATTCAAAAATTTCCATGTCCAATTTTATTTTCAATTACATTTACGTCATAAAAACAGCTACATTTTTTTCCCCCAAAAAATTGACTAAAAAAATCAATGAAATCATTTTTTGACACGCTTGACATTATTTTTTTGACAAACTTATAATGCCATAATTCTCTATAATAATAATATATTTTCACGTCATACAAATTATTTATTTTATTTTTTTCCAAAAAATTGGGTAAAAAAATAAATAAAAATCTTTCTTTTGACAAACTTGACAACATTTTTTTGACAAACTTATAATGCAATAATCTAGATTTTGGTCTCACATACCAATCCCGACCATCAAGATTTCTCGAAATTCAATGTTCCTACTCGTAATCACTTAAAATGAACGTTTTTTAAGCAAAAAATATGCAAATTTCCTTGTTTTGACACACATAAAGATTTTTTTGACACCTCCGGTACAGTTATCGAACACAGCGTCCTTTCGGAGCGGACCTGTCTCTTGAGTATACCTATTTTTAAAAAAAAATTTTTTGAAATCCCTCCAATGCTTTTTCCCTGCAGCATAGGTAATGACGGCCGGCCGGCAGACAGACATACATTTTTTTTTGCTCTTTTAGAATCAGTAGGTCCTAAAACGTCGAGAAATGCCAAAAAAAGTGGGGGTAAGAATTTCACTTTGAGCTCATGAATGTAATACTTAGGTCTTTCAGACCGAAGTAATATACAAAATTAAAACCTCATTTCCAAAATTGCATGTTTTTTGCTGATTTCACGTGTTTTTCACCTATTGTTAGTTTAGTAATGTTGCTTGCTGCAATCACAAATGTATTTCATTTTATAAAATAAATCTTTAATCGTTGTGAAATAAATTACTTTGTATATTGTTTGGAGCTATAAATATAGGAATAATCACCCTATAACTTTCTTTTTCTTTTCTTTCATATCATTTGCAAAAGAAGAAATTTAGTACATTTTCGTCACCCTTTTTATATATTTTTAAAACAATACTTGCAAAATTGAACAAAAAATTCTCAAAAATTATTTCATTTTTACGTTGGAAAGGATCAATTTTGAAGCTAAAACTAAATGTTCGAGTATTTGAAAGAAAATATTTATTTCAATTTAGGAGTAAGGACGATATTTTGTGTTTAGGAGTGTTATATTTTTTTTAAGTTACTCTTTCTGAAAGAACGGATTAAAAGATGTGATATAAGGAACGTTTCAAACTCTGTGAAAAATTAATTATACATAATTTTTAAAATTTATAAATACGCCAAGTTGTTGTAAACTAGGAGGAATCCTGTTTAGTTTTCAGACAAAACTATAAATTTTAAAGATTTTATTATACACAGATAAACAAAAATATAAATCCCTGGTCAAAAATGTATTTATATTTAAAAAATTTCTTGTAAACTAGGGAAATATTGGGTCAAAAGTAATTTGTGTTGATGTGTACAATATGGCTCAATTTTGGAGAATTAAGTTTTTGACAGAATATAAAAATATCTGAGCGAAAAATGGATCTCAGGTAACCGTTTTTTAAAAAGATTATCTTTTAAAAGTACGTCAACATTTCACACAGAAAGCTCATTTAACTTGACTAACAAAATATACAATATTGTTCTTCATCAGAAACATGCTTTGCAAATGTAGCAATCGTATTAAAGAAAATATGATCGTGTGGTATAGGCCAATAGCACTGCCACACCACAACATTTTTAATATACATTCATCCTTCTTAGATTTTTTGAAAAAAAGAAAAAATTGGATCCAACTGGACCCAAAAAATCCAACCTTTCAAATTTTTGTTATACACAAAAAACATGAAGGGGGTGCTTATTGTCAGCATTAAATAAAATTAAGAAAAAGGAAATAAAATTTCCAGAAAAAAGTATTGAGTTTCATAGATGTCTTACTAAAGGATAATAATTTCATTTTTTTTTCTTTCAATTTTAGTTTCGTTTCATAACTAAGTTTCTTTGTTTGGACTACAAATAAGTCTTCTTATTGATAAAATCAAATTTAGGTTGCGCATTTTTGTAATAAATTTCTGAACAATAGTAAACGTAATTACACCAGTGTCCAACATCATAAATTAAATAAGTATGTTTAGAATGAGTGCAATCGCTGAAATATGTTTTTGTATCATTTTTATTTGAACGATGTTATTTCAATTGAAAAGTTTACTGAAGAGAAATTCAACAGTGGGCAGTATCTCTACAATATTTTTTAATTAATATACACCTACTACGCTGATTCACAACAACAGCTAAAAAAAATTTTATAAAGATATATTGGTACAATCCTAGTTTATCTCTCCAAATAGATTTGCGTTTTTTTTTCAGATAAATAGAAAGATTATGTCCTCTGCATCCTAATTATGAAAAAAAAAAATTTGCGGAAATGAGGGGGTCAAAAGTTATAAAGGATCAAACTTTCAATTTTACCTTGGTCCCCCCTTTGGTTTTTTTTTTTAGTTTTTTTTTTTTCTTTTTTTATTTTATTTTTATTTATCAAAAATGATAAAGGATCAAACTTTCAATTTTACCTTGGTCCCCCCTTTGGTTTTTTAAACTTTGAATTGATTTTTTAGATTTTTTTTTTGACTCAATTTTGCGATCTTACACAATTTCGATCAGAGATAGCACCGAACCCCCCCTCAACGCGCCCCCCCCACGCGTCCTCCCCCGCGTTTTCCGCGTCCCCTGCGCCGCGGACGCGTGAGGGGGCGCGTGGGGGGGCGCGTTGAGGGGGGGTTCGGTGCTATCTCTGATCGAAATTGTGTAAGATCGCAAAATTGAGTCAAAAAAAAATTTAAAAACTGAATTCAAAGTTCAAAAACCAAAGGGGGGACCAAGGTAAAATTTAAAGTTTGATCCTTTATAACTTTTGACTCTCTCATTTCCGCAAATTTTTTTTTTCATAATTAGGATGCAGAGGACCTAATCTTTCTATTTATCTGAAAAAAAAACGCAAATCTATTTGGAGGGATAAACTAGGATAATGCCGATATATTTCGTACAGCTTGAAGAACTACAACCAGAATTACATTCTTAATAATTTAATATTTCCGGTGCGACACTTCTATACAACTTATTTACTTTATCGCTTTACAATATTCGTGTTCCGTATAAATCTGTTACATTGCCCAAGTTACCCAGTTTATTTATAAATATATACCATTTTAATAGGCTTTTTGAAATAAACATTTGCTTTGTTATGATGATTTAATAGCTGTATAGGGTGTTTCACGAATGATTGATGACCCCAAACTATTGATGACCCCAAATTGTATTTTAAATTGTCAAAACTTTGTGTGTAGTGTGTAGTAAAAATAAATTGGTTGTTTAACAAAACAAAAGTTTTCTTGCACCATAGGAACAAAAACATCATCATATTTTATTTTTCGTTATTCAAATATTTTTGCCTTTCAGCAACTTATAGAAAAAATATTCTGCTTGTAAAGAATCTAAACTCAACTTGATGGTATAACGAGTTATAATCATTTATTAGATGTAAAATGTTTGGAGGTTTATCATCCATATGGTATAATTCAGTTATTGCAGTATTCAAACTTCTTTGATTTAACAAAATTGTAGTGATATATATTATTATTGAGATCTGCTCTGTCATTCCTTTACACGGAACCTTGCTATAGCAAGTTGAATGATTGTAAACCCAAAACGTTAGATTTGCGATCTACTGTAAAAAATGTATGCAAGTTTTAACGTATTTTCAGAGTTGAGCAACTGTACAGAGAATTTATTATGTGGATTCGATAAACATAATGATGGACGAATTAATATAAATGGTCATTGCAGTATTGACAAAAGGTGCCATATAACATCGGTTTCTAAAGTTTTATCTAAAGTAGGTCTAACGAAGAGAATTCAACATTTCGTTAGTAGTTTATTGTATATCTAGGCATTTCATACGCTCATGGTCAAGGATAAATAATACAACGTACAATGCTACATATACTGAGTAATTAGGACAAACAGTCGTAATTCTATATGTGATGCTCAGTTTATCGAGTGATAACTCACAATACATAAAAGCACTACTTCATGAAAACCTACTTAAGTATACCTTACTATAAAAAAAAATTCATTAACAAGACATCTAAGTTCATACAAGTCTATGCCAAATTATATGAAAGCAACTGTACCATTTTCTTTAAAAAGTAAAGTATTTCAATCCTTTAAAAGTAAGAGTCACATTAATATTCAAAAAGCACAAGGTTAACTGTGGAAAAATAATAAAAGCAACGGCATAACAATTTATGAATTGTTTTTGAAACATTTGTAATGTTATACATGTTGAAACCTCTCTTCATTACAAAAAAAAATAATTAAATATTTTATTCATTCACAAACCATATACCCTCAACCTTCTTCGAGAATTAAAACAAACAAAAATTCCCAACCAACAACCAAGAAACAAAATACTAACTAAAATCCCATTTTCACATTAAAGCATCACAAAAATTTTTCATCATAAAAAATTATTTTCAGTTTCATGAATTTATTTCTCTTCTTTTCATAATAATTATTATATGTATATATCTAACAAAAATCATCGTTAACAGCACCAGTAACCCACAACAACAAAACAGGAATTTTTCTTAAAATATTTTCCATACTTTTCCATGATAATACTTTATAAAAATTTTCGTTTCGTTTTTAAAATTTAAATTACTTTTTATTTTTCCCACAAAATTTTATTTAAAAAGTAAAAATTATAATTATGAAAAAATTAGAAAAACAAAAAAAAACTTTTCACTAAACTTTAAAGAAAATAAAAAAATTCACTAAGAAATTTACATAAGAAAAACGAATGGAAAAATTAGATTCACAAAGTTAATTTCAATTTTTTATTTATGTATTTTTTTATTATTCTTTTGTTTTAAATATTTATTGGTTTTATATAAATTTTATATAACGCGAGTTTCCCGAGTGAAAGCTCTCTGTAGACTGGAAATATCAAATTTTGGGTTATTTAGTTTACCTTCTGTCGAAATAGGTACGACGATCGATGTTAGATGAAAAGTTTTGAATGAGATATTATATAGTGGAGAGGAAAATTTGGAATGAAGGGGAAAGCAATGGTGTGGGAGAGAAAAGCACATGCGACGAATGTGTTATAGTACTACATTTGAAAATATGAATAAACTAGGGCGCTTTTTACAAAATGGGTATAATTTTTTCGATTACACGAGAAATAGAAAATAAAACATAAAATAGTTGTGAGCAAATAGCTTATATAGCCGCTTTGGAACCAACACAGTGGAACATAGTTAACTTGAAAAAATGTTAGTTTTGTGAACTTGATGTTCCATAGAGGTTCTGCGGCAAACCTTAAGAATTTATCATCTGTTTTAATTTTAACAAATCATCGTATTACTTCGGTCTGAAAGACCTAAGTATTGAATTCTCAAGCCAAAAGTGAAATTCTTCACCCACTTTTTTGGAACTTCTCGACATTTAAGACCTACTGATTCTAAAAAAGCAAAAAAAATGTATGTCTGTCTGCCGGCCGGCCGGCCGTCACAACCGACGAAATCTAGAAAACCGCTAAAGGAATTTCAAAATTTTTACATCTGAAAATAGGTATACTCAATGATAAGAGCCGAAAGGATGATGTGTTCGATAGCTGTCCCGGAAGTGTGTGAAAAAAATCGTCACATGTATCAAAACAAGAAAATTTGCATATGTTTTGCTTAAAAAACGTTCATTTTAAGTGATTACGAATAGGAAAATTGACCTTTGAAAAATCTTGATGGTCGGGATTGGTATGTGAGACCAAAAACTAGATTATTGCATTTAAATTGGTCAAAAAATGTTATCAAGTGTGTCAAAAGAAAGATTTTCATTTTTTTTACTCAATTTTTTGGAAAAAAATGAAATTGATTATTTGTTTGACATGAAATGTTACATGGAAATTTTTGGAATTTTGAAAAAAGTTTGTATTTTTGATTTTGTTATACTTTTTAAAAGGAAAAAAGATTTTGAATTTATGATTTGAAAAAAGATTCAATTTTTGATTTTGTAATACTTTTTGAGTTTTGAAAAAATTTGTATTTTTGATTTTGTTATAATTTTTGAAATATTTTTGGAATCTTAAAAAAGTTTGTATTATTGATTTTGTTATAATTTTTGCAATATTTTTAGAATTTTGAAAAAGTTTCAATTTTTGATTTTATTATAATTTTTGTAATATTTTGAGAATTTTGGAAAAAGTTTGAATTTTTAAATTTGTGAATTAAAAAATTTTGCAATAAATTTAGAATTTTGAAAAAAGTTTCAATTTTTGATTTTGTAAGAATTTTCGGAATATATTTAGAATTTTGAAAAAGTTTAAATGTTTGATTTTATTATATTTTTTGAAATTTTGAACAAATTTTGTACTCTTGATTTTGTTTTAATTTTTGGAATATTTTAAGAATTGTGACAAAAGTTTGAATTCTTGAATAATGAATTTTTGTAGTATTTTTAAAATTTTGAAAAAATTAAAATTTTTGATTTTATTATAATATTTGAAATTTTGAAAAACTTTGTATTATTAATTTTGTTATAAGTATTTGCAATATTTTAAGAATATTGGAAAAGGTTTCAATTTTTGCAATATTTTTAGAATTTTGAAAAAAGTTTCAATCTTTGATTAATAATTTTTGGAATGTTTTTAGAACTTTAAAAGAAGATAAAATTTTTGTTTTTATTTTAATTTTTAGAATAACTTTTGAATTTTGAAAGAAGTATGAATTTTTGATTTTGTAATATATTTTGAAACGTTAAATGGAGAGGTTTTTGAGTAGTTTGCTGGGTGTATCATCTTTTCACTAAGTTATATTAATTTATGATCTGTTATAATTTTCCGCCAACGTATTAATATTTCGTGTTTGATTTGTAATAAATTTCTAAACAGAGATAAAAAATACTTGTACTTTAACAAAGAGTTTTATTTTGATATACATCGCTGCCCATAACTAAAAACAATGTCCCCGTTTTGCCGAAAACTATATCAAAATCCTTAACCCAGACCGAAGTCTTGATATCTCAGAGCCTTGAGATTTCAGCCCATTCATATTTTTACTGTTCAATTAACCAATTTTTTTCGTTAATTGTTTTGTTGCGTCATTTAATGTAAATTAATAGATCATGTTTTGTGTTATGTAGAATCTGGTTATAATATTAAATGTAACTGGTGTTTTTTAAAAAAGTATATTTTTTTTTCTGTAGAAGAGATATTTTCTCAAATTGTTTATTGAGATGATATGGAATGGTTTATTGAAATGATAGGGGAAATGGCAATCGTTAAAGAAACAGGAGATGCAAAATCGACCTGTATACAAGCGATCAAATTATTTGATCAAGGGGATTATATAAGTTTAATCAACAATAAAGTTGTTTTTTGATAATTTCACTGTAATAAAAATGTTTTTTAAATAAATTAATTTATAATGTCAAAAAGAAGTGAAATTGATGAATTATTTGATGTTAAAAGTACAAGTATCGTGTTGTTTTGGATGAAATCAAATTAATTGATCGGTTCTTACATAGGGTTTATTACGTACATTTGGTACGATGATAAAGCTGTATAATTAGAGCAATGCTAAATGGGAAGCAGAAGCCAAAGGAGAGGATCTATGATTACATCATAGAGGTCAGCGTGCTTAACAGACAACTGCCTCAAGCATTTTCGGAAAAGGAGATTATTGAGATCGGAAGGGAAGGCAAGACAATTGAATTAAGAAACACTAAATTGGTGGCAGATGTAGTTATTCTAAAAGACCTGCGGGTGTCATGTCAAAAATTTGAGAAGCTATGGTCATCTCTGGCAACAACATCAAGGATAACTGGACAAATAAGGACTAATAAAAACCGAACCCGATCCATCTCGACAGAAGCAATAAATACAGTTTTGCCAATTTCAAGCAAACAGTCAGCAATTAACCACTATGCATCAACAGATGCACACAATGAACCAAATTCCTCTTCGGTTCACATTCCGATTCGTCGAAAAAAAAAATTCTTTAAAGTATTCTCGAACGTTTTCGACGTTATCTGAAGTTGCGAAAAATTCTCAATAACTCATTTGTCGCTTCTATTATTTCTGAACTAAAGTCTAGGCCGCATGTTTACATAAATATCTTGCATAAAATTTTATATGGACTTCTGGATAGTCGAGTCGCTATCAGCATTCTAGGAAGAAATGCTTTAGAATTGTTAAACGACGCCGGCATTTCATATCATAAATTTTCAACTATCATCCGCACTGCGGATGGCACATGTAACCAAATTTTGGGATATGTTAACGTCCCCATCTCTTTTAATAACTTCACCAAATCTTTTCATTTCTTCCATTTTCCTAAGTCTGTATGAAGAGTTGTGCTTGGGCATCGATTTCTGGAAGGATTTTTTTGTCACTCCTTCATTTATTGGTGATCTAATTCAGAGTGTTCGAATTTAAGATTGAACCCTTAATAGTCTTGGTGATCCAATTGCCGAACAGCTTTATCCTCCGGAACAATTAGCAACCCTCAGATCCAGCGTACAAAAACATTTAATAGCTGCATTAAAATAGTCCCAACAACAGCATAATCAAGTAGTGCTGTGAATAAATGTTCGGCCAAGCTGGCTTCACAGTTTTTACCAGCCATAGTAGAGGACAAGGTTGGTAAGGTTTTGTTTAGATGTACGAATTTAGATGGTAAGGTCATCGGGATTTACCATGTTAAAGACATTAAATTATGACATCCCCTTAATTTTAGATGCATGTTAAATTATTTTGTAATATTTTCTCCTTTATTTTAGGTCCCTATTAATTTATTTATTTTAAAATATTTTTTTTTCTTCTTTTCTTCAAATTAATTTTTTTTTGTTATTTAATTATTTTTTCTATTATTTGTTTTTTCATTACTTTGTTACACATTTTTTTGGTCTAATAAATCATCAATTATGCTTAACATATTAACGTGGTCCGGTTAGAGTAGTGCCGCTTAGTACTGATTTCATTTTGTTTCAATCTGCGGTTATCTGACTGTGGTATTGACTTTAAATATTGATTCCTTATGTAGATTCCTTATATATTGAGGGTACTGTCCAGTAAAAATATTTGATAGTTCTTTTTTAATTTCTTTTGGGCAACCTGATGGGCGTAGAAGAGATAATGATTCAAATCTGCTATTAGTTCCACATACAATTGCTTAACAGGGCTCCCAAGTATGGGACTTCATTTCATGGTCGTGATAGTCAATATTTTTTTCCTTCATTACAATAGAACTTATTTAAATTTTCAATCCCCACTTGTGATAGGCACAATGTGATTTGACTCATTTGTATACAATTACCAACTTTGTATTACGACTTTGGGTGGTATTGTCTTGCTAAGACCCGGTGTGTCTCAGCTGGAGGATTCTTCTAGACATCACAGCTAAAACGATAATTTAATACTGCTGTTCAACAAGCCTCTCGCTTCTTCGGTCAAGAATACTGGTCAAAGAAATAGTTGGTAACATCAATAATTTATTTCTTCTTATTTTTTTACCCATAGTACAATTTGCTGTTAAGTGGTTGCCTTTGTGAGCATTCATCTGATCAATTCGTTGTGTTTCTCTTAGCATTCATAAGTTCGGTTTTCTCAAGTAACTATCAAATAGTGTATTTATCATCACTATTTTCATTCTGTAATGACCAATAAAAATCTGATCAGCGGGCATTTTCTTTTAAAATCTAAAAACAAACAGTCATCACATTAATTATACCTTCATTCCGTATACTATCAAACAACTTAAGATCATTTCATAAATAATATCTGACCGTATACAACGTTTCACTATATAAATAAATTCATCTTTTATTTTATTACTTCATAATATATATCTTTCGTTCCAATTCAATTAACGAATCTTATATTGCCGTGTATAATCAATTGTTGTTTTATTTAATTTTTTTCAATGAGAAACAAATATATTTTATTTTTGTTATACAGATAACGAAATAGAGCATATTGATTCTGCGCAGGTCTTGCCATCATTAATAAGGTACTTCATTTTGTGATGTTTGAACCCAAATATGTTCGCAATATTAAGAATTGATTGAATTTTGAAGGATCCTTTGTGTTATGATTTGATGCTGTGAGACGGTTTGTTTGAATAATTTTTCTATCTATTTCAACTTCTATTTCCTCCCGTCGAAAGGTGAGACCGTCTGTTCTCAATCATAAATGATTGCATGTTTTTGTTTTTTTTTGTCAAAAGGGGGCAGGTAGAGGGGCGATTGGTTTGTTAGGAATTATTAATAGTACTATTATGAATTATTGTTATTTAAAAACACAAGTGCTTGTTTAACAAATGTCTACAATTTTATTTTTTCTTTACAAAATAAATAAATTAAAACAATAATATAAAATAATACTTAAATATTAATTAACTAATGACTCATTCATACAATAAACTTATATCTAATTATTTTCTTAAAATTAAAAAAATGGAATAGACTTTTTTCTACAATACAAAAATCACTAGACCAGTACATTTACACATAGTCATGTCTCATAAAACACAAAAAACACATTGTATTTTTATTACTAATATTACATTATTTTAATTCTACAAATACGTTGATTGAACACGACGGCCATTATGAATTTCTCCATTTTTTAAACTTTTATTAAGATTTGGAAATAATCTTGTAAGTCTCATATTTAAGGCACGGCTAGCTATCATTGTGTAATCCGGAAGTAAAGCTGCAATTACTATTATAATAGATAGTAGCCAAAATGTTAGTGAGGAACATAAGGTATTGTATACGTGTAGCATACTACCACCGCTACTGTTAAATAAAACAAACAAAAAATAATTAAATTAAAACAAATAATGATATTTGTAAGAACGTGGTTTGTTGTCAGTAAGAAAAGTAATTTGAATAACACAGCTAACAAACCTATAATATTCGAGATCGAGATAAATTACTCATTGAAACTAAAATATTATATGAAAAAAATAGTACTGCCGTAGCTGTTAATTAAATGTATAATTAAATATTCTCCACAACACTAAAAAAACATGATCGACAGTTGGCCATAAATTTAAGGTTTTACTGAACAAAAATAAGCCATATTTTCTAAACTGAAGGGAAACAAATCTAACAATGCACTGATATTTATTTTACGGATAGGGTCTTACAAAATACAACCTTAAAAAAAGAGTTATACTTACAAATTAAACAAATTATAAACAAAAGTCGTTGCCATAAATCCTAATATTGAAATCCATATTGATGCAATAAATGCATTACTTTGATATATTGCTTCCATCCATAACTTTAAATTAACTAGAACGGCAACATTATGAATCATAAACGTTCCAAAACATGCAAAATCTACTGTGCGCGGCGATGGTAATATTGCAGGATTATTAATCCAAATAAAATAAGTAAAAACGTAGATTATAGAACCATGATACGCTGCTAATAACATCCATCCACAAAAAAATTCCCAATGCAGTGATCTATTCCTAGTTATTGTTTTATAAAGTTCTGGCTTTCTAAAAATAAAACTATGACAACAACTAATATCAATCAAATAAAATCTTTAATTTCTCACCTCATAAGCTCTTTTTCTGAATGAGTTTTTTCTGTTAATGAAAGAACTAAAATCGGAAGTGCTGTATAAACAACGTTGAATAAGGTTAAGAATAATGAATCATATATTGATTGTGATGAAAACATACAGTGAATTTGGAATAAAAACTGAATCGACATAAAAACTAAATTCTTATAAAAAAAGTATAATACAAGGATTGCAAGCCTCTGTGTATAATAATGTCCATGAACTAATAAAATACGTTTGACCATTGAAAAATTAGCAAAAGCATAATCCGCACATCGAGCTGCTTGTCTTCCTTCCTTTCCAACAATTCCTAATCCGACATGAGCTTCTTGTATCATTGAAACATCATTCGCACCATCGCCAATCGCTGCTGTTATTGGTTTATCTTCAACTGTTTTCATTAATTGTACAACTTCACATTTTTGTAACGGACTTAAACGGCAACAAAGCACAGCACGACATTTGATTGCAATATCACGAAATTGTTCTGGACTGTGTTTCAATGCAATTGTTAAACTTGGACCATCAATTAATAATGTAAATATACCATTTGGATTTTTAGCCATTTCATAGTCAAATATTTTCAGATGTTCCTCAATTTGTTCGTTGGTAAGACATTCAGTTATAAAATATTTAAAAGAATTTTCTGGAATGTGTCCACATGAAATTGCAATATTTAATGCAGTTTCAACTTTATCACCCGTTAAAACCCATACTCGTATTCCTGCAATTCGCAATGCTTCTAATGTATCTCGTACATTATCTTGAAGAGCATCTTCAACTGCTGTGGCACCCATTAGTTCAAGATCTGGAAATCAATATATATATATTATTATTATTATTGTTCAAAAGATTATGAATGATGATTGTTACTTGATTCAATTTTACTATGGCATAGAGCAACTAGAGCTTTTCGATCTGTTAGTGAATTGTTTGCTTCAATAAGTTCTAAAATACAAATACATAAATTCGATTTTTAATTATTTTATTTCAAATATCGAAAATTTTACCTTGGTTGAAGTTAATAAATTCTAAATTTGATAATTTTCTCCGTGCAACCGCTAATGTTCTCAATCCTGTTTTAGCAAAATCATTAACATGTTGTTGGGATGTTAGTAGTAACTGATTGGTTGTATTATTACATAAAGGAAACACATAGCTTTCAGCTCCTTTTGTATACAACCATATTTGTCCTCTCCGGTCCTTAACAATTACACTCATTCGTTTTCGATCCGATGTAAACTCTAAAACCGCCAACCTTTCATATTTTATCACATTTGTACTTTCTGTTCGAAAACAATCTAAGCCCGCATCAACCGTATCATAATTTTCTTTACATGATCGATAAAAATCTCGTTTTAACTCTAGCGTAACAATATCATTATCTTCGTTTGAATAGATTATTCCTAATCGCGCACATGCTTCAACTAGAGCTTTCTCATCCGGACTAGATGCTTGATAATCTAATTTACTAGGAAATATCTCGGTTATTGAATTACGGGTACGATTAAAAAACAAACTTACTCGATAACAGTTTTTAGAACTCCTTTTTTTAAAACTGATTCCTTACGTTCCAACAATGAAGCTTCGGTATACGATGGAGCTGCATAATATTCTCTGGAATTTGCCATTGCTATACTAATATTAGAACTTTGTCGTGACATAATTCGTTTAACCGGTAAAATTGCTGTTTAAGTATAAAAGAATAAATCATCATTTTTTCATGGATTTCGGTTTCAAATACTTACGGGATCGTCCTAATATCGTTGATGGTTGATATGATTGAGTTCGTCGATGTGTTTTTTGTTGTTCATTAACATCACCATCCCCAACTGAATCATTAACGGAAACAGCCCTTTTTAATTGATTTGCCATAAACAGTTTTGCTGGATTTGGAATATAATTAACTTCCTCAATGTCGTCAGTGATTCTACGATTTTCATCACTCGGTGTTGTAGTTGCACTTTCAATTGTACTCAGAGGTCTTCTTTGCTTCGGATGCACTCTATTATCATGACTCATGGATGGGAAATTCAAAATCTCACTTATCGGTCGTTTTGAAACTTTATCCACTGATTTAATACTTGGAATGTCATGCAAATCGTTTATATTGTTCGTTATATCATTATTGTTTCCAATATTAAAGGAATGTTTTCCTAGAAAATTAATGTCATGATAAACGTTCCCATTTAAATTACGATTTAGACGTGGATTAAAAAAATCACCATTCAATGTACGACGTGTAAGATTATTTTTCATGGATATTCTTTCAAATTCCATTAATGTTATAGGTCGGGATGCATTTGACTCGTTCGAGATTCGAGGACGAATTTCAAAAAAATCTACATCATCTGGTTCTGAATCTTGACTAAATGTTATACTTTCATCTTCGTTGTTATTTTTGTAAACTGTTGTTTTAGATGGATCTAAAATATCAATATCGGATATGTATTCTGATGTTCCTGCTATTTGAACCGTATGACAGATGGCAAGTGCTTCAAAAAAATTAAAAATTTCATCCTGTGAAGAAAAAGCATAAAAATTATTTGTGTCCTAATTTTACAAAAAAAACTTAACAGCAAAAGATTCAATATTTATCGAAACTGCAAGAAGGTAGATCAATGCAAAAAATTGTGTAAAGTAGCGATCAAAGATCATAAAACATAATTTATAACCGGAGCATAAACCTACGCGTATAGGTCTGGTGAACATCTATTAACCCAAAGCAACGTCAGCTGCTATGAACAGAATACTAGCAAAAAGAAACTTTAACAGGAACCATTCAATTGAAATCTTTGTTAACGCAGATTCAGATATAAAAAGCAGTGCTAAAGTAAAAGTGATCAATGCACTTTTGAATAAAAACTGTTAGTTTTAGTAAATAGAAAATATTTGGTCTGTCTTCTGCTGAGCTATCTTGTTGGACTTTCTGCAACAAACTGTTGATATTTTCTACCTTGTTGATATTTAAAACCGCTCTCGAATCTCCAATCGAAAAATAGTACATTATGATGCTAGGACGTAAAGCTAAAGATTTTGGACGTATGTGGAGTTTGCAAATCGAGGCGCTAGCAGAGATTTGCACCCACATTAAGTCCAAAATAGCTTACGTCCGTGCGTCATATACTATTTTTTATTCACCGCAAGCAAAATATTTAAAAAAAAATGTTTTTCGGCAAATGGCTGTAAAGTTTAACTTTACTGCCGCTGGGGAGCAGCTAAAGTCTTACTTTTTAGCCGGCGGCTGCAAAAGTAACGCCATTTTTATTTTATCTGCCGGGGGCTGTAAAGTAACTTTCATATTTTTACGGCGGCTGTAAAGTAATTTTCATATTTTTACGGCGGCAGTAAAGTAATTTTCATATTTTTACGGCAGCAGTAAAGTAAAATAACATGATATTATTAATTTGTTCAAAACAGAATGCATTTCAGTTCATTTTAATCAATTAAAATCAATGAAAATTAATTTCAGAAAATTTATTACCTAAAACACATTTATAAAAAACTTGATGCATTGATTTCATATTTTTAAACAAATTTAAATGTCTGCCGAAAAAATAGTGTATTGAATTCGGAGCTAAAGTGACTTTTTGTGTTTCGTCTATAATTGTCGGCCTCCCTACGGTCGGCCGCCAAACTATAGACTCAACACAAAAAGTACAACTTTAGCTCCTAATTCAATAATATACTATTTTTTATAGAATTTAAACAAATACAAATGTTTTTACTTTTTTGGACGTAGCTATGACAACAAAATATATGGTTAAAAAGTGGTACTTTAAGGCCGCAAATCACAGTAATAAAGTAACATTTTAATACATAAGCGAATAAAAAACTCATTATAGCCGATTCAAATGCGGTATAAAACAGTTGCGCTCGAACCAAAAAAATACTCACTTTAAACTCATGAATTTTATAAACTTTAAATGTTTCCAAATCCTGAACACTTAATCCTTTATGCAAATATTTTCGTCCATTTATTGAACATTGTTGAAAAATCATAATATTTTTGGTCAATGTACCTGTCTTATCTGAGAATAATATTTGAACCTGAAATTCAAAAATAAAATTATAAAAAAAAAACGATTACAGTGAGACAGTTAAAAAAATTATTACTTGTCCAAGTTCTTCATTTAAATCTGATGTATTTACAATACATGGTTGATTCAACTCTTCATCATATAATTCGGGATCCCATTCCATAAAAAAGGATCCTGAACAGAAAAATTTAAAACAAATTTATAAAATTTGAAAAATTATTGCTTATGTTTTTGGATCATTTTGTTTACCTAAAAACTTATGCATTTCAATTGTTACGTACAACGAAATAGGAATTAAATAATTAAATAAAATTAAAAACGAAAAATAATCTTGTAAAAATTGTGACACTTGAAATGTTGCCTCAACTTCACCTAAATAAAAATTATGTGCATCACGAAATTGATCGGCATATCTAAAAACAATAAATTTAAAAAAATGGAAAATTATACAAAAACAATAATCATAAACAAGATTAGGATTTAGGTTGGATATTTTCACGAATATTACGTTTTGGTTTATTTTAAATACACAACAGTATAAAAATTTCTTACCTCTTAAGAAAATACATAACAGTTACAACTCCTATTAATAATAGTAAAAAGAATACTAAAAATCTATTTATATAATTTTCACTAGAACTCATTTTATTTCTAGTAATTTTACTATTTAAAGCTAATTTGGTATTTTGACCTAAAAAATTAATAGTAAATTATATTTCCATAAGAGTATGTCAGTTATTATCCCTACCCGTATAAACAGCACAGCCTATCGCCCATTCAGTATTTTTAACTCTAGACCCACGTAACATTAAATTTTCTGCCATTAATGGTAGCACATTTGAATAAGTGCCCATTGTGGAGCTTCTTGAAATACCCAATGCTAACTCAACCTTACCATTAAATGTGTATAAATCAGTTCGGGGTATTTCACATTCAATTATTCCTAATGTATGAAGTTTTGCTAAAATTCATACAAAATAAAATCATAAATAAATCAAATCTTTTGCAAAGGTTCTATCTATCCTTGCCATCTTTTGATTTTTTTTAATCTTTTAAGAGTCATTTTTTTAAAGTTGGACACTTTTGATATTTGATGCCTACGATTTCCCTAAAATTTCAAGATATATTAATAGTACTATGATAAGAAAAAGTGCAATTTACCACCTCTTAAATCTGGTGCGTTTGACCTTGAATATAGGTCAAAGTTTAAGATCACAGGTGAATTGTATAAATTATATATGATCATCCTACTTTATAAAACCATGAGAAACCCATGACATTTTTTTAAATGTGAATTCTACTTGATACTAGGTAGATGTTAGCATAAATAATTTGGGGGCTCACTTATGGTTTTGAGCGCCAAGGTCATACCAAAATGTTGTTTTTGTTGCTTTTTTTATTTTGTCATCTCGCTAAATATCTGCTAAGCATAGAAGTGACCCACAGCAATAACTATTGAATTAATTACACAACATATGAAAATACTTAGAAAAAATTAAAACAACATGGTGCTCCTGGCTTTAGTAGTTACATGGTCTCAAAGTTGATAATTCTTCAAAAAAAGGTCAAAGTTCAAGGTCAATTACTCTGGAGTCAATAAGTTTGAGACATAGCTGTAATTATACTCCACATTATGTAGTTTAAGGTTCAGGCTTTTTTAGGTAGATTTCATATAAAAATCTACCTATTGTAATGTGCCTCATCTCGTATTTCGGAAAAATTTTGGTGCCAAACGACTAAATATATATAACGAAAACGACCGACACTCTCACGGTCGCATTTGTTGAGGTAGATCAAAAAAATTTTCTTCGTTATAACGGCGGCCGTTTGGATAATAATATTTTTAAAAAAATGACAAATTTAGAATTCTTGGACGATATGAGATATAACGAAAACGACCGGCACTCTCACGGTCGCATTTGTTGAACTAGATCAAAAAAAATTTTTTCGTTATAACGGCGGCCGTTTAGATAATAATATTTTTAAAAAAATAACAAATTTAGAATTCTTGGAATCTATTTTATCAATTATTTTAAAAATAGACCTCTTCAGTTAGAGGTTCCTGAGTGAGCGGCTCCAACAAAAAATTTTGCAAAAAAATTTTTTTTTTTTTTTGAAACAACTGGCACTGGTCGCATTTATAAAGCTAGACCAAAAAACATTTTTTAAAAATGTGTGTTTTATTAGTATCTTAGACAAGTTCGTAGATCAGCCAAATCCGACTCATGGTTAAGAAACTAGAGGCTTTATACTACAAAAAATGTCTGTTTTATAGATTCGTTATAACGGCCGTTTGGATGTTAATATATTTAAAAACTTCATAAATTTAGAATCTTTGAAGCCTTTTTAATCAATTTCTTTCAAGAAAGAGACCTCTACAGTTGGAAGTTTCTGAGTGAGCAGCTCCAACAAAAAAGCTTGTAAAACACAAAATGCGTTTGAATCAACCGGCACTCTCACGGTCGCATTTGTGGAGCCAGATCAAAAAACATTGTTTCAAAATGTGCGCCTTTTTAATATCTTGGACAGGTTCGTAAATCAGCAAGATCTAAAATATGGTTAAGAAACTAGTGGTTTTATACTAGGAAAAAAATTGGTTTTTTAAATCCGTTATAACGGCCGTTTGGATTCTAATATTTTTAAAAACTTTATAAATTTAGAATCTGTGGAAACATTTAAATCCGTTTCTTATAAATATAAACCTCTGTAGTTATAGGTTTTTGACTTCTCGGCTTCAACAAAAAAGCTTGCAATAATTCCCAACAACAACAGTTTGCAAAAACCTTATAACAGTCAATGAAAAAAAAATAAAAAGATTTGGATAGAAGAAATTAGTTTTTTTTCTTAGAAATAAACTATTTTGATATTTTGCAGTAATTGCACGACATATGATATAGAGTAGGTTTGCCGTGTGTTTTTCATACAGTGTCATAAATTGGCACACAAATGTTCTATGGTAGATTTGATATTTGTTTGTTGCAAAATTTAATAGATGTAGTTTTGCTTATATGTAGCTAATTTTATTTTAAAAATATGTTCGATATCTGTTTGTTATTAGTTTGTATGTTAAAACTAATCTTCTAGTTGTACACAAAACTGTCTGATCTCGAAATCTACCTATTTCTAGCAGACATCTTGCTGCTTTTTATGGTCCAATATGCGTTTCATATAATGTACCATTATGCCAATTTTACCTATTTTTCAGGCTATTTTTGATTTGGAAATCAATTTTTAGCTAAAACCATAATTGATTTAGTAAACAACAAAACCACAATTCCACAGTACAGGGGGGGGATATACGGAGTGACGTTCCACTTCAAACGGATCAAGGCTGTGTCCAAAATTCTGTCAGTGATCAAATCGTTCTATCAAATCAGTCGTTTATGGCCCAAATTGAAGCTTAGTTTATAGAGTTTCTTATGCTGTCAGGCATTTTTTTAAAATTCAAAATGGTGGACAAATATGGCGGCTGCAAATCAACCACCTCAAAATTAAAGAATAGTTTTTTCCGTGATTTACTTATAAAATTTATCAGATCATTTAATTAAAAACATTATCGGATGATTGTAATTCCACTGTTAAGTATTACTTCGGTCTGATAGACCTAAGTATTACATTCATGAGCCAAAAGTGAAATTCTTACTCCCACGCATTTCTCGACGTTTTAGGACCTACTGATTCTAAAAAAGCAAAAAAAAAAGTATGTCTGTCTGCCGGGCGGCCGTCATTACCTACGAAATCTAGAAAACCGCTGGAGGGATTTCTAAAAATTTTTTTTTCTAAAAATCAGTATACTCAAGGGACCGGTCCGAAAGGACGCTGTGTTCGATAACTGTACCGGAAGTGTGTCAAAAAATCATTATGTGTGTCAAAAATAGCAAATTTTCATATTTTTGCTTAAAAAAGTCCATTTTAAGTGATTACGAGTAGGAACATTGAATTTTGAGAAATCTTGATGGTAGCGATTGGTATGTGAGATCAAAAACTAGATTATTGCATTAGAAGTTTATCAAAAAAATGTTGTCACGAGAAAGATTTTTATTTATTTTTTTACCCAATTTTTTGGCAAAATAAAATTAATTATTTGTACGACATGAAATTTTATTATTATTATTGAGAATTATAAGTTAGTCAAAAAAATAATGTCAAGTGTGTCAAAAGAATGATTTTCATTTATTTTTTTAGAAAAAAATAAAGTTAGTTATTTGTATGAAATGAAATGTATAATGAACATGAAATTATTATTATTGAGAATTTTATTACATTACTATCCCGCGGGCTTCGCTACCCCCCCAATGAAGGCTGAAGGCAATGCCTTTATGTGGGTGTGCTATAATAATGTAAATTAGCAAGTGCACGTTTGATGCTGGTGAATGAATCTTGACATGATTATGGCCAAGAAAAATGTTTAGTATTTTTAGGCATCTTCAATAGGTTAGGCAGGTGTGCATGAATGGGCGCTATCAATTTGGCTTACCGTGGAATAAATCGGTGGTAATAACTCACCACTCCGACGAACCACTTAATTGTTGTCAAGGATGTTTTTTTTATAAAAAGTGCTGAGTAGCAGAAATGCAAAATGTGTCACAACAACAAAAAGATACCTTTTAAGACCTATGTCCCACAACAACAATCGTTCTGAGGTGATGGTGGACGCTTTTTTAAATGTTTGTGGATTGTAGGCACTCGAGGCTATTGATTCAGGCAAAGCATTTCATTTGCACGATGCACCCACAAAAAAGTCCCTTTGCATTTTGTTACCATATGAGTGGCATTATGTTACTATTACTATTTTAAATTTTTTATCAAATGTAATAGTCATTTGATCAAAATATAATTTGTTTTAAAAATGGGTAATTAAACAATAAATCCTATCATATAATAAAATATGACATGCTAATATTTCATGATAGGATGTAAGACATGTGAAAACAGGTTTCTATGTTGTTCCCACGATTTAAGACGCAATAAAGATCACCAATAAGCCTTCGTCTATACCTGCTAGAAGTCTATATACAACTGGGGCAACAGGTACCCAGAGGTTTGGTACTTTTGGTTTGAAACCACCTAGTCCTCACTAGTGTGTACCCACCAGGAGGAGCTAAAAAGGGAGCACCTTCCCGCGATCCAGGCATCTAACCCAAGGTCCCCGTTCCCGCTAGACATGACAACCGGTTCACAGTTTGTAGTAGCAGGCTGGACTATATCTCAGGTACCGCGGGTTCGCCAAGTCCCGTATCATGGTATAATCAGACCAGTGACCCCTGAGGGGGGAGAAAATCAATTTTTACTTTTACGCGTTCTTCAGATGGATGGATACCATCGTGAATGATTTTATGACTAAGGAAATCTAATAAGCTAATGCCAAAAACGCATTTGGAAGATTTTATCGTGATACAGTGCTGTACCAATCTCTCAAAAAGGCTTTTTAGGTGTGCTTTGTGCTCTTTCTCGTTGTTACAGGCCACAAGAATATCGTCAATGTATGCGAAGATGAAGCCAAGACCCCTGCCCACTTCATTAATGAAGCGTTGAAAGGTTTAGGCAGCGTTCCTAAGACCGAAAGGCATACGATTAAATTACGGAATGCATACGGAAGCTACAGGAATTAAGTGAAAAGCCCTGACTAAATCAATCTTAGAAAAATGTTGCACCCTTATAGGTGCATCGAAAAATTCTGTATGTGGGAAATTGGATAACGATCCGGAATAGTTACCGCGTTAAGTCGACGGCAATTCCCACAAGGGCGCCAATCATTGTTATCCTTTCTAATTACCATAAGTAGAGCTGATCATACTGGGGAAGATGATGGTTGGCAAATCCCTAGGTCAACCATGTATTGTGTTTCTAATTGTGCAGCTTTATGTTTTGTTAGTTCTAGTCTTCGTGGTCAGTTTTTTTCTTTATTCTATTTTTTATATTAATTTATCAATCTATTTTGCTTGATGTCAAACGCACCAGATTTAAGAGGTGGTAAATTGCACTTTTTCTTAACACTAATTATTTATACTAATATATCCTAAAAATTTTAGGGAAAACGATGGTATCAACTATCAAGCCCTCATACACTTGGTCCAACTTTAAAAAAAAATTGCCTTTAATCTTTGGAATGAGTAAAAATAAAAAAATTATTATAAATAGTTTTCTTGGTTGGCACTACATAAAAAATTTTGAAAAAAACTAGGGTTTTGAATTTCAAAAAAAACTCTAAATTTAACCGATTTACAAAAATTATATATTAGCTGATTTTGTTAATTTTTCATCAACTTACATATCTCTACATATGGCAACCCTTTTGGTACAGATAATGTCTTTAAATTTGATTCACCATCTAAATTAGCTGTTGTTATATGACATTTGGAATGTGAATCAGATGATTTTAATAAAACTAAATCACATGGAACATCACAATCTCGAGGAACTTTAACTAAATCACCTTGTACTATATCCTGACATTTTATATCAGTTTCTTCACCGTTTCGTATTACCGTTACTAAAATAAAAATATTTAATCAACATTTTAAATTTTTTAAAAGGACATTTTATACTAACCTAAAGAATAATTTACCATATTATCCGCTCTATGCCTTAAATAATCTTCATAACCTTGTTTAGCTGCTGTTACAGTAATTACAAATGCTAAAGGTAGTAATGATGTTAAAGGTGATACAGGACTATCTGTAAATATTTATTTTCTGTATATTTTGACTGTAAAAATTGCAATTAAAATTAAATAAATATGATCAATCGAACCTTATATCTAGTTATTCACGTAATTGATGTTTTGCATATTTTTATTGAATTTTCAAAAAAACAGATGGGAATAATTTATTTAAATTTAAAATCAATTTATAAACTATTTTTATTTTTGTTTATTAGATTTAATTAAAGAATGAAAACTTTTGTTTTGTTTAATTGAAAATAAAAATTGAAACTAAATTTCTAAGCTAGTATGTATGGTTAGATATAATAATAAATAATAATTTCGGGGTCAGTGTCAACGAACAAAGGAAGACAATTGTTCAATTGATTATATTTTTTATGTATTAACGACAGAATCTGATATAAGAGATTTTTTGACTGAAATTGAAAAGTTGAGATTTTCAAAGTTCCAACCCAAGAGATAACAATTTCAATTTTTGAATCACCCAACGAAATGATTAGATAACATTAATCTTAATATAACCAAAGATCCGTAGAATTTGGAATTTTATTTGAAAAAAAAAATCGAGGTCAGTGTCAATGAATATAAGAAAACAATGGATCAATTGTGTTTTTGATGACAGAATCTGAATAAAAAATACATATTTTAACGAGAAATGATTTTTTACTATGTATGGAGTATAAGTTTTTGTTGACAATATTGCATATTAAAATTTAATTTTGGGAAAAAATACAACAAAAACTTTTTACAAAGAAAAAAAATAAACATAGCAAAAGAATGTTTGCTGCGCTATCGACTAACATTTGCTTTAAAAACTCCAACAAATTATGCTTTATAAAATGAACGCTTTAGTATTTCTAGCAACGACGAAAACAACAATTTCAGGACAACCATCAAAATCTCCTGAATCACATTGCGATGGTTATAGAATAGTGGTGGAAGGTTTATGGTCAGGTAGTTGTGATATTTCTATTTGAGAGTGTGCTGGAGCTCTACTTCACTGAAAGGGAACTGGGTCTAAACAACAGATCATCAGATTCACCTATCTACCAAATGGTTTTTAAGCGTTCATTTTTTTTAATAAAAAGCGTTGTGTAGTAGGAATTACAAAATGTGCCACAACAAAGATACCTTTTAAGACCTAGGTCCTACAACAAAATGGGTTCTGAGGTGATGGTGGACGCTTTTTTTAAATGTTTGTGGATTAAAGGTACTCGAGACTATTGAAACAGGCACAGCATTCCATTTGCACGATGTATGCATAAAGAAGTCCCTTTGCATTTCGTTACTATGACAGTGAGTAATCTCGATAGTTTGAGTACTTGCACAAACCGATTGACGAGTAAAACGAAGAAAAGACTATGTTTGAAGGATGATGGATCTGATAAGATCTGAGCACTGCTGGTGACGATATTTATAAAAAACAACGAGATCAGCAACAGTGCGACGATGCTGTAGGGTATTAAGATTTAATGTTAAATTTCGATCACCAACAATTCGTTTAGCACGCTTTTGAACAGAGTCTAAAAGAGCCAGAATGGTAACAGATACGAATATAGGACTTGTAAATGGGTAGTTATTGATACGGAATAAAATATTTTTTACATCTCTTAATTTCCTGATTGATATCTTCCATTTTTTCTTCCAATGGCCACTCAGACTCAGGCAACTTTAAAAATCCAAGGCCTTGAAACCATCTACCTTTGATATCAAAATCTGGAAGTTTTAGCCATTTTGTAGCATCATCGGCCACATTTAATTTTGTAGGAACCTTTCTCCAATCATGAGCATCTGTTGAATCTAGAATTTCACCAACACAATGTGCAACGAATTGCTTGTATTGTTTGTTTTCTCTACGAAGCCAACATAGAACATTTCGTGAATCAGTCCAATATACACTTCTGTGAAATGATATAGCACGTTCCTTTATTATAGTCTGAATTAAACGTACACCCAGCACCGCTGCTTGCAATTCAAGTCGTGGAATTGACATTATTTTAAGTGCTGATACTAGTGTTTTAGCACATACGAATGCTACATCTACTTCATCGAAATTTTCTAATCTTACAAATACAACTGCGGAAAATGCAGCATCGCTAGCATCTACCATAATATGTAGCTGAATAGAAGTTGCTGTCAAAATCTTCAAAGAATAACATCTAGGTATTCGTAATTGTTCAATTTTTGATATGCATTTGAACCATAGTTGCCATTTTGATATAAATAATCTGGTAGTTTGTCATCCCCACCCATGTCCATACTTCTTTTAGTAAAATTTTCATGTATACTATAAAGTTTGCCAACATTCGCATAGGATCAAATATTGACATTTAAATTCTTAACACTTCCCTCTTTGCTGGGTATATATTGCGTTCCAGAATTTGAGAATCAATTTTTTGATATTTGATCTTGAAAAAATACTCATCAGTTCTTGATTCCCACCACATTCCTAAAACTCTCTCACTCAATTCGCTACCATCTATAAATATATCTTTAACTTCTATACTTAATTGATCAGATTTCAAAGAATTATTAATTTGCTCAGAATTAGTTATCCAATTTGTGATTTGGAATCCTCCCTTTTTATGTATATAAATAACAATATTTATCAACTTTAATGCAGATATTTCGTCATCTACGCTATTGAGGTAATCATCTACATAGTGACGATTAGTTATGGAGTTTACTACTTCTGGGTATTCATCGATAAATTCTTCTGCGTTACGATTTTTAATGTATTGAGCCAACGCTGGTGAACATGTGGCTCCAAATATCATTGCCTCCATAACATTTACATCCGGTTCCATTGTTATGTCTCCTCCCCTCCATAAAAAACGTTGCGCATACCAATCTTCATTTCTGATCTTCACCTGGTGAAACATTTCTTTGATATCAGCACAGAATGCTACCCTACTTTGTCTAAATTTAAACAATATTCCCATTAATGAAGTATATTGATCAGGACCTTTCAGCAGCATATCGTTTAAGGACGTACCATATTTCTTCGCAGCTGCATCAAATACTAACCTCAACTTTCCCGGTTTATTATGATTAATAACATCAAAATGGGGTAAATATAATGTTTTACCATTTTCATAATCGGCTTCTTCAAGAGATAATTTTCACGCGTAACCTTTAATCAAATACTTCCATCTTTTATGAACTTTCTTTCAATACATTGTAAACGTCTTTCTGCCGTTTTTTTAGTTGGTGGGAAATTAAATTCATCATATTTCCACAGAAGACCTGTTTCAAACCTGTCTCCAATTCGTTTCGTTGTGTTTTCCTTGATCATTTTTGCTCTGTGATCAGCTTCAGAAATTAATTCTTTTGCAGGAATTTTTACTCCAAATTCTTCTGTGGTAAAGAAACCTTCAACGAGTTGATGAATATTATCGTTGTTTGAGCTCATACAATCACTAATGTGAAAAGAGTGATGAATATTTACTATCTCTTTATTCTCGGAATTACCTTTACCATAAATGACCCAACCCAACCTTGTTTTCGTAACTGCAGGACCATTCCATTCCTTCTCTTATTTCCAAATGTATGCCAAGTTTCCATTGGTCAATTCCAATCAACACTGTTGGAGTTGCATCTTTCATACTCTTGATGTTTAAACCTCTTAAATGTTTGTAACGTTCTTGTAATTTTACTACATCTAAAGTTTGAGAAGGTGATTCCACTTTTTTTACTGTACGAACGTCTGACATTTTATATTTCTTATCATAATCATCAACTCTAAATATTCTTACACCAACACAATTTGATTCTTCCGTTCTACTTTGAAAACCTGTCCATTTTAGACACAATCGTTCTGTAGGTCCCACTAAATTCAGTTTTTTGGGAACTGACTCTTCCAACATTGTAGCTGATGATCCTTGATCTAAAAGAGCATATGTTGCACAACTTTATTTAACTCACGTCCATATAATTTTACTGGAATTATACGAAAAAATTGTATCATAGACGAGATCTTCCCTTGTGGAATTACAACTAACGACGGATTCTTTAACGCTTCTGGTTTCTTCATCTTCATTCATGTGAAATTGGGTGATGTGCTTTATTACATCCAAATACCGCAAGGTTTTTTGTTTCGACAGTAATATGCTCGATGATTCATTTTAAAACATTTAAAACATATATTTTTGGATTTAACAAATTTCCATCGATTTTCTAAATTATCATTGCAAAATTTAGAGCAATCACTCAGTCAATGATTTTGATCGCAAAATGGGCAATTAAAATTTACATTTTCTCTCTTTGAAACATCTTTTGAGCTACTGTTTTCTTCATGGACCATTATTGTAGAATGTTTCTTCGACTTATATGACTTGATGAAAACATTACAAGACTAGAAGCACGAGCAAGATTCAACAACCAACTGCTAAGTTCTTTTATTGTTCCACTACTTTTGTTACTTGCAAATAGATATTCCCCCCATTTCAGCCTATATGACATCGGAATCTTTTCTATTAAATCTTGCAACAATTGTGGATTCAACATAAGGGCCTCACAATTCATATTTTCCATCATTGCTACAAGATTTTAAACTGATGTTGCAAAACTTATAAGCGTCTCCATATCACTCTCTAGGACATTCGACATTTGTTTAACTGTAGTAATTAATTTACAGATTATTAACTCTGGTCGTTCAAATCTGATTTCAAGAGTTGATAAAACCATATCGAAATTTCTTGGTTGCAACAATAATGCTTGTACAGCTTCATTCGCATCACCTTTTAAACATTTTTGTAACCTATACATGTTTTCAGCTTGTGTAAATCCACAAGCTGCAGTTGATTCTTTAAATTGACCAATGAACATTGGCCAATACATTGCATTCCCACTAAATATTGGAAGATCTTTTTCAAAAAATTGTCTTGCCATATACATATCCAACTTATCATGACTTGGAGCTGTTGATTGAATTTTAATTCTTGGTGTACCATAACGTGGTACAGGGTCAAAACGAGGTCTACCAAACTTTTGATTTTCAGTTTCAGCAATAAAATCTTCTTCGGTATAGCAGTCTTCATTAGAATTCTTAAAATTATTCTTATCATAATTTCGAGTATTCCAGTCAATTTATTGTTGTTGAACTTTTCGTAATCATGAAATCTATCTTGTTCTGCTATATTTGACGAATGTCAAATAGGACTTTTCACGTTGATTGTCATTTTCAAAATTATTTGTGGCAATCTGTAACTGCATTTCTTCTTTTAAAAAATTTTCTTCTATCTCTAACTTCCTTATTTGTATATTGGCTAGCCTTTTCGAATAATCCTTTTCTATTTGTATATTTCTCGCATCTAGTAACCTTGAATCGGTTTTACTTCAGCTACTAATGCTTTTTCCCTTGCTTTTAGTTGAGACAAATTCTTGAACACTGTGTTCTTTATTTGAAATAGACATACTTACGCTTCTGATGTCTTGAAATACATTTTCTTCTTGACGGTGTGAGACAAATTCTTCAATACTGTATGCTTTATTTGATATGGACATATTTTCACTGTTGTTCTCTTGCATTTCTGTCCCTGTTATGTGATCAAATACACAATTATCATTAGCTGGTAATGTTACCAAATTTTTCGAATGTTGCGGAAGTTGGCTTTGTTTAACTTGTTCACTTTTTCTTAAGCTTTGATTGGCATTAAGTACATTATTTACCTCCATTGATATGGATTTTTTATGAACTTCTATTTCTCAAGGACTACTACCCGATCCGGCTCGAAGGACCAAATTGTCAGCTCGACTAATGTTGGGAAGTACCCAGAAATACTCCAACCAGCGCCTAAGTCCCAAATATATATTCACGATTGGAATCTTCGGAATACTTACAATATCTATCTTATTATATGCGAAGTTGAATAAGAATAGATTGGATGTGGATTTGGTTTTAAGATAATTAAATGAACACAAACTTAAATTAGCACAACTTATTTTATTTCTAAACTCTATGGTCGAACTTCCAACCATATATCTATATTTTCCATAACAAAATAAAAACAAATTCAAAATTGCCAATCTGAACAAACTTGATTTAAATTTACTTTTAAAATATTGAACAAACTCGATTGAAATATTATGCAAGTATTATCGCAACGACAATGTTTGTTTGGAGACCGGTATAAAGCTATTGTGAAAAAAGAAATTTCCGGTAGACAAACCTTTAATAATACTGTGTTGTAGCCATCAGCATGTAGTTCAAAATTTGTAAAGCGTTTATATCCAACACTCTCATGAATGTATGCACATACACCTTGATGAAGTTTAAAAGCTGATTCAATCCTATACTTGGGATTTAGTGTTACGTCAAAACTCAGAGAGATAGAGTTTAGAAACCTTTGATTATGTAAGAAAAAGTATATGCGGTTTGTCATGCTCGAGATGTCATGCACGGCTTCACGGTTGGCGTTCAATCCACAAATACTTTGAATATGTTTTTTAAATTTTTTATCAAATGTAATAGTTATTTGATCAAAATATTATCGGTTTTAAAAATGTGTAACTAAACAATAAATCCTATCATATAATAAAATAAGACATATGCCAATATTTCATGATAGGATGTAAGAAATAATAAAACAGGTGAAAACAAAATTTAAAAGGCTACTTAAATCTTTTGCTATGTTATTCCCACGAGTTAAGAGGCAATAAAGGTCACCAACAGGCCTTCGTCTATACCTGTAAGAAGCGTATATACAAATAGAGGCGACAGGTGCAAAGAGTTTTGGTACTTTTGGTTTGACCCTACCTGAGTCCTCTCTAGTGTGTACCCACCAGGGGGTACTAATAAGGGATCACCTTCCTGCGACCCGGGCGTCTAAGCTAAGGTCTCTATTTCCGCTAGACATGACAACAGGTTTACGGTTTGTAATAGCAGGCTGTAGCCTTTTATAGCTCAGGTATCTCGGGTTCGTCAAGTAATGTACCATGGTATAATCAGACCAGTGACACCTGAGGCAAATGTTTTTATAATAAAAGACAAGCCAATGTTCCTAATGAACTGCAAAGTACGGACAATTATTATATATTATTATTATTCTAACGTTTTCACTACACTCACACAATATAATCAATTAAAGAAAAATGTTCATACACTCAAATAGATCAGTTCTGTTAAATGCCGCAAATAGAAATAAAAATTAAATTCTAAATTTCATTATGGTAATATTTAAAATGAATGAATCACGTTTAGATCATAAAAACTCACAATCGCTAATTTATTTAATTAACATGTAATATATGTATATGTATTTACTACAATAAACGATCATCCATATTCGACTCGATAATTTGACGTTTTGAGTCGTTTGATAAAATTTGGTGTCAGGATAAAAATCAAAATAAAATTTTACTTAAGCTTACCTATAATTACTGATATAACTGTCATTACAAGAAAATAAAAATTTGCTATCCTACGAAATTGTTCTAGTAAATTTTGTGGAAAAAATGTGATAACGGAATATTTGGTTGACTTTATACGATTTGATTGCTTCTTTTTTCCTTTCTTCTCATCTGAATTTCCACCAATTTTTATCGTAAGTGTATCACCTACAACGGAAACACGATTACCCTAGAAATAGAAAAAAAGAAAATCTTTTTAATGTCATACGCTAAATTTCTTCGAAAGCTTATTTATTACGAAAAGTTCACGATCTCGTTCAATGAATATTTGTCGTTAATTGTTTTTATATTTATTATTAAATTCATCAGACAAGGTTAAAATTATTAGTTGAATATTGTCACTGGATATGCAATCGTTATAAATAAATAAAACCAATTATCATAAAAATATAAAATAATAAAACAAAAATTTATTTGTAATAATTCATTAAATGAATCAAGAGTTATGAAGACGTAATGATTGTTTATGGAAATTTTTTAAGAATTTTAACAAGAAAACATTTGTAAATATTAATGAATATTGTATGAAAATATGCATAACAGTTGGTTCATTCATAACTGTAATTTGTTATTATTGATTAAGCATTTAATTCAAACATATGTTAGTGCATATATTTATTGTTGACAAATAATTATTGGCATTTGCACGTGATTGCACTTTATTTATGGCACTGCTTAAGGTTGCACTTGTGCTCTATGTCTATTTGATTTTCAAACAAAATTAGTTTTATGAAAGTTTCAAATTTGTTGTTATTAGGGAAATGTAATGAAAGTGACTTCAGAAAGATTAAATCGTTTTTCTTAACCTGAACATTAAACATATCAATAATAGCCCGCAAATCAGGCATATCAAAAGTAACTATTATGACACTGACGAAATTAACAACACAACTTCAGGCGTCAAATGGCTTTAAATCTGAAAACTATAATCAATAGAGTAATACCAAAAGAGGTACTACAACTTATTCAAAGTTAGATGAAATTACAAATTAAATTGGTGAGCTCAAACTTCCCTCGAACTTTTAGCTATGTAACAAAACTAACAAAAATATATATCAACAACAACAATGTATATGTATGTTGAGGGGAACTTGTTTGCCACGCTTTTGAAGTCTAAGAAACACACCGAGTTAAAGGGACATTATATGCCTCTTGTGGTACAAAAAGAGTTTCTTTAATCCCATCTCAATTAACTTATAGCTTACTCTGAAAAAACATGTCCTATTTCCAATCGAAATGCAGTTGTCTCAATCTCACTGTGTGGGCGGTAGTATACTTTCGAAATTGTGCTAAGAAAAGTGTGAAAATGTTTTCAAGTAAATTTATGCTATAATATTAATAACTCAAATTTCAAGCCGCTTCTGGCTTTTACTAAAACACAGTGGTGGAAAAACGTTTCTTCTACTAAAAATAAAAAAAATTGGTTATTGGCGTATCTAATTCGCTCACGAAAGATTCCGCAATGTAAATAAACGATATATCAATTTAAAGTAAAAGAAAAAATTAAATAGATGAAATATATATTGTATATATTGTATATAGAGGAACAAACAGAGGTTCTAGAGACTGTTACAATACTATACAATATTGAAGCAAAGATATCTCTTACAGTCAACCTACAGATTTGTAGATAATCGTGGTTTGATTCAAATTTAGCATGAGACAGAAAGCAGATCAGCGTTTAATAAACTTCAAACTTGTAACATTCTGTTGAAAGCACCTATTGAACCTATAAGATGGTACTAGATGTCGGAAGGATAAACCGACTATCATCACAATATACAAAACCATCGATCCCCTGATAAATGTCAATTATGTGACATCCATGTGATCGTCATGGAAAAGTTTACTAACATTGCAAAATGCTACAAAATGATACGTGTCAGTATCTTTATTAAAATCGCAAAACGGTTTGCTGCCTTGTATGTATACTCAGTTGTCTCGAAAGCTTTCACACATCCTGCAGATAATCGGTCCTCTAGCCCAGTGATCGCAAATACGTGGCACGTTTAACGATTTTGCTTGGCACGCTTGGATTTTTAAAAAAAATCCGTTTAAATTTCACCTTAAATCTGTCATTTTGAAAATACTTGTCATAAAAATATTGTTACGTTTTTCAAACCTTACTTTGAATTGGCCTTACTCTCAATTCAATAAACGCAATTCCCAGACCTCTTCCTGGATTCGATCACCGATTAGTAAGCAAACACACCAGGTTTTTTTAAGTATTTAACACCTTAATTGTTCCACAACAACAGGAAAACAATAGTCCTAACTAGAATATTCTTCCAACAGCTTCTGAAACTCCAACAGTTTATTGTAGAAATTTCCAGTTTACAGTTTCCAAAATAATACACAAATTATTTCTACAAATTCCAGCTACAATTAATTTCACTTAAACTATTTCCAATTTCGCACTTTTTACACCATCCATAGCTGGTTAAAATAAAACTAATCTAATTTTTGCAAGAGGGAATTCCTTATATACATTTCTACCTAATTTCTCCCATATTCTAGGAAAAACTAACAAAGATCTAGAATAGAAATTTACGTAATTATTTTCAATCTATTTTATTTCGTGTTGCCCCAAGTTCTAAGAACCGAATGTAACCTTGAAGTTAAATATGTACAATTATGTTTTGTATTTCATTCTGTTTATGTAAAATCAAACAATATGGATTATATTGTTGTAAAGTTGTTAAATTATCTACTTTTAAATTAAATCAAAGATTTCAAATATTTCGCATTATTGTTTTAGCTAGAATTTCAGGATAGTTGGTGTGAAAAATCATAAATTTGGTTGTTGTGGTAGAGAATATTTAAAAATAGGTTCTGGCAATAGCCTTTTTGAAATATAAACTGCAGTATATTATTATATGAACTTGAATTTCAACAGAAAAATTTTGTTGTAATAAAAACATGGAGCATGCTTCAAAATTAGTTCTGACCTTCATCATTTATGATTTGATGTTGCTGATTGGATGTGTATTATTACAATATTGCGTGTCAATGCTATGTTTTACAAAGAAGAATTGACATTTCATTTTACCAAAAAATGGCGTGGTTAAAACAATAATATGAAACAAGTTACATTTCATTACATCTATTTTTTGGAAACTTTTCTCGTTTTCCACCAGGAGCCTAAATATTTTTTTTGTTATATGCAATTACAATAATGGAATATAAAATATGTACATATAACGCAATGCAAGAAAAATCCCGATGATCCCGTTTACCTAGAATAGAAGCTAAAGTCTAACCAGAGTTAAATTATCATGAACGGCTCGGCAATTTTGGCGATAAAATATTTAGCAGTTATTTTAGAAATTCAGATCAGTACTCAGTGGAGTACATACATGACGACGGTGGTGAGTAAGCCCACTAGAACTACTATAATATGCAAAAATTTTAGGGTGCATATCACGTATGACGCAGTCTTAGGGAGAAGAGCGTCCGGGAAAAGTAGTAAAAAATGAAACGGAAACTCGTATGTATCTGAATAATGATGCAAATGAGGACATTTCCTACTGTGTCATTGGAGATGCTTTTCGCACTAATCTCACTGCACTGCCAGATCAAGAACATAGCTAGAAAAGCAATCCTTAGATTTAGCTTGGTAGCCACGGAGAAGGGAAAGATCATCGAACACAACTTGTCAGTGAAAATCTCTGGCTTGAGTATTTTTTTTGTGCTATTATCACCTCGTGCTATTATAAATATGCTTGCTTTCGAAATTTTTGGCAAAAAATTATTGCGGATTATCACAACCCTTCGTCAATTACAACTGAAAACCTTTTTTTGCCAACAAATGCTGATCGAATTTAGCGATACACGATATCCGAAAAAATGATAAGTCTTTTTGTTAAGACAGACGCACTGTTTAACATTCTGACATAATTTCTCGAAGCTGGACATGTTTTGAACCGCAAAAATATGAGCCGCTTTAGTTGCTCTGGTGTGACAAATTATATTTATGTATGTATTTTATGTTGTATTGTTGGCTATGTATTTTATGTTGTTTAGCTCGTCTTCATAATTTTCAGCATTCATTGGTATAGTGTTCAATCTATTGATCATGTGGTTGTAGGCAGCTAGTTTATGTTGGTATGGATGATGTGATTTGATATTAATTGTTTGATCCGTTTGGGATGGCTTTCGGAATATTTTGAATGTGTGTTTTGAATCTACATTTTTGATTGATAAATCCAAAAAGTTTATTGTGTTATTTTCTTCATTTTCTAACGTGATTTTAATGGAAGGTTCTATGCTGTTTATGTATTGGTGTAATAGATTAAGCTGTCTATTCGTTCCTTTGAATAATAAAATTATATCATCAACGTAGCGATACCAATAAATGATTTTTTCTTTGTGTGGATTTGAGTTATTATGTATATATTTTGTTTCAAAATCTTTGAGATATATATTATATTTATTTATATCGTTGAGATATATATTATTATATTTTAATTATATTTGCTAGTTCAGGTAAAATCGACAAAATCTCTGCGGCAATTTATTCACCCATAATTTAAACATATACAAATACGGAGTCACAAAACTTTGACAGTGTTCATTTGGCACGCAAAAAAGCGATTATTACCAAAATGAAGATGAAAAGTCTATTTTCAAGCAGGCTGTATAAATGGATTTTTTTCCTCTAGTGTAAAAGAATAACAAATCTTAGCTGCTATATGGTATTTTCATATAATTTTACAAAGTTTTTAAAACAAAACCATGGCCATGAAAAACTAGAATATGAAGTTTGAATTTCTTGACTTTGAATTTCTTGACGTTTGACTTTGTCAATTTCTAATTTAATAATTTATAATAAATATCGTTTTTATATTTATACTATCATAGAAAAAATTGTATTTCCTACGCGAGATTAAAACATTTTACGTTCGTGAAATTGGTCGACTCGACGCTATAACGCGTCTCGCGACAAATTTTCACTCACGAAAAAGCAGTTTTTTTATCTCTTGTAGCCAAATGTACTATTTTCGTCACACTTATCTTCATTCACTTGCGACCATGGATAGCCACTATTAGTGAAACTCATCAGAAAAATCATAAGATGAAAATCGAATCAAGAACCCGATAAATTAAAAAAATTGAACCTGACGATTTCCCACTTTTTTCGAAACTTCGGTAATCGTTAGTATAATAAAAAAAATAATACTTTCTTTTTATTTCTTCTCTAATTTTAACACAGGGTGACTCGAAATTTGTTAAGAAATTTAGAGACAAGGAATATTTAAAGTTGAATTGTGCTCGAACGAATGGGTTAACTTTAATAACTTTTTTTTGCTTGAAAAGTACTAACTTAGACCTTATAAAAATATCAAACTGATAAAAAAAATTATGTATTTAGAGATGGGTAAGTCGCAAACGTACCGTCGCAAATTACGTTTTCGACGCGTCGCAAACGTATTTGTTACTCTGCTTTTGCGACGTCATTTGTTACATTTGCGACGTTGTTATTTTTTCATGGAAATTTTATAATGCACTTTTTTAGTATTTAAATTTGAAATTTAAAAATAAAACAGCTTTATTTAAATATATATTTTTATTATCAAATAATATCACATATTTTTGAAAGAAAACATAGGCACTTCATTTGTATTATTAAGTTTTTTGATTATACAATCATAAAATAATATTGTAATAAAATTAACACAGTCTTAAATTCTTTCCTTAAGAGTTAAGTTAAGAGTAACAGAAATTCATAAATAAAATGTATATAAAGTAACAACATATAAAAAAATATGTATAGTGAGCTACATTATTAGAAATTATCGTTTTTGTTAATTTAATATTCGTCAGTCCAATTTCTATCTCTAATGAATGGTAAATATGAACCAAATGTTTTGAATGGTCAATCGATTCCTTTTTACATTATGAACAAATGACCATTCCGAAAATAGTCGTTCTATTTGAGCCGACGATGCTGGTATCAACAAAAGTTTTATAGCTAATTTAGCTAATTTCGAACTCAATATTTTGTTCTTCAATCTCTTCACAATCCGTTTCTAATTGTAACTCCATTGGTGTTTCTCTAAAGTTTTTGCCATTGTCACCAACGATTTTAATTTTTTTTGTGCATATATTTCTGTAACACATTTAAATAAACAAAATTTTAATTAGTTATATAGAGTTGTAATAAATTAGCTAAAAACTCATTAAATCACCTGTGAGCTATTAATCTTTTTGTGGCTGTATTTTTTATCACATTTTTACAAAACTCATTTAAATATGTTTATAAACCTAATTTTGTATCGTACTTTAAGTTTAACATGACTGTACACTGACTAAAAATTTATATTAAAATAAAAACTTGGGTTAGAATAGAATACAAACGTCAAAAACACGAGAAATTAGCTGTCAAAGTTTGCGACGCATTTGCGACATTTGCGACGCTTTTGCGACATGTCATGTAACAAACTCTTTGCGACACGTCATTACCCATCACTATTGTTTTTAATTTTATGTTTTCCTAGCATGTCGAATTCAAAAAGTACTTTATTTTCTTTTCTTGTCTTATGTTTTATATTTTATCCAATAAATATTCAAATAAGTTTTTCTGTTCAACAAAACAAAAAGCCTGTCCGTAATTTGAGTATGTCTTTGATAAACAATTAAATCATTTAGAAAACCAAAAAAAAGCTAAAACAAAAATATTAAAATCGGTTAACCCGTTCGTGTACAATTTAACTTAAATCTTTCCTTGCCTCTAACATTCTTAACAAATTTCGAGTCACCCTGTATCAAATCAAAACTATAAAAAAAATACGAAAACACGTAATAAATTTGTTTACTATGTTAACGTCTACGGAAGTTTCAAGGAAACCGGAAATAGTCGGGTCAACATCATCGACGTCTTGATTTGATTTTCCATCATAAACCACTCTGGCCTAAAGTCAAGACATAGAAAATCTAAAATCACTTTCATTTAATCATATCATATTTATAGATGTTACGCTTACAAATGACGATAGACTTTTGATGCGTTAGGTAACGCAAAGTTAGAATGATATACTTAGCCTAAAATAAGTCCATTGTGAAACAACAGATGCTTTACTTCTCGAAATATTTGGAGCTTGTAATGAAACGAAGTCCGTCGCTAGTTCTGATGTTGATGAGACTGTTTAGCTGGTGCATACATCCTCCTTATTCTGACAGTTTCTAGATAGGTGATTGTAGATAGTAGATTGGAAAGTATAGCATGTAGTTTAGGGACTAAGGGAGTCCGAGGGTATGATAGTTTTGGAATGTATTTCTAAGCAAAGTTAAAAATGAAATGTAATTAATTCAACCAATTTATACAAATAGCGAAAGCAGTGTTTATTGATTTGTAAATTTTTTAATAATTTTTTATCTTCGGATACTCAAGTCCTGTTCTCAGCATAAACGGGTACTTCAATATATAAACGTACAATTTAACGTATAATGTCATATACCACTGCCGAATAAGTAGTGATACATTACCATGCTACAGTGCACTTAGCAGTGCTAGCGATTAAACGCTATTCATTCAAAGGTAGCACTCTCATCCGTTGTTATGAAAGTGTTAAATTAGAGGCAAAAATATGCATTTTTCGAAAAAGCGGTTGTGCGCCCCATGTAAAATAATCATGATAATACTAGGGTTTCTAAATATCCGACCTATTTGATTATCCGGATATCGAATACATAAACAATAAATTATCCGGATAATCCGGATATCCGGATAATTAAATAATAAATAAAACATATTTTGCGGTATTTAAATCATTTATGTATATTTTTCGTGTATCTATATTTATTAATTTTTATACATAGTCACAAAATAACAAAAATAGTAACAAATCATAAATAATAATAATAAAAAAATAAAGTGATTGATAAATTTAATTAAATTAATGAAGCTATTGATGCATTTATAAAAATGCATATTTTAGAAAAATTTTTGCATTAATTAATTAATTATTACAATGTCTCGAAATTGAGTCGAGTTCTAATTTTTGTCCTGATAAGACCAGCAATTGCAAATACCCGCTCCGTTGCAGTCAATGTAGGTTTTATTGGTAATAATACGCAATATAGAATATTTAAATTGCCCTCCGTTTTTTATAATTATTTAAATAAATGAAATCTTTCTTCAGCAATATGGAACTTCCTTCATTCTGCTTCTCAACATGAGTAATTAAAGCAATAGAATTCTCAAGTACTTTCTGCAGTCACGATTTCTTATACAAACTTCACTACTTAGACTTTCTTCATCTGCACTTTCAAAAGTAATTTCATTAGTGATTTCCTCATAGTCATAATTTAGAAGTACAGCTCTCATAAACTTTAAAAAAATAGCCAACACTTCAAATTTTATTGACAGGGCCACAAGTTTATAAAAAATTATTGTTTTAAAATTAATATAGCATTAAATAAATATTAGTAAAATATTTTTACACTGCAGATTCACGAAGTGTTTCATAAAATATTCAATGATTACAGTTTTCAAAACATTAAAGTTGTAAATAAACTTTAAAAAATTTTAGTCACTTCACTGCACTAACAAAATTTGCAACGCAAGTTAATAGTTATTTGAACTTTTCAACGCAATTTGAGTATTTTTTACAAAATAAAGGGTTTTTTAATATCCGGATAGTTGCAAAAAAGTATCCGGATAATCGAATAGTCAAAATATGGTCGAATAATCCGGATAATTCGATATCCGGATATCCGGATTAGAAACCCTAGATAATACAATTGCTCGATGGTTTCAATTTATTAATCTCATCCCTGTTAATCTCATTCTCATCTCCACAAAGTTAAAAAATCCGATGATAATCACATCTTTTTAGCCAGCAAAATATTTATTTATCAGTTAAACATTTTTCAAATCAAAACAATTTGCCAAATTGTTCAATATTGATAGAATGATAATCAAAATGTCAATACAACAAGGCTTAGAGCAAATATTTGATGTTACGTTTAGCAAATGATCATTTCGATGTAATTACCCTAAAAACTTGCAATGAATAAAAATAAAATATATGTTGACTAAAAATAAAAAAATAAAATTAATGAAGGAATAAATAATGGATAAGACTACGTAAATGAAATCATTCTAATCATCCAAGACAATAATCGTAAATGAAAAAGAAAAATATTGTATTTGAAATTTAAAACTTGAAAATAGTTCATCTAACAAGCGTGCATTGATAAATACTATGGCAAAATATCTTAACGGGTCTCTAATACTTTAAAAATAATTTAGAACCGCTTCAAAAAGTCGGCTCATGAATATTTCGATGTAAATAAGCTAAATAAGTATCACCTTACCCTCGTACATACCCTTGTTCTAAATATTTACCGAAACAATAAATAAGATTATGCTAATTTGATATTTTTATCTCCATTATTGTAAATAAAACTATTTTTATACCTAAACCAAAAATTTATTCAGAGGAACTATACATTTTTATATACCTTGGTTATATTTTTTGTCTAATTTTTAGTTGGAAGACAAAATTGGATTGGCCTTTTTATTTTTGCTGTTCTGATAGAATTCAGCAAGATGAAGGTAAGAGTATTAGTCAATTGCATCTGACGATTTGATTTGACTAACTTTGATTTTGACTATTTGATTTGACGATTTGAAGTTCTTTTACTAATTGCCACAATAAATGTTGCAACCATTTTGTTCTGGAATTCTAATTAGCCATGTATTGATTTATTTAAAAAAATTTAAAAGCATACCCATACTTTAGCATATGTATGTGTGTCTGTGTGTGGCCGAAAACGCAAAAAACGCTGTACCGGTTACAAAATGCCTTGCCAAACCATTGGTCAAATGAAGTAATCTAAAACTTTTGATCTAAATTCTTGATCTATGAGTTTGACAACGCCGCGTAGTCCACGTCATCAATCTCTCGAACAACTGTTTATTTTAAACTTCATTATCTTTAAGTCTTATCATAATAGTGCCCGATGGTTCTGAATAGCTTTTTAGCAAAATAGGATAAAGTCGAGGGAAAAGGTCTTATAAACAACTGTTTATTTGAAACTTCAATAAGCCTCTAGTGCATTTTTACGTAGTTCTGAAAGTGTTTTGTCAAAATGGGATAAAAGTTGGCAAACTTCAAGTATAGTTGCAGATTAAATGTCTTGTAATACATTTCTAATAGAATAATAGTAGTTTGTATAATCGAGCCAAAATGAACTAAATTCACGCAAGTATGAAATTTGCAACTCGAACGTAGCGAGGGCTGTAAACATACGAGTGAGAAATGTACATTTTGGCAAGTTATACGCATATTTATACGTACTCTTGCTATACGTATAGTACGAAAAAGTATAGCTTTTTACGGCATTTAAGAAACAAAAAAATACTTGTTTTTATTTTGTGTAAATACAACGCCATTTTGCAAAACACAAAATTTCTTCCAGTACTACTTCGTTTTTGTTGATTTGTTCGTTTGACGTCACAACTCACAACGATTAGGAAAAACTTAAGGCAATGATAGATGTAAAAGAATTGTCTTTCAGCCATAAAAAATTTCGCATCTAATTGGTTGAGGGGCGATAACAATTTTTAAATTGTACGAAAATATTTTTAACTGAACGACAGAAAAAATATCTTAAGCATTGCTCTATTTTTGTGTAAGATATAAAAACATAACCTAAAAAATTTTATTTTGCTTGTCACTTAATTGAAATTAACTAACTAAAAAATGAATCTTAAAAGTAAGTTCTACCGATAATCAATTACAATTAAATTAATATGACAATTCAACTCACTAAATAAAGTTTCGATAAGGTCCAATAAAAACGCTTCTTTTACTATTTTTTAACAAATCAAAACGAATTGTTTCGATTATTTTTCTCTGGTGGGAAGGAACAGCGAATATTTTCGAATATTTTCGGCCTACTTAATATATTAATTTAAAACAAAAATTCACATACAAAATTATGTGAAAATGCAATTTGCTAATAGTAAAAATGTCCGTTTTCATTCATAAATGATTGCATGTTTATGTTTATTTGTCAAAAATAAATTACAAATTTATAACATTTATGCGCCTACTAAGATGAAATAATATTTTATTATGTATGATTATGTTGTATGAAATAATGTTACTATTTCTGTTCGTTAAATTGTCTGCTAAATACAACTCGTCACCAAATTATTATTCGATTATTTTTCAACATTACCACTCATGCCATTTGAGGTTAAAAATTTCCCTCGTGCGCTACGCGCACTCGGGACCTCAAATGACATTCGTAATAATGATTATGAAAAATAATCGGCTATTATTTGACGACTCGTGATATTATATATGATTATTTTTAAATTTGACAAATCTTTTATATTTTTATTAGGATTATCGCCTAAATCTATATGAAATAATAATAAAAAATTAAATTAATTGTAATTAAATAGTCAAATTAATTTAGTTGTAATTGATTATCGATAAATCTTACGTTGACGTTTAACGTGACCAGCAAAATTTTCTAGGTTATGTTTTTATATTAAAATCAATGATATTATCGGAGTGACTTGAGTGATCCATTATAAGTATAAACTATTTTTTGTATTTTTTTTATAAAAAAAATTGTAAATCCTTAAACTCACTCAAAACAAAAAAAAAATATAAAACAAAACTTTCTACTTTTTTAAAATAATAACTTTACTACATGTTTCGAGATACAATATCTCATCTACAGGCAGAGGCGTAGCTAGGGGGGCGGGGGGGGCGGTCCGCCCGGGTGTCACCCGTTTTGGGGTGACACCCGACCGTAAAAAAACTTAAACAAACCATCACAATGGTTTTCAACGTTTCAATCGTTTTCAACGATAAATCACTTAGAAACCATTTTAGCCAGGTTATCCATTTAATTTTGATTTATAAATTGTGATAACTTATAATGTGTCCTATAAATGTGCCCTATTGGTTCAAAAAGGATCTATTCTACTTTTTAAAATGTTTTTAGTTATTACGTAAAATAAAATTTCAACAATATGTGTGTATTTCTTTTTTTTTAAATCGAATCAACATGTTGAGCATTGAATACCATCACCACAATTGTGGAGGTCCACACCAAAACGCTACATTTCCATTTTCATTAAAAAATAAATTGTGTACTTAGATCGGCTCCAACTTCTGAATTCGATCGAAAACTCAAAAATATATCTATGCTTAAATTAGAACTGTTTTTCCCCTTTGTAGAATAGAGCTTGTTTTAGACATAATGTAATCAGTGTAATGAGATAGTCAAATTTTCTTGAACTGCGTTGGAAAAATGTAATAATGGAAATGTAGCGTTTTGGTGTGGACCTCCTCAATTACTCAATAGCTTTGAATATTCCTATAGATACCATATTAACCGTTTTCTTTTACGGTACATTATTTAGTATGCAAAAATGATTCTTTAACGACCAGCAGCCAAATTCTGTAACTGTGAAGCGGTGAAGTGTTAAAAATTTCTTCGCTTCTTTCCTTAAAAAAACTTATCACTTCACCGCTTCACAATTACAGAATTTGGCTGCAGGTCTGAAAACACATATGCTGAATAATGTATAGAAAAAGTGGTCTCCGTCGATAATGTGGCACCCTGTGTCGATAGGGTGGCACACTTGAGCTCTGTTCTATTCGAAAATTATGTCTCTTTCCAAAATTATTTCTAAAATATCAGCTTAAACTTACTACCTAATATGTTTTACATTTCAAACAAATTAATTGCAAACACCTAAGGAAACCAATAAACAATCAAATCGTGTTTGTAAATAATTTCAAATTAAATTTTTTTTTCTTTATCTTGAAACTCGTAAATTGGAATGGGTCGTTTTCGAATGGACACATAAATAATTACTGTGGAATAAAATGGTAGTTATGCAATTACTATAGTTTTGCAAATTTTTATAGGTAGATACATACTCATCCTGTTTGTTTTCAGTTTTATAATATTAATGATAAAATTTAATAAGACAAAAATATTTAATAACATTGCAATATTGCAATAAAGAAATCATTTGTCAAGTACATAAGTGTATTGCTTTGGCAAAATAAAAAAAAATTGAATTTATGTTAATCAAATCCATTTTTTAATTGTGATACATAAGAATATATGGGACTAATTGGACAAAATCTGGGATTAATTTCCATTTAGTCAATTATATGATGGATATGATTCCGAATCTTGGACATCTGTCCAATATGACGAATTTAAAAGGATGGATTGTACACATTGTACAAAACCTGGGCATCATTGGATTTTTGTCCGTTGTCTGGAGTAAAACGTACCTCTAATAATTTCGAATTGTAATTGGATTTTTTCTGCGATATTCGTCTTACTGATTGTAAATGGTAACATTTGGAACATTTTACATAGAAAGTTTTATAAGATATATTTCGTTTACGTTCTTGACTATATTATAAGAAGAGTATATTAGTATAAAAAACGAAATTTCTAAACGAATTTTAGGTTTTTGGGCATATTATCATTATTGAGGATGAAGACAACTTTAGTTTTTTCAATTCGTTTTAATTGTAAGTTAAAATTACATAATGCCAATTTTCACGAACTTTACATTTATGTATTTTAATTTTATTGAAAAACGGTTTCGCAATTTTTAGAATAACCCAATTTTAAAAAGCGGAAAACTTTGGAAACGAGGTTCATAAAACGATAGGAGACGCAGTCTTGCTATTAATAGATAATGAAAAACAGAAGTGGAAACATCTTTTATCCAGATTATTGCACATAACTTTGTTTTTATCTAAAGAAAACCTAACATTTCGTAGACATAATGAAGGACAAAGTTCTTTAAATAAAGGCAATTTCTTAGAACTAATCAAACTACTGTCAAAGTATGATGTAGTATTAAAAGAACACATCTTGAATTAAATATTAAAAAACATATAAATATTTTGGCTAAATATTTTGGAATTATGTTTGATAGCACACCTGACATTTCACATATTGATCAAATGTCAGAAGTGATTCGTTATGTGAAAATTGATGATAGAAAAGTGGAAATCAAAGAAGTATTCCTTGGACTTTTTCCTTTACATGGAAAAAAGCCGCTGCTTTAAGCGATGAAATTCTTAAAAATCTTGAAAATGACGGTTTAGATGTTATGAATTGTCGTTCCCAAGGTTATGATAATGCAGCTGTTATGAGTGGTATACATGAAGGAGTGCAAGCTATTATTAAAGCAAAAAACAACAAAACAATATTTGTTGGTGTATAGATCATTCAATTAATTTATGTGACCAACACTCATTTTCACAAAATGTAGCTTTTGTAACATTTTTCGGAACAGTGGAATTTTTGCATTTTTTCTGCTTCGACTAGCTGCTGGGAAGTGCTTGTTAAACACAGCAAAGCAACTTTTAAAAGACTCTCAACAACGCGTTGGGATGCTCATTATGCTTCAGTTAAAGTATTGGATGAAAATTTTAATGGGATTGTGGCTGCAATTGAGAAATTAAGTGATCAACAAGAAAATGTAGACACTAGAGGCGCTGCACAGAACCTTATGCGTGGTGATTGTGTATGATTTTACATTTCTTTGCTATCTTTTTTTTTGGAATGATGTTTTAAGGCGAATAAATTGTGCTTGGATTGTATTGCAAAGCACAAGTTTGAATATTGATCAATTAAATATAAAAATACAGTCACTTCGTCTTTATATTGAAACCTAGTCATATTGTAGAAGAGGCAATAGATTTTGCTGTGAAAAAATTGGAGTACTACGACGATTCAATGTTGAACTCCGAACAAGATTAAAGTCAGTCCAAGATGTAGTTTCATTGTTCGAGGTTGTGCTGACAAACACTGGGCTTTTGGCGAACAGTGAAGAGTTGGAGTTATATGAATCAAAATTTACCAGTTTTTATGATGAGGTATCAGAAACAGAACTCGTCATAGAGATACTAAGGTTGAGAAGGCATTTAAAAGCGGCAATGTAACAGTTTCTAACACCCAGTTAGGGTGGCCTATAGACATTTTGAAATTGATCGTGGAATGGGATTTTACAAAATCTCTTCCAAATCTTATGGTCGCACTAAAGTTATTTATGACTATTTGCGTGTCAGTGGCTTCGAGTGAGAGGAGTTTCAGCAAATTAAAATTAATTAAAAATTACATGCTGGCAACAATGATCCAAACGAGGCTTAACAATCTTGGCATATTAACAATAGAACATGAGGCAACACAAAATATAAATTTTGAAGATGTGATTTCTAAGTTTGAAGCTGTTAAAGCTAGAAAGAAGAGATTTAAATAAGGTGACCAAACGTCCCGCTTTTGGCGAGACAGTCCCGATTTTTAACAATTTTTCCCGCGTCCCGCTTCATTTTGAAAATGTCCCAATTTAAAAAAAAACAGAATTTCGTTATTTAAATAAAAAAAGAATTTCGTTACTCAAAATTAAATTTAGGCAATTTATTTATGCTAAATAAAACATTTTTTTTAGTTTAAATATATATAAATAAATTCGAATTATATATGACAATCAATATCAATATTGCAGTAAACACTAATCATAAATTGAGTTCCACTTTGTCTTCTATTGAAATTGTAATTAAGATTATATAATATAAACTTATTCATATATTTTAATTATTTATATAAAATTTAAAAAATAAAATAATCCGTCAAAGTTTAGTTATTTTAACTTGAGTTTTACGTTCATACGTAAAGTTTTTAATTTTATTGATTTGTAAATAATTTTTATTTTTGATCTACGGGAGTGACAAGCCCAGCGTACTCCAGTACAAGATAACAAGTCATTAGTTCAAGATAACAAATCTTCCTCGACCGAATTTTAAGAGCAGAAACTCTACTTGAGACATTAAAAGCCATTTAATGTGTGAAAAATAATTTAACAAATTCTTGTGGAATATTTCATGACCTTTTCAACAACAATAGTAACCTCCTAAAAAAATTTACGCAAAAAAGAAATATTCCGAAGAATGAAATAATACTACACATAATTTTTTTTATGTATTATATTTGTACGTTGCACTTTTCATGTATTTAAAAAAAATACATTACAATATTGGGGATTTTTTGAGATAAATTTAACTTAAGTTAGTAAAGAAGCAATTAAAATGTTTTCAATTCAAAGGTATGGTTGGAAGCTTCTCAGAAAAAACTTCACTTCGCTTTTTTGTGTTTCGGATGAATTCGAACCTTCCTCCTCAGTGCCTGGTTCGAATCCTTAAGCCGACACGCTATCGATTACGCCGTTGAGATGATAATAATTTCGAAGTTGAAACTTCTGCATCACTTATTTAATTTACTTAAGCTAAATTTTAAGTTGACTCCATATTATGGAAATGTTTTACATATTACAATATAATTTTTTCGTTCTATGAAAATTTTTGTTGCTTTATATTGATCCCCCCCCCCCAAACGTTTGTTGGCTTTTTATTAATTTTGACAGTTTTCATTCTTGGGGTGACACCACAATATCCGCCCCGGGTGCCACCCATGTTAGCTACGCCACTGTCTACAGGTTGTTTGTACAATTAAAGAAATTATGGTCACAATACTAATATTTATACCTAAAATAGTAGATTCTTGTATGAGCTTAGAATAAGGGCAATTCTTCACGAGGATGAAGTTTCCCGGAACGAGCGTAGCGAGTAAGGGGAATCATCCAAGTGAAGAATTGCCTTTTTAGTTCATCCTAAGCGAATACAAGATGCTATTTTATCCACCACTACAAATGTTTCAAATAATTTCATTCAAGTTTTCCTGTAAAAGTTTATATCGCCATATTGAAATAAATCTATGAAATGAAAAACAAAACAAAACATGTTTGTTTATTTTATATGTATTGTTCTTGTTTTATCTTGTTTATATTACTATACCAACAAATTAAGTTTTTAATTTGTTAGGGGAATTTTGAATAAATAAAGTGGAATGAATGAATAAAGTGGAAATAAAAAAGAATTTGATATATAGAAAGGAATGAATACAATTACAATGAAAGATATACGCATGGAAAGTATATATGCTTACTTTTTTGAATTTATGGTTCTGGGTGTAAACTAATGGATGGAAAAATTAAACAATTAAACAAAATTTAAAAAAATTAAAAAAAACACGTTTTACTCTCACCAATAGTGTTCCGTATAAAAAACGGAACCCTAAAAATCAAAAAAGAAAAAAGGATTAAAATACAAAACAAAGAAAAGAGAAAAAAAAATTTCATATATAAAGAAAACTGAAAATATTAAACAAGAGGGCGGTAAAATATTAAACAAGAGGTTATGAGTTAATATTAAACAATGGAGATTGGATTTTAGCATCTTCTAAATTCATCAGGTGTTCTGTTTTTGCAATATAAAATGATTCATATGCATTTAATTTCCATTTGTTTATTACAGGTTTGATTATTTTTGAATTTCTAAAATCTATGTTATGGTTTGATTGTATCATATGCTCTGCTACACTGGATTTGTGTGTTTGTTTTTGTAAAGTGGCTGCTCTGTGTTCCTTAATTCTCGTCTCATAGTTCCTTGATGTTTGTCCTATATATACTTCTTGACAATCCTCGCACTTGATTTGGTAAATGCCGGATTTACTATATGATCCTTCTCTATCTTTAAAATTATTTAGTTGGGTTTTTATGGATGTAGTTGGTCTTGTTACTATTTCTATTTGATGCTTGTGGAAAACTTTCTGCAATTTATTTGTTATTTTTGGATAAAACGGCAGACTTATTCTTTTGTATGTTTTATGTATATCAAGTATCGGAGAAAGATTGGTTAGTTGTTTTTTCACCAATAGAAAACCGAAACAAATAAAAATGAAAACAACACCAAAAAGTATAAAAAAACAGAATAACCATGAAATATTTTCTTCAATTAAAAAACTGAAGAAAATATTGCAAGTGTCGTAAAAATCTCCTAAATGCATTCTAAATTTTACTTCGTAATGATTTCACAACGTTTTATTGTGCAGTTAAACTGTGTGTTTAAATCGGTCTTTATGCTTTTTAGGTTACAACAATTTATTCATGCTTTCGAATTTCTAGCATTTTCTATTTTAACCGTAGCAACATACATCTTATATTGATAAATGTAGTGGGGATCATATAATGGGGATAATGGGGATCATATAATGTTTCCGTTTAATGCACTCATTAAGGGATTTTAGATATAGACAAATACGAAGTTCTCCATTGGGTTTTTCAACCAACATTAAATTGTTTACCCAATATGTGTGGTGAGAGACCGGTGAAATCACCCTTTCTTATGGACAACTTGTGTTTACCAAAACCCTTCAAAAACACTATTAGGTATATAATTGAATTAGTTCATGCTTAGATCTAGGCAATATTTCTGAATTAAAGTTACTCTCTTAAGTAAATTAAGTTTTATGCAACCTTCAAGGCCTAATATGGATTGAAGGTTTTCCTATACTATTATAAAATTGAGAGAACTACTTGTTGATTCAGTGACACATACTAATGATATTTTCCCTACTGGTAATATCTGAAAATTGCCATATGCTAATAATTTTTTGTAAGTTCTTTCTAGCTTGGTTACATTTGATAATTGGTTATACAGATCTTTCGGTAAAATATTACATTCTGCTCCAGTATCTAGTTTAAAAGAGATTTCTAAATTGTTAATATTTATTTGTTTAAACCATCCTCTATTTTCCAAATTTCCTATGCTACATTCAGATACGCTTAAAAAATGTGCTGAATTACCTGTTTTTACGAACTCATCTGCTGGTGTAGAACTTTTTTCATGTATTTCTCTAATATTTTTATTACGACATACCGTTGCAAAATAATTTTTCCGTTGGCAGTTTGCCCATGTCTTCCCTTCTGTCGGACAGGAGGCTTTCCTTGAATGTTTATATCGTTGACATGATCCATTGAAGTTTTAATTGTTATTAAAAAAATTCCGATTTCTTTGATCCCTGTTGTATTTTGCATTTCCAGAATTAAAATATTTTGTTGCAGTTACAGCATCAACCCTCTCTAGTTTTATATCTGAATTTAATAATTTGACGTTACTTTTAAGTAACTTTCCAGCCTTACAAATTTTTAGTGCCTTTCCTAACGTCAACTCTTTGTCGGACACTAATTTGCCGTGTAGTGCATCATCATTTAAGCTAAAATTAACCTATGGATTGTTGGATTGTTCTTTCGGAACACAATATTCCTCAAACAACTCTAAAACTTTATTTAATGTTTTATCCTTTTCCTTAATTATAAATGTGTTATAAATATCTATTCCTTCATCACCACAAAAATTTAGCAAAAGCGCAATTTTTACACCCCCTGGTTTTGAGTCTTTTCCAGAGGCTTCTAAATAAATGTTGAATTTTTGCTTTCGACTTTTTCCAGGAGTTTTTTGCATCAGCGAACTCCATACAGACTGGCACTTTTATTTCTTACATTTTTTTTCTTTAGTTTGTTTCACACCTGACACCATGTATTGTTTATGTATCACAATTAATTAAAAATACTTTTAGTTTTGAAATGATGTCTTTTATTCCCTTATGCTTTTTAGGTTACAACAATTAATTCAAGCTTTCAATATTTCTGACATTTTCTATTTTCAGCAGCAGCATATATTTTATATTGCTAAATGTATAACATACAGTTGTACCCACAACACAAACATTTTGTGTATCATCTTAATCTATTACAGTATCCTTGCCTTTACTTTTCCTTATTATTTGAATTTGAAATAATGACGAAAAGAAAATACAATTATGCAACGGACTACATTTCGTATTTGAAAATTGTAATGAAATTATCAAAGTTGTTAGAAAAAAAACATTTTTGTACGAGTAAACCGTGCACAATGCACATTTGCGATTCAAAAATTGTGCGTAAGGCAGGTCTTTTTTTTCTATTGAAATAACAATGCCTAAAATTGAAATAACAATGCCCAAAATTACTACTTTACGCTCTAAAGGGTAAATATTTTTGACAATATCGAAAGAACTCAAAAGAACAAAATACATAGTGGCTATTTCCAAAAAAACGTACATGTATTTACAGACATATGTCATATATGTTTTGTGAAATTTAACTTTGAGAAAATAGATTAATATAAGCATTTTTTGTTTGTTTGTAGTTTTATATATTATAATTAAAATTAAATAATTTGGAAAAATTTAGAAAAAAACTAACAAACAAAAAATTACTTGAATTTAACGATATTTCAAAGTACATTTTACAAAACACAATAATATACTTATCAATACGATAGATCAAATACAACTGAAAAACAAAATGTTTTAAAAAAATTAATATAGAAATTTAGGAAAATAAATATGGAAAGCAAAACTGGATTAAGCAAAACTGGATTAAACAATTTTCTCAAGAAATAATTTACTATTTTGTGTAAATATATGTACTTTAATTTATGCAAATAATACAGAATCTTACTCGTACAAAAAATCTTATATGCAATTCGGGTATAAAGTATCTTTTTTGCTTTCGAGTGATTGTTGCGAACAATTTCGCTGTCAAGCGGAAAAGACATACTTTACGCCCTTAATACATAAATAGCTATTATACCATTTTTTTTTTTGCAAAGTACTTTATTTCGGCGAAAGGTTTCTCTAGAAAACTAAAACCAATTCCACCACGGAGTTGTAGTAAAGTAACAAAAATTATTAAAAGAAAACGGATTTGATTTACCCTGTTTGTTACTTACGAGGACCATGTTTTGGGTAGAGTCCTTCGATTAGTAATGATTGAGAAGAGCTTGTAAGTAGCCTCCTCGTAAAATCCTCGAATATTTAATTTACTTTCTATTCCGACCTAATAAAAAATTGCAACGAATTGAAAGAACGTTTTGTGAATGGTGAAGTGAAATATGTGATAAATCTGGAAAGAGAGATGGCAGTAATTTTGCTTACATCTAACACGATTTTTCAGTTTCCAAACATTAGCTACGCTAGATAGAACTTAAGGGCTAACTTGGCGATTATAGCATTTCTTCTGATACCTAGATTTCGATATTGTTTAGTAAAGATGGAGTTTCGTTCGTTCGCTCATACCGTATATGAATATAGTCTGATTTTTGGTATTCAAATCAAATGTATAAAAAGAAAGAGTTCAACAAAATATATTTTTTCTAGGATGGCATATAAAAAGTCGATTTTCATCACGCTTAATCTCCCGTGAAAATCTGTTCTTTTTCACTATAGTGCAAAAATAATAACAAATTGAAGTTGCTATGGTATCTTCATATAATTTTACAAAGTTTTTAAAACAAAGCAACCATGAAAAAATAGAATATGAATTTTAAATGACATTTTGTCGATTTCTACTTTAATAATTTCTAATAAATATTGTTTATATATTAACTATCATAGAAAAAATTGCATTTCCTATACGCGAGATAAAAACATTTTACGTTCGTGAAATTGCCCCACTCGACGCTAACGCATCTCGTGAACAAATTTTCACTCACGAAAAAGCAGCGTTTTCATCTCTTGTAAGAAAATATACTAATAAATATTGCAAACATGTAAAAAAGTTTTTCAAATTTTCAAAAATAATTGGATAAGAGAGCCTTCAGTTATTAATATACAAAGAAACAATTAGTGTGTAGAACACGTAATAAAAATCATGTAAGATTTGTATGAAAAATGAAAAATTTACGATTAAGATATATTTTGAGCAATAAAACTACTATAGTATACTGAAATCCTATTGATGTAATATCTACAGAAATACAAATAAAAGTTCATAATTTTACGGCACATATTTCAAAGTACATTTTACAAAACACAATAATATACTTATCAATACGATAGATCAAATACAACTGAAAAACAAAATGTTTTAAAAAAATTAATATAGAAATTTAGGAAAATAAATATGGAAAGCAAAACTACTTGGATTAAACAATTTTCTCAAGAAATAATTTACTATTTTGTGTAAATATATGTACTTTAATTTATGCAAATAATACAGAATCTTACTCGTACAAAAAATCTTATATGCAATTCGGGTATAAAGTATCTTTTTTGCTTTCGAGTGATTGTTGCGAACAATTTCGCTGTCAAGCGGAAAAGACATACTTTACGCCCTTAATACATAAATAGCTATTATACCATTTTTTTTTTTGCAAAGTACTTTATTTCGGCGAAAGGTTTCTCTAGAAAACTAAAACCAATTCCACCACGGAGTTGTAGTAAAGTAACAAAAATTATTAAAAGAAAACGGATTTGATTTACCCTGTTTGTTACTTACGAGGACCATGTTTTGGGTAGAGTCCTTCGATTAGTAATGATTGAGAAGAGCTTGTAAGTAGCCTCCTCGTAAAATCCTCGAATATTTAATTTACTTTCTATTCCGACCTAATAAAAAATTGCAACGAATTGAAAGAACGTTTTGTGAATGGTGAAGTGAAATATGTGATAAATCTGGAAAGAGAGATGGCAGCAATTTTGCTTACATCTAACACGATTTTTCAGTTTCCAAACATTAGCTACGCTAGATAGAACTTAAGGGCTAACTTGGCGATTATAGCATTTCTTCTGATACCTAGATTTCGATATTGTTTAGTAAAGATGGAGTTTCGTTCGTTCGCTCATACCGTATATGAATATAGTCTGATTTTTGGTATTCAAATCAAATGTACAAAAAGAAAGAGTTCAACAAAATATATTTTTTCTAGGATGGCATATAAAAAGTCGATTTTCATCACGCTTAATCTCCCGTGAAAATCTGTTCTTTTTCACTATAGTGCAAAAATAATAACAAATTGAAGTTGCTATGGTATCTTCATATAATTTTACAAAGTTTTTAAAACAAAGCAACCATGAAAAAATAGAATATGAATTTTAAATGACATTTTGTCGATTTCTACTTTAATAATTTCTAATAAATATTGTTTATATATTAACTATCATAGAAAAAATTGCATTTCCTATACGCGAGATAAAAACATTTTACGTTCGTGAAATTGCCCCACTCGACGCTAACGCATCTCGTGAACAAATTTTCACTCACGAAAAAGCAGCGTTTTCATCTCTTGTAAGAAAATATACTAATAAATATTGCAAACATGTAAAAAAGTTTTTCAAATTTTCAAAAATAATTGGATAAGAGAGCCTTCAGTTATTAATATACAAAGAAACAATTAGTGTGTAGAACACGTAATAAAAATCATGTAAGATTTGTATGAAAAATGAAAAATTTACGATTAAGATATATTTTGAGCAATAAAACTACTATAGTATACTGAAATCCTATTGATGTAATATCTACAAAAATACAAATAAAAGTTCATAATTTTACGGCACAGGTATATGAGGTCATGAAAAAGTCATAACCCTAATATATACCCTTACCACAAACCGAAGTCCTGATCAGAGTTTAAAATCTCAGTTCTTCTACATTTATGTGCTTTTTATTACTTTGAAATCGGGATTTAAGGTTATTTAGTTTTATTTGTTATTTGAGAAAACTCTTCAAATCTTCACAGACTAAGCTAACCAAATATTAAGACTGCAAAAATATTATTGTCGGTCCAACATTCAACTTTGGTTTATTATAAAATTATCATAATTTTTGCGTAAAAGGAAATTGTGAAAAAAATCACTGTCGCACAGAAAGTAAAAATTCACCACAGTTTTTATCCATTATCAATAATTTCAAATCCGAAATCTGTATTGAAATAAATATCACATTAATTCGGTTTTCATGATTCAAATCATGATTTTGCACTAACGCATGAATTTTTCTAGAAATAGTTAGCTAATGTTTTAAGATCATAAAGGTGTTTGGTAAAACTAGAAAACTATATCTTAATGGAAACTCGGAATAAATTAACAACTATTTGCCGACTCGATAGTCTTCAGTGGCTTAAATCTACAAATATTTAAAAAAGCATCCATCACTCAGAAAGCAGATTGTTATGGCACATTTGCCTTAAAAGGTATCCATGTGTTGTTGTGATACATATTGTAATTCCTATTACACAACACTTTTTTATTGAAAAAAGTGGAAAATAAATTATGTATTATTAGGCCCATAGAATAACGGAAAAAGATATGGCTTACGTGTTGTTGTCGGTTACAGGTCAGAAGTTTTTTTAATCTCTGGGGAGAGTACTCACATAACGGACCTGCCGAGTCCACTAGCCCGGAACCCGGGGACTGGAGTTATTAGACAAATTCGGCTGGAAATTTTTTTTGCTTCCTTGTAAGGGATATAACTCGTAAATGGTACACTTTAGTATACTTTTTTTTTGCGAAAAAATGCCAAAAAATATCTTAAAAACGATATTTTTCAAATGAATTTAGTTATTTGCAAATAATTGTTTATAATATAATTTACCCCTCTATCTTGTAGCTGAAACGAAAAAAATAAGTTTTGGAACGTTTCATTCGGCTTAATAGCTTTTGCACAATTCCATTTTCCACTTAATGTCTGTAAAAAAAATATTAACTTTGGGCAGGCCGCAAGGTCTGAGTTTTTATCCGAACGCAATCTGCTTGGCGGGAATCGAAAGAGTGTAAAGTCAACTTTAATTAGCAATTTTGTTACCTATACTCATATTCAATATTAACAACAATTACAGCGGTTCAAAAAAACGGCGAAAATTCCCTAGCTGCAAAATAAAATTTCTCAACGAATATTCAACTTACAAGATGCGGTTTTAAAATTTGCAAAGTGCTTAGAAAACCAAAGATTTTTAAAAGAAATAGACCTCTCTAACATGATTTGGGATCGAGTTATAGCCCATTTTGTTTTAAATCCGCTATTGTGACCTTGATTTTGTATGCAATATATCGACAGGAACTGAGCCTTTCCCTCCAAAATGAAGCTGTTGTGCTCACAAGATGCTGGGTCTGTCTGTGCCTACCGAACACGCGATTGGCTACTCTGACTCCTGCTAATAACGTACTATATGCAAAAAGAAAACGTACTGTAGTATACAACAGACGTACGAAGTAGCACACGTAGCGACGCGATGTATAATTGAGTATTATTGTAAAGACAAATAAGTTTAATGAAAAAGTAATGAACTACTTATGTGTAGTCTTTATAGTACAATTAGTTACTTATTAAAACGTTACAGTAACTAATGTATTAAATAACTTATTGATTAAAAACTAATTAGTTAATATTTTATTTTCAAACAATATAATACACAAATATTTTGATAATGTAAAAAATAAAAACAAAATGTACTGTTTCCAGGGAACCGAAAGAGAAAAAATTGTTTTTTCGGTAAAAAATAATAAAAAATCACGATTTATGCAATAAATGTTAATTTAACAACATAATAATAAACTTTTTGTTTAAAAATATTATTAAGTTATTAAAAAAAAAGGACCATAACTCGGTCTCATTTCATGTTAGAGAGAGAGAGAGCTATATTTTAAAATCTCCGGTTTTCTAAGCACGTTGCAAATTTTAAAACCGCATCTCGTTAAGTTGAATATTCGTTGAGAAATTTTATTTTGCAACTAACGAATTTTCGCCGTTTTTTGAACCGCTGTAATTCTGCCGTCATAATCAAAAACACCGTAATTTCATAAATTTTGAAACTGAGAAAAACAACAAAAACTAAAATAGTCTATGCCAACCTTTTACAGTAGCCTTACAACTTTTTTCTTGTGCTAATTAAGTTTATAGTTTATACTATTAAATTATGTTCTACATAAGAAAAAACATACTAATATTTTATTAATTTTTTGGTTGGAAAAATCACGGATTTGTATGTAAAACTATGGTGTTTTTACGTATGTCGCTGTAAAAATATGGTGTTTTTACGTATGACGCTTTAAATACTGTGTTTCTTCTTACTTGCGTAGACGTTAAAATTTCGAACGTAACAGCAACAACAAAAAAGTTACAGCTGATCAAAAGCACCCGTACCATACTCACCGCACCATACTCAAAACACATACTCACCATTTCCACTTCTTCAGTTCATTGTTGTCGCCATTGTCAATGTGATTTTTCATCCTCATTAATTTTTAATTAAACACAGTTTATGATTGGTTTTTTTATTGATTAATTGTTAATTAACAATACCAATTGTTAGGGAATCAACAGAAGGTAAGTTTGGGGTTTTTAATTGTGGGTAAATAGGGGTTTTTCAATAACGGGAGAGTAAAGGAGGGGGAAATGTCTCAAAAATTCATAGGGTTGAAATAATGAAAGAAAGAAATTTATGAAATTTATGAAATTTTCAAAATCTTCTTGAAATTAATGAAATTTATGAAAATCACCAGTTGTGGTAAACGTGCTATGATCAGCCGCCAAATTTTGTAACTATGAAGCGGTGAAGTGATAAGTTTTTCAATGAAAAGAAACGAGGAAATTTTTAACACTTCACCGCTTCACAGTTACAGAATTTGGCTGCTGGATGTGGCTGGTGTAAAACTTATATATCCTTTGATCACTATTGGAATTACCATTATTGTATTAACTATGTTGAATAATTTACTACATCTTATCATAAATGAGTCCATATAATTGATTACACAAGTTTTTGCATTCATTTGTTCAGAATATGCGCGCTCTCATAGGTTTCAATGCAAACTTTGGACAGCCATAACTTTTTAACCATAGGTGTTACGTTCGAAATTCACTTTTGTTCTTAACTTTTTTGACTGATCATTTTGATATATGACTTCATCCATAAAATTATTATCAAGTAAACATCTACGCAAGTTTGTAGAGGCAGATATTTTTGTATTTTACGGGGTTTTATGAATTCAATTTTCATGCTTAGAGTTATTTTTACCACTTTTTTACATTGAGGGTCATAGAATAACGCTTCGAGACTGATAAGGTAGTATTAACTCATTTTTTATAATTTTTGAAATTACGGTGTTTTTGCTCATGACGGCAACAATTGTTAATACAATTGTTTAATTGACAACATAATTAACAAAAATTGTTGTTAATATTATATATGGGTATAGGCAACAAAATTGCTAATTAAAGCTGACACCCTCTGGATTCCCGTGAAGCAGATTGTGGTAAAAAGTCAGTAAAACTCAGACCTTGCGGTCTACCCAAAGTTAAAAAAAAAATTTCAGACATTAAGTGCAAAATGAAATTGTGCAAAAACTATTAGGCCGAATGAAACGTTCCAAGGCTTATTTTTATTGTTGAGGTTGCAAGAAGAAGGGGTCAATTATATTATAAACAATTATTTGCAAATAACTAAATTCAATTGAAAAATATCGTTTTTTAGAAATTTTTTCGCAAAAATTTGTCAACAAAATCTTTTTTGTATATTAAGTTATAGAAAAACATTTAAGGAACAAGAAAGTTCCATGCACTAGTATCCTAAAGTGCACCATTTACGAGTTATATCGCTTACAAGGAAGCAGAAAAAAAATTCCCTGAATTTGTAGAATAACTCAAGTCCCCCGGTTCCAGGCGAGTAGACTCAGCAGGTCCATTATGTGTGTACCCTCCCCCAGAGATTAAAAGAACTTCTAACCTGTAACCGACAACAACACGTACAATCCGTAATTCTATGGGCCTATATAAGTACAGTATTGAAATGAATCAGTGACATTTAAAAACAATTTCCTAAAACATTTTTAATTAAAAAAATCACACAATAATATTTTAATTTCGATTCAACAATCAACCAACCTTTTTCCATAGCCAAGGTCTTGTATAAACCGTTCCAATCGATAAAGACATTTTCTATCCAAAAAAAAAATTTCCTTATAACTTTGCACATTTGGGTTTGCATTTAATTTCTATATATATTTTTATTTCACACTTTTAAACTCACAAATAACAACAAAAATAACACAAAAAGTTTCTAATTAAAAACCTAAACAAAATTCTCCATTTTTTTCAACTAATATAAATAATATAATATTTTTATTTTAATTATTTTTTAGTTTTTCAATCAATTGAGAAATAACTCAAAAAATTATATTATCCAAAATCTACGACGCTTGAATGAATTAATAATAGTATAAACAATTTTTAGCGAAAAATAAAAAAAAAATTACTGAACCCAAATTTAATTAATGTTATTATTAATTTAAAATTCACTATTAATTTTTTTTAAATAGATTTTTTCTTCCTTGTAATCATTTTTTTTTGTTTTAATAAATATTAAATTAGTAATGAATTAATAGGCTCTAATGATCGTTATGTTCATGCAGAACGATCAAAATTAAAATAAATAAAAATTTTATCACACATTAAAATTTCACAGAGTTTCCGTCTTATCATTTTTTATGATGTTATGTTTTTTATCGAAATAAAATTAAACTTTTATCGCGGATAACATTACGTATATAGAGTAGAATTCTATTTAAACTAAAAAATTAAAAGAAAAAAAAATGAATTAAATGTAATATTTTTTTTACAATTATATTATATATGACGACGGCGCCTTATGGTTGGTTATGTTTTGTATTGGAAACAGTCGATTTCATGAAATTTTTTTTTGATCAGATGATCGACGATTTTTTTTTGATTATTTATTGAATAGAGATTTAATGGTTTTTGTTTTTTTTTCTCGTTTGGTTAATATTGTGTGAAATAATTAATTTGGTTGAAGTTATAAATAGTGTTTGTTTTGTTTATAATAATTACAGTTATTATGATATGTAGTTTTAGTTATTTGGGAGAGCGATGGTTTGTTAACATAAGACCTTCGGCTTTAACTTTGCATTACAAATTTGATTTTGTTTTAAATGTTTTTTAATTACCTATATATTATTTTCCCAGACCAGTCAACTAGTTTATATACATGATTTTAACTGTATTTTTTTGTTTGGGTTCGAATTTTTTACACCTGTGTCTAACCCAGCTTTGCATAGTCACCATTATCGAGAACAAAGGCTTTAACTATACTCCAGTCTGAGTACTGCTTCAGTCTGGAGAACAACAATCACTATTTCAGTGAATGTTTAGTCAACTGCTGTTTTATTCTGAAACTTCATCACCCTCGAACGATTCACAATATACGGCCCAATTACAAGATGCGTATCATAATTTAAGGAAAGGTTCGAATCAATTTCATATAAACTAAGACCATACATCACAATTTCATTCAAATGGAGTGCTAATAAATTTCTGCCCTGATCGAAACTATCGCCAGAGCAATTTCGCGTCAGCGCAAGCATTTATTCTAGCATCCAGACTGAGCCCCTCTGATTTTGATAAAACTTCATACACAGATAGCCAATAACAAAATAAAAATACTATTTTTCGGCAAACGGCTGTAAACTTTAACTGTACTGCCGCTAGGGAGAAGCTTAAAGTCTTACTTTTTTGACGTATAATCAGTGAAGTAATTTTTTATTTTTGCAGCGGCAGGAAAAGTCGCCATTTCTTTCCATATTTTTACGATATTTGTTATTTTCTTCAAACCAAATGTATAACTATGACAACCAAAAATAACAAATAATTTGATTTGATTATGAAATTTTGAATTTGAAGGCTGCTTTGATAAAAAATTTTATTTATACAAACTTAAATGTTTTTTTGAAGTTATACTTCTTTGCGCTCGTTGTAAATATTTTGATGGGGTGTTAATCGAGAAACCGCGTCACGTTTTGGGAAGTTATATTTTAACCTTTATGCCTGTATGGTAATAAAGACGAAATTAGTAAATCAACCTTATGCTGTATGGTAATAAAGACGAAATTACTAAGGGCAATGATACATGTAAAAGAAATGTCTTTCAGACATAAAAAATTTGGCATCTAATTGGTTGAGGGGCGGTGACAAGTTTTAAATTTTACGAAAATATTTTTGACTGAAAGACAGAAAAAATATCTTTAAGACATAAAAACATAACCAAAAAAGATATTTTTTGCTTGACAATTAAAACTGATTAACTGAAAAATGGATTTTAAAAGTAAGTTTTACCTATAATCGATTACAATTAACTTCATTTGATGATTTAATTACAATTAAAATAATTTGTTTACTTTAGGCGATAATCGCAACAAAAAAAATATTGCGACGCTGATGCATAGGCTGACTTCACCACAGCTCTGGAAACATAGTGTTCTGGATATATAATGAGCTAATATCCATAAAATACTTTAATTAAAAGCTAACCAATATTATGGACTTCGTAGTTCTAATAATAAAAATATTAAAGCAGGCAGTAGTATTCCAACAAACATAAATTCTGTTGTATGAAAAAAAGTAAAAAAAATTTTATCGGAAGTGACAAAGCGGAAGTTAGGATGCAGAACTGTTGTAAACTTTACTAAATGGGTATGTACCAAATTTCATCCAACTCGATTATTAGGTACAGAAGTTATTGAGCTTCCAAAATAACAGGTGCTTGGAGGACCCCCTACCACTTTGTTCACTATCGCTAAAAAAACTAATCAGTTCCTTGCCATACATATTTGCATCTTTTTGCAAAGTGTAATCAAAATTACTTAACGAACGAATGTTGTATGTTTCCAACAAACATTGAAACAATAAACAGGTATTCGGGAGGACCCCACCACTTATCCCAATATTGTCCAAAAACTAGTCAATTCTTTGTCAATAAAGTCTTTATCTTTTTTCAAAGTACCATTAAAATTGATTAATGAATGAAATCTGTATGCTCCCAACAAACTTTAAAAACCAATGTGTCCCAAAAGATGATAATTATCTTCTTACACTAATTGACATTTTTCCATAAGTTTTATCATAATCACTTCATTATTGGCTGTAGTGTGCATAAAGATACTGAAAAAACTGCCAACAAGTAAAAAAAATTTTTTTTTACCGGAAGCAAAAAACCGGAAGTTGGGATGCAGAATTCATACTAAATGCTTATGTAAATCATACTAAATGCTTATGTACAAAGTTTAATCCAATTCGATTATCAGGTACAGATGTTATTGATATTGTCACCCACCCACCCACCCACCCACCCACCCACCCACCCACACACAGACGTACACCAAAATTTTTATTGGCTATTTGGATAGAGAATGGTCCAAAACAAAAGAAAAAACAAAATTTGGGGTATGTAAGATTTTTTTTTTCACGATAGATTGCATTACTTCACACAATTTAAAATTGTGGTGAAGTAATAAAAATTTGGTCTAATGTGAAAATGCCTAAATCTATATGAATAAGTAAACAAATTATTTTAATTGTAATTAAATAATAAAATTAAGTTGATTGTAATTGATTATTGGTAAAACTTACTTTTAAAATCCATTTTTCAAGTAATCAGTTTCAATTGTCAAGCAAAAAATATCTTTTTAGGTTATGTTTTTATGTCTTAAAGATATTTTTTCTGTCTTTCAGTCAAAAATATTTTGGCAAAATTTAAAAATTGTTGCCGCCCCTCAACCAATTAGATGCGAAATTTTTTATGTCTGAAAGACATTTATTTTATTTGTATCATCGCCCTAAATCAATCATATTTTATAATAATAAAACATTATTCGCTTAGTTATCTTTGATCAATTTTTTTTTTCACTTTTCGGAATTATCATTAAAATGAATAGTTAATGTATAATGTGACAAAAAAATATGTACATTTATATGAAAATTATGTTAAATTATTTTTTAACAAATACATATTTCTAATTTACAACAAATATGTTCTTATGGTTTGCAATTATATAAAATATGTACATATTTCTATGCATTAGCACTAATACGATACATATAAGCATTGCTTATATATGATTAAACAAACCTGCTTGCATTAGCAGAACTGCCCTCACATGTTCCAAAAATTGGAAATTGACGTTTCTTTTCCTCTTCTTAGAAACATTGATGAACCGAATTTGCATTGGAACCTTAGTACCGAAGAAAAAGATTATGAACAATATCAAAGTTACAGATTTAAAGTGTTTTACTTATTGAGTGAAATATGCTTCTCCATTACTTTCAAAACTATTATTGTTATTGCAAGGGATCTATAAAATATATGCAAATATGTTAACATATGTTGTGATTTAACTGTTTTAATAATAATATATAAGTCTGAATTATAAATGAAATTAGTCTTATTATTATTTTTTCCAATTTTTGTTTTAAGTTGTGGGAAGGAATGTCGAAATAAGACGATGACCATAAAGCAATAAAACCCATTAAACGAAAATATTCACCAAAAATGGTGGTATTCTTTAACCGGCCGTCGTATGCATCAATACTCTACTACTATTGCAGACAATCGATAAAATATATTTGCAAATTGCAATACGACCCTCTTCAGAACAGCAAAATTTCTGGATTGATAAATTATTATAAGTCTACATGAAATAGGACGCTAGACCAATAGCAATGAACCAGTGTACCTATTTTGTATGACGAGTACGGTGGTTTCGGAGTAAGTAATTGACAATTGTGACATCCAATAAACAAATATATTTACGCTCACCTAATTGTTCGTGACACATTGAATTATTTGAATTAAATCTTTGGAATAAAATTTTAACTTTTTTCTAACCTTAATCTTTTGCCATCTACATTTATAAAAATTATTTAATTATTATTTGTCTGTCAATGTGTTTTAATTTTAACGTACATTTAATAGGTAAATTTATCTATAGCTTTAGAGACATTTACTTAATGGCTTTAGCTGACTGCAAAATGATACTATCACATTTTTTTCAAACTTTTTATATTTTACTAATAAAATAAGTTAAATTAAATGACATTACAAAAAACTATCGGAGAATTTACTCAAAAAAAAAGCAGTTTTCAACCAATTTATCTGGGAAGCACGGGCATCGCCGTGCGGGTGTACCTTCTAGTAATTAATAACTATACGTTCTTATACTTTTTGAATAATAATTTTTTTTTGAATAGTATTTTTTTTGTATAATATTTTTTTCTTTTGAATAATTTTTTTTTTCTTGAATAACATTTTTCTTTTGAATAATATTTTTGTTTTTTTTTAGCTATTTTTTTTTAATGTATCCTATCTGTCTGTCTGTGTCCGTGTGTGCGAGCGAATGGGCAAAGAAGTATAACTTCCACCGTCTGGTCCTACGCAGACCCTATTTTTTTTTTAAGTAAGTAGTAACTATGACGATAAAAAATCACACTTATAAAAATTTTTATGTATTAATTTCATATTTATAAAAAATTTAAACGTTTGCCAAAAAAATAGTGTATTTCATTCGGAGCGTGACTTTTTGTGTTTCGTCTATAATTGTCAAACTATAGACTCAACACAAGAAGTAGCACTTTAGCTCCTAATTAAATAATATACTATTCTTTCGAAAAACGAAATTTCTCTCTGGGGATGACACTGTGTGGCGACAAAGTTTTACGGGTTGGTGAAACATTTTTTTTTAATACTAAGTTAGACATGTTTAGTGTTAATTTAAATAAATTATAAATTAACATCTCTGAATATCCGAAGATACCATGCCAACTGTGGTTTGCGGAAATAGGTTATGCTTCTCTAAGAAATTGGTGGACATGGACTTTAAAAAGTTGGGGATTAAAATTATCAGGGAAAACTCATAAGGGTAAGGAGTTCCAAAGATAAGAAACACGGTTGAAAAAATCACATTGAAAGGCAACAATTCTACATTTTGTTATTTGAACGGTGAATGGGTGGGCCATGGCTGATGCTCTAGTGCAGAGGTGGCCAAGCTTCACTACACGTTGAGCCGCAGTACAATAATCTCTCGTTTCGAGAGCCACAAAAAAAACTTTTTTTTCAAAAGTATCAGTTGTTTGGAAATATTTATTTTATTGAAAAAACAATTATGTACTTATGGTTATAAATACATACAAATACATCTTTAAAGTTTGTGACATGCCTGCTGGTAGATGGGTTGTTTATTTGTAACTTGGCCGTGAATTTTCTGAAATCTTTGTTAGCGCAGTACGAATTAATTCCGTTAAATGCTCATTTGTAAGTTGTGAACGGTGGTTTGATTTTATAAACTTCATTGTTGGAAAAAGTGATTCACAACAATATGTTGTACCGAATATAGACAGTAATCTGGCATCAGCTTTTTTCAAATTGGGGTACTTTGATTGAGACACTAGTTTCCAAAACTCATTTGGAGATTGTGTGGCTTTGTGATGTAGCTCTAGTAATTCCATTTCTCCTGAGGCACTGTCATGCAAAATATAAAAAGGAATCGATAAGCCCTTGTTAATAATGTTAATTTCGAATGGATTTACAAGTAAATTAAGAGAAATATTTAAATTATTCAGATCATTAAATCGCAAGTGAAAGTCTTTTAATAATTCTGCTAATTTACTGTCGTATTCACTCAGTTTGTTATCATTAATTTTAGAGAGTCTGTTCTTCAGACGAGGAAAGTGGTGGAACACCTTTGTTGTTAAATCTCGTTGAAAAGGTTGAATTTTTTTAATAAAACTCAGAATCGTTTGAATAAGATCAGTAATAACTTTATCTTTTTCTTGTAAAGCTAGGTTGAGGGATTGCAGATGCTCCATTATATCAGTCAGATGCTCCATTATATCAGTCAGATGCTCCATTATATCAGTCATCATTCTTTAATTCCAGATAGTGTTTTTCTTTTTCTTTGAGGCAATTTCTGATAGGTTCCATTAAATCAACAAATCGGCTTAGAACATTATAGGTGGATAACCATCGCAGTAAAATGTTATATCTTGAGGATGATCTTCAAAGTCCAGTGCTTCGATAAAGTTCTTGAATTGGCGATGGGTTTTTGAATTCGTCCGAATATAGTTCACAATTTGTAGCACAGTTTTCATTACGTTTTCGTATTTAAAATATTTTGCAACTAAATGTTCACGATGAACAATACAATGAAGTGCCGAAATTCGGGTATTCTTGGATCATTTTTTAATAGACCAATAAGGCCTACATTTTTTCCTAACATTGCAGGTGCTCCGTCAGTTGCTACACTTACCAAATTATTCAGTGGAATATCTGTATCTGACAATATATTATCAAGGGCACTCTTAGTTTTAATACCACGAGTAGTATTTTTATGTGCTACCAAATCCAATAGTTCTTCCCTTACGATTAAAGATTCGGAAACGTATCGGATAAATACAGCTAACTGGGGGGTGTCTTGTGTATCGATTGATTCGTCAAGGGCTAAGCTGAAAGCTACACTATTTTTACATCTACTTGTAGTCGCTGTTTAATATCTGTACTTATTTCCGTAATACGTCGCTCAGTGGTATGACGTGATACTGGAACATTGCTAATTAATCTGTGGAATTTGATATTTAAAGGATCCAGCATTTTAACCATCTGTTCCGTATTCTTTTTGATAAGTTTTCCCTCAGTGTAAGGTCGTTTAGCACGGGCGATGTTCCAAGCGATCATAAAACTAGCCACGGTAGTATTATCCGCTTCTGAACTAAAATATGATAATAATGTTTGCTGAGTACTTAATGCAGATTTTAAAGAGTTTATTTTATTTGTTCGGATGTTGGTATTCAACGGATAACTTTCCAAAAATTTAATGTGGTTTTTTTCTTGATGCCGTTTTAAATTACTGGTTTTATAATGAGCAAGTGATTCATTGCATTTAAGACACAAAGATTTTCCCCCTTTATCGATGAATGCGTATGCTTCAACCCATTCTTGCCTGAAGCTACGATTTTATCCGTCATATCTCCTTTTTTTGTGGTCTGACATATTTAGCAGTTAAATTAAAAAACGGAGTATTCATAAAAAACACGCAAAATATTATATTTCGCTACAAGAGATGAAATCACCGTTTTTTTCTTGCAATTTCCTTAAGTTTTTAATTTCGTTTTTGGTTTAGGGTAATATCTTACTGTCGTAGATGTAGAAGCGGTTGAGGTAGCATATGTCGGATTTGCATGTGTTTTTAATTCTATTTAATTATGAACTTATTCATTTTTTAATTAGAATATTAAAGGATACATTAAATTTAACGTCGGCAAAGTGCTTAAAGATAAAATATCAAAAATATTGTTTATAAAAAAAATTGCAGAAAAAGATATTCATAGAAAAACAAACGAATCCAAAAGGAAAGACTATTGATTTTGAGAAAGATTTTTGAGCATTAATTTGAGACAAATTATTATTTATTTTTAGCCCACTAGAATATGTTAAACGTATAACCTTAAGTAATAAAATTAGCTAAATTTATTTATAACAGCGGATTATAAACTTTATTCGCGAAGTAAAGTAGTATCAAACTAAAACAAAGTCGCAAAAAACTCCAATAGTAGTAACTTCGACAGGACGGACCTAAATATAATAAAATGATTCCATTAAATCATATTACATATATTATTATTTTAAATATTTTATTTTACTTGTTATATTTTCATATTATATTAAACAGCATTATAAATTATATGTATTATTTCTAATTTTGTTACAATTTTTATGAATTATTAAATATTATTTAATTTTTTCATTTCTTTTCGAGAGCCGCATTTATTCTTTTAAAGAGCCGCATGCGGCTCGCGAGCCGCGGTTTGGCCATGTGTGCTCTAGTGGAACGAGAAAAAATAGTGGGCTTAGGTAGTATTGATTTGATCTCCTCTGAAGAGTACCCATTAGTAATGTATTTGTAGAATATCGTCAAATCAGCGACACTTCTTCTATGCTGTAACGAATCAAACTCGTTTGTAAGATTTGCATTGCTGATCAATTTAATTGCTTTCCGTTGGACAGTGTCTAGACATTTTAAAGAGGTTGGGTATGCACCACCCCAGATGTGAGAACAGTACTCCATGCAGGAGCGAATAAATGATTTATATATCAAAAGTATTGAAAAACTTACGACAACGCCCTAAATATCCTAACTTTTGAACCGCGCTCTCAGCAAGATTAAAAATGTGAGTATTCCATTGCATATCATTTTCAACCTCAACCCCCAAAAGTTTGATAGATTCCTTCTCTTATAGATCGTTAAAATCAAATTTTAATGGAAACGGGTTAGATGTAGATGGTCTTGTAAAGTAGCAAAACTGTGTTCCTTGCATTGAATTCTACACTGTTTGTATGACTCCATTCTAAAATTGTTTTAAGATCAGAGTTTAAGGAATCTGTCAAATTAGAACTATGGTATTTAAGAAAATCAGATGCCCGTTGCCTTTGTGTTTCATGGGATGCATGTAGCGAACTGTCATCGGCGACACTATGAATGAAATGAACAGTGGAATCTTACAAGTCGTTGATATATATATATATATATATATATATATATATATATATATATATATATATATATATATATATATATATATATATATATATATATATATATATATATATATATATATATATATATATATATATATATATATATATATATATATATATATATATATATATATATATATATATATATATATATATATATATATATATATAAGAAAAAGGGTGCGAGACAAAGCCGATCCTTGAGGCACTCCTGCGTTGGTAGAAAATGTTTCAGATGACATCCCATCGATATTTACTCAAAACTCTCTCCCAGCTAAAAAGTTTTTAATCCAAGAAATAAGTTGCTCTTCAACACCATAACATTTCATCTTACATATAAGATTGTCGTGCCATACTTTGTCAAAGGCCTTGGAAATATCCAGTGCAATGCTAAATGTTTCACCATCGTGCTCGAGTGACTTGTTCCAGACATGTGTTACATAAGAAAATCTCCTGTCGATCGTGCCTGTCGAACCCCATATTGCTTTCCATTAAAAATGTTTGAAGATTCCAAATAAGTCATAATATTATAGTTAATATATTTTTCGAACACTTTCGCAACAACCGACAAGATTGATATCGGTTTGTAATTACTTGGGTCAGTCTTTTTTCCTTTTTTTGATACAGGCTGAACGCTACCAAACTTTCGCATGTCTGGAAATATACCTTTCTTGTACGATAGATAGTAGATTTTTGCGAGAATTGGTGCTAGCTCTCTAGCTAAAGTTTTCAGTATGATGGGAGAGATATTATCAGGACCTGATGATTTATTAAAATTTATTTGCAAAAGCTTCTTACGTATGATATTCTTGCGAAAGATGATACGCTTCATTTTGTACGGTACCTGAGGAATTGTTTTTGGCGGGAAATCAGGCGCAGTTAAAGTTAAGTTTTCAGACAAAAGTTTTTCAAGAAGATCAGCCTTTTCTTTTGGGTTTATTATGGGTACATCATTATGAATTAAAAGTGATAGTGACGATTAAGTGAAATTATTTTGCACTGCTTTAACGGCTTTAAAAAACTGTCGAAAGCTCGTAGGATGCTCGGCAAATTTTGCTGCTTTTTTTTAACTATAACGATTTTTTCTTTGTTTATCAATAGCCGACATATGTTCCTGGCAGCTTTATATTCTCGCAAGGTTTTTGTATTGCTTGTTTTAATGTAATTGCGAAACGCAATTGTTTTTTGTTTAATTGCCTCTTTGCATTTTTCGGTGAAGCAAGGATCTACTCTCGGGATAATTAGACTATTTGGCATAAATTTACGCATTCCTACCAGTATTACATCAGAAAAAATCACAGCAGCCTTATTTGGATCTTGTTCAACTAAGCAAGTTTGTTTCCATGGATTCATCAACCGGAGTCAGAAGAAGAAGGTTGTTCGCCCTTAAAAAATTTTAAAGAAAAATAAATAATCGAAAATAAAAAAATAAGTTGTACTTTGTTTTATTTTATTTTTGCACGTATTGTTTATAAATACAAAGTAGGGGAAAGTAAGATAAAATACATTGAGTGTGTGTTAGTGTTTATCAAAATAAAAGTGAAGTGAGGATAGAAGGCGTACAATTATATAATTGGTGAGATTGTTCTCTATTAAAAAGTTAGTTGGTATTTTATATTTACTGTTACCAGGCGGTAGACAGGTAAAAATTTTACTTTTTATTGCTTTGATGTAATTGCTTTTTTTATTGCTTTCTTATTATTTTAAAGCATAAATTTGTTTTGTATTGCCTGGTAACAAGAAATATAAAATTTCGTTTTAGTTATTAGTAAGAATTTCGAATTTATCATTTTATCTGTACTCTTCAATTTTGTTAGTGTCTTTTGTGTTCCTATTTTTTTGCTTTTCCCTTATCGTGCAACTGTTGCCTTCGTGTTTTTGAGACTGAGATACCCAGTTTTTTGTTGTACTGTTTAGTTCTGAAATTTAGGCCTGGTCGAATTTCAGTATCTATACCTGCAATGGTAAAGGGTAAGTCTATGTCTCAACAAAATGGCAGCAGAGTGAATCAACAGCTTAGCATTGACTTCACCAACATAAGAGGTCTCAATTCGAATCTAAACGAGGTTCATCACTACATCGAAAAAAATAAACCTGACATATTGTTTCTTACCGAACTGAACTCTAAGCACCATAATTCTCCAACACTGAAGATTTCAGGTGTTGATGAAACTATGTTTATAATAGGATTATACAGATCCCCAAATCCCCAAATCCCCCAGAGTTTAATTAGGACAGCAAATCTTCAAAGAAACCATACTGTGATGCTTTGAACTCAATTCAAATGCTTTAATCCTCACATATGGTATGGAGTTTCGTATATAAGCACAAACACCAAGCTTATCAAAAAATGAATGTTCTAACTTATAATTTGGACATTAATATTTGTTTAAGTCTAATTTTGCCGCCTTTCCACTGATAATCGTTTCTGTGAGGAAAAGAATATCAAGTGAAACACGATGCAAATACTCATGCACCGAGTTAATATTAACCGCTAAGCCTCTAATATTTGTAAAACTGATCGACAGCTTGGCCATGACCAAAAGGGGATGGAAAAAATGGAAAAAAAACAATCAATGGGGTTATGTATCAAGTTTCATCTAATTTGATTATCAGGTACAGATGTTATTGAGCTTTCAAAAATACAGGTGTATGGGACACCCCCCCCCCCCCTTCCCCCCCCACTTTGTTCACTATCGCTCAAAAACTAATCAATTCCTTGCCATACATAGTTGCATCTTTTTCCAAAGTGTCATCAAAATTTATTCACGAACGAATGCTGTGTGCTCCCAACACACATTGAAAAAATTGTGACACAGTAAACAGGTGTTCGGGAGGCACTCCCACCACTTACTTCAATACTGTCCAAAAACTAATCAGTTCTTTGTTATTTAAGTCTCCATCTTTTTTCTAATTGTCATTAAAATAAATTAATGAATGAAGTCTTGCTTACAACAAACTTTAAAAACAAAGTGTGAAAAGTCAGCATTTGTATGGTAAACCCCCCGCCACTTTGATCAATGTGTCCCAAAAGATGATAATTATCTTCTCAAACCAGTTGAAACGTTTTCCTTAAGTTTCATCATAATCACTTCATTATTGTAGGCTGTAGTGTGCATAAAGAAACTGAAAAAACTTCAAAAAAGTACAAACAAAAATTTTTTACCGAAAGTGGAAAACCGGAGGTTGCTATGCAGAACTGTTGTGAACCATACTAAATGCTGACGTACCAAGTTTCATTCAGTTCGATTATCAGGTACAGATGTTATTGAGCTTTCAAAAAAACAAGCGCTCCGGGGACCCCACACCACTTTGGTCACTATATCGCTCAAAACCTAATTAGTTCTTTGACATACATATTTGCATCTTTTTCCAAAGTGTCATCAAAATTCATTCACGAACGTTTTATGCTCCCAACAAACATAAAAAACATTGGGTGAAAACAACTTGTTGCATGGTGGACCCTCAACCCTTTATCCAATGTACTCCAATAAGATAATAAAGTCTTTCTCATGATACTTGAAAGCTTTTACCAACGTTTCATGAAAATCGATCGGTAATTGTAGGCTACAGTAGGGATAAACACTTAAAAAAAAACTTTTTAACCGGAAGTGACAAACTGGAAGTTGGTATGCAGAAATATTGGAAACTGTACTAAAACCTTATATACTAAGTTTCAATAAGCTCATAAGCCGGGATTAGAAGTTATTCAAGATTTAAACTTAGAGGTGCTCGGGCACCCGCCATTTTGTCCAAACTTGAAATTAATCCAGATCTTCCATTTTCAAGTGAACCTGTATCATTTGCCAAATTTTCATTAAGATCCTATGCAGAAAGGTCACACACACACACACACACACACACCCACCCACCCACGCACATACAGACGTACACCAAAATTTTTATTGGTTATTTAGATAGCGGATGGTCCAAAACAAAAGAAAAAACAAAATTTGAGGGTATGTAAGATTTTTTTTTTCACGATAGATTGCATTACTTCACACAATTTAAAATTGTGGTGAAGTAAAAAACAGGAAACAAAGCAATGAAAAACTTAACTCCTAGTTATGTAAAAAAAATGACCGATAAGCAATAAAAACTAAAAATCTCAAATTTTGGGATTAATTAGGTTTGGTATAGAAAAAAAAGAAATTTATATTTAGAAAAAATGTTGGTAATTGGGGAAAAACACATTTACAAAATATAAATAAAAATAACACTGGAGATTCAGAATTTACCTTAACGATGTTTCTTTCTATTCTTTAATGAGTGGGTGGGGTTTCTGTACAATTTGTTTTTTTTATCACTAATACACTTAATTTATATAAAAAAGAGATCACTACAGTCTTTCACCAAATAAAAACTAGTCCTTATATTTGAATGAGGTGTCATTTTGTTGTAGTTAAAAAGTTAATAGAGCTTTCGAATAAAAGATCTGGTTCTTATATTTGAATGCGTGAACAAAATTTTGTAGTTCTGTAACATAACATAACTTTTATTAAAATTTAGGATAATAATATAATATACGAACCAAACATTTCAATTATTGTCTGAATTGCTATCACTTACGAACTTCCATTTTGATTTTAAATTAAAAAATTATAGAAACAAATATAATGTTTTAAAATTTGCTTTATGCTAAAATTTTACTTCCTTCATCTGTCATAAATTGATTTGTTGTGACAAATTTTGGGGGGTTCCCTAAAATTATTGTGTAGCAAATTTTTAAGTCAGCAAACAATAAAATTTTGCCTTAAAACTTGTTTAGAAATAATTGTATACAATTATTCGTATATAATAAAAAAAATTTCGTAATATATTATTGTTCTGTATAAAAAGCTGTACAACCTACTCCATTTTCAATGTCATCGGAAGTGACGAAAGAATTCTATATAATTACCTAAAATTCTTGTAAAATTTTTTTTCTGTTTTGTTCCAAATTTTTTTTTAAACAATGCCATCACCGGCATTCTTGTTTTATAGGAATTTAATAACCATTTAATTATTTTAAAGATACAAATTTAGTATTTGAGGGTGCGGATACTTTGTAAATAGTTTATCTATTCATCCATTTATACCTGTCCAAAATTAATTATAAATGCATTTACCTGAAATATATTAAAACTCATTCTGAGAAGTAAATAGTGAGAAAAATGATGTGAAATAAAATGTATATGTTGTATAGAATTCATATAGTAATTTACTTTTTACAATATACATTCATTAATAATATAAAATAGATTTGCATTACATATTGTCGGCATATCTTAAAAAACATAATTTTAACTGAATTAGAACATATTTTTGTGAGCAATGTTTTTTCATCTTTAGGTGAACCCATGAAATTATTGTGTACCTTTCATAGTTACAGTCTCTCTGTATCTTGCTTCAAGCCACAACTTCGTTTCTGTATAATTATTTTTACTGGTATATGCAAAATTCATTGTTGATCGCCATTTTGTTGCCCATTCATAAAGATCTATAGGGGTTTGAATAATATACTTGTTAGACAAACTATGGTAAATGGTATTGTTATTTTGTTATTGGCGAAATTTTATCGATATCAGAGGGGGTTAGGAACATCGCTGTTGCTGTACGTGGAACTGCCCACCATTTAATTGGCAAAAATATAAATGAGAATATGTACATCTATTTTGAAGATTTGTTATTGGACATTTGTTTAAACTTTAAATAAATGGTTTAAAGAGCTTCGTGTTCTTGAGATATTTAATTTTAAAGATTTTTAGTCCGACTAAAATTCTAATTGTTCATTATTTTTTCGAACAATTTTAATCAAACAAAAAATTTTAACCACTGAAGTTCGAAAAAATGAACTCACCGAAGTCAAACTAAAAATCTTTAAAATTAAATACAGGTTTTGCAGTCCAAGTTCAACATTTTGCAAATCAAATTCAACATTTTGAAATTCAAATTCAATTTTTACATTTCAAATTAAAGTTTTTGCAAATCAAATTCAAAATTTTGCAAATCAATTTCAACTTTTTGCAAATCAAATTCAATTTTTCAAATCAAATTGAAAAGTAAAAAATGAAATTTGATTTGCAAAATATTGAATTTGATTTGTAAAAAGTAGAATTTGATATGAAAAAAGTTGAATTTGATTTGCAAAATGGTGAGTTTGGACTCCAAAACCTGTATCTCAAGAACACGAATTAATGCCTCTTTGTAAATTTGATGTATTTTAAAGTAAGAATAGAACTATTTAAAATAATAATTTAAAATTTAATTGAAGTTAAAATTTTTTGTTAATGGAAAATGTTTGAAAAAATATGAAAAATTAGAATTTTTAGACGGACCTTTAAAGTTAAATATCTCAAGAACACAAATTAACGCCTCTTTGTAAATTTGGAATATTTTAGAGTAAGGATAGAACTGTTTTACAAAAAAATAAATTAAATTCCAATTGATCTTCGACCCTAGCGCCATCTTTAAAAAAGTTTTTTTAATATTCTAATTTTAAAATTAAAGACAAAAACCATTAATTAATTTTTTTTTCAAACGATTAACTAATCACCTATCATACAAAAACAAGTTGGATGAAATCGGTATAGCCGTTCTTGAGCAATTTAATTTCAAAGTTACATCGGATTGGCAGAAGTTTCATTTTTCATGCATGTTGGGGTGCTCCCTATGCTCAAACTATGCACCTTAAAATAATTGTAAAATAAGTAGTATTTTTTATTATGTCCATACTACTAATATGCCAAGTTTCAGAAAAATCAAAAATGGTCAAGTTCAAATTTCGACTTTTTCAACTGTGTTGTGTAGATCACGTTTTTCATCAACTATAGGTGTTGGATTGTTGTTGTCAATTTTGTGGCGTTGCATCTATTTCTATCTTGGCTCTTTTGGGCTTCAAAAGCGTGCGGGGTTCAAAAGCGTGCTACATGAATTAGTGCTACATGAGGAATCGAAATTTAACATCAAATCTTGATTTCCTACAACCGTCGCACTGTTGCTGTTCTCGTGTTTTTTTATAAATATCGTCACCAGAATGCTTTGAATAAAATCAGTTCCATCAAGCCTTAAATTAAATTCAATTAAATTTTAAACGTTGTACGAACTAAATGAATTTAACAACGATGTTGGTAAAATAACATTTGGTTGGAGATTATTAATAGATCGAAAAAATTATTGCACAATAAAACCAACGAATTTTAGGTTACAACTACAATAATAATAAATAATTTGACATTGAAATTAATGACATCTTAAATTAATTTTCAATACTAAGCCATTATCGAAAAAAATCTATATCTCAAAAATCAACATGACATTGACTTTGTTTTGGATAACGTTAACCATAGTTGAGTGGCTTTTAAGAAAAATTTATTGTAATCTATTTTAAATATAAAACGCAGATAATATCATGTAATAGTTTAATTTTTGTATTTGCCTAAAATAGTTTCAAATTAAAATTTAGTTAACCACAGATGTGACTCTTTATTTTCGTATCTGTACTATATAAATAATCGAATTACTTCAAAAAGTAAAACTACATATTTGATCTTTATTTATAGTTTGTACTCGTTTATTAATATTTGCAATCTTATCATATTTCTTATGAAATTATTATCTTATCATAAACGTTATTTATATAAAAACAAGATAAGCCTTTATGAAAAAATTGGGTATCAGGTATGAAACCGGTATGGTTCAAGAGTAGTTATGAAAGTATTGGTAATTACTTTTTTATTAATAGAAACTCTAAACATTCTTGAAAAATATTGCTAATAGCTCCACAATGTGTGTTAAGTAGCCTAATAGTTCAAACTCAAATTTAGATTCAGATACTTATTGCCAGACTAGACTACACTCTTTCATGAAGCACAATAATGACCATAAAAAGCTGTTCCACCATTAAGCGTGACAACATGCATCACAACATAAAACAATGTATGTCACAACAATGTCTCAGTAAAAATAAACTTTTTCGTTATTATTGCCAAAAAAAATTGTAACTATCATTTTTTTTTATTGATAATAAAAAATCCGACAGTAAAAAAATATAAATTAAAACAAATTAACATTTGACACGTTAATATAACTTAGCATAAATTTATATTGAAAAAAGTTTAAATTACTTTTATTCTCTTTCATTTAATAATATCAGCTTTATTTGTATGTTTTTTCCATAATAATAGTATGTATTATTGTATTGTTTTCTAACCTATAGCCTAATGAACTTCACCTATTGTTTAATGAAAATTTTCCTATAAAAAATTATCATTATTCAATTGGTTTGATTCCAATTGGTCAAATTCTTTTGATTTTATTAAAATTATTTTCAAATTATAATCACAATGGCTTTGATACGTTTTGTTCAAAAATCAAATTTTAACTTAAATTCTCTTATTTCGTTTGGTTGAATTTTGTTGATTGTGTGGGATGGGGTTTTTTTATCATCAGGTTTTTTTAATCAGAAATTTTATTTATCAATTAAAACAATAAAGATTTATTCTTTTAATTGAAGGAAATGTTTTTATTTTATATAATACACAATTCCTTGTCAGAGAATAAAGTAGTGTAATCAATTCGTGTGTAATGAATTTTATTCTCTCGCAAATTTAAAATTTTCGCTCGTGCCTCGCTCAAATTTTAAACTTTTGCTTAAGAAAGAACTATTTCAACACTGACAGATTAAAATACTATTAACTATTGTATTTGAGCAAAAATGTTTGTACATAGATTTAATTTAACTGTATAACATCGCAAAATCGAATTATAAAAATTATAAGTTATACTTTTATTGGAAACGAACTAAAAAGTCAAACAAGCTAAGACAAGAAGTTGTCTGTTAGTAAGATCTCAGCCTTCAGATTAGTATATATTTGATTGGTAGTTTTCTTTAGAATTTATTTTTAATTTTTAGTTCATTTCCAACAAAAATGTGTAATTTACAATTTGTTTATTTATTTATTCTACACAGAAAGAAAAAATCGCATTAACTTTAAAAAAAATAACCTTAAGATAAAAAAAAATGCGATACGATTTTTCGCCAAAAGGAATTATTTTTATATTTAAAGATTTTTTATTTTTGATTCCAAAGTCATTTAAAAAATATTTGAATTTAAAAAACATTTTATTATAAATGAAAAACAAAATTTTTAATTTAAAATTCTAATTTTTATTAAAAAATCCACTTTTGATCCTCAAAAAATTATATTTGAATTGAAAATTGGAGAATTTTGATTTGAAAAAACAATTTTTTATTAAAACAAAATCCAAAATGTTTATATTAAATGTTTCAAAATTTTAGTCTAAAATTAAAACAGTATTTAAATTAAAAAATAATATTATGGATTTAAGAATTTAGTTTTTACTCTGAAAATTACAGTTTTTATTCTAATTTTAAAATTACAAATGTTTATCGATCTATTTTCGAACCGATAAGAACTTTTTATTACACTTTAAAAACAGTATATCATTTTCATCAGGGCTAGCCGACTAGATACACTACCAAAAAAATTAACGCTATATAAACCAAAATTGGTCTACTGCTCTAGCGAAGTATAAGAAAACAAAAACCATCTTTTTGGTAGTGTATCAAGTCGGCTTTTTAAAATTTTTAAAATTGGTTTTGCATTTTAAAATTTTAAACATTGAAACCAAAAAAAAGTTGTACAAATTTTCATTACAACAAAAAATGATTTTGATTTAAAAATATTGTTTGATAAATCTAAAGAAACATATTTATTTTAAACGCTTTAATGCAACTAAAAAAAGTTTTTAATTTTAAAACATAGATTTTTTGATTTATTTACCTTTTTATTTAAATTTTAAAGGTTTTTTCAAAAATGTAACCATTAGAGTGAAAAAAAATATTTAAAAATCATTTTCAAAAGACCAAAAAACTAATGTTTTTTAATTTAACATGGTTTTCATTTAAAGTTATATGGATTTTTTTTTATCTTGGCTGTTTTTTAATTTAAGAATTCTTTTTTTTAAATTGAAAATTATTATTTCTTTCTGTGTAGGTAGGTTTGCTATATTTGATTTTAAAATTTTAGTTCTTTAATTCAGCCGATATCGCATTTAAATTTTAGTTTTATTCTAGAATAAGCACATCGATTTCAAAAAATTGATCTATAAGAGCTGAGATTTTATCATTGGAAAATATGAGGGGGCTGATATCTCAAGCTTTGAGATATCAAAACTTCGGTCTGCGTTAAGGATTTTGATATAGTTTTCGGCAAAAAACTTCAATGAGGACATGGTTTTTAGTTTTGGGCAACGATGTATATCAAACATAACTCTTTGTTAAAGTCCATGTATTTTTTTAACTCTTTTTAGAAATTTATCACAAAACTAACACGAAAAATCAATACGTTGCCGGAAAATTATAACAGATCATAAATTAACATAATTTAGTGAAAAGATGAAACAATCAGAAAACTACTCAAAAACCTCTCCATTTAGCGTTTCGAGAAAATATTAAAAAATCACAAATTCATATTTCTTTCAAAATTCCAAAAATATTATTAAAATTAAATAAAATCAAACTTTTTTCAAAATTCTAAAAATATAAAAATATAAGAATATAAATAAATATAAATATTCTATATATTTATATTTAAAATTATTACAAAATCACAGATTGAAACTTTTTTCAAAAATTCCAAAAATATTGCAAAAATTATAACAAAATCAAAAATTGAAACTTTTTCCAAATTCCAAAAATATTGCAAAAATTATAACAAAATCAAAAATACAAACTTTTTTCAAAATTCCAAAAATATTTCAAAAACTATAACAAATTAAAAATTTCCATGTCCAATTTCATATGCAATTACATTTACGTCATACAATCAGCTAATTTTTTTTTCCAAGAAATTGGCTAAAAAAAAAATGAAATCATTTGTTTGACACACTTGACAATATTTTTTTGACAAACTTATAATGCAATAAAATTCTCACTAATAATAATTTCATGTTCTATACATTTCATTTCATACAAATAACTAATTTTATTTATTTCTAAAAAATAAATGAAAATCATTCTTTTGACATTAGTTTTTTGACAAACTTATAATGCCATAATTCTCTATAATAATAATAAAATTTTATGTCATACAAATAATTAATTTTATTTTTTTTTCAAAAAATTGAGTAAAGAAATTAAAAAAATAAATAAAAATCTTTCTTTTGACACACTTGACAACATTTTTTTGACAAACTTCTAATGCAATAAGTTTTTGATCTCACATACCAATCCCGACCATCAATATTTCTCCACATTCTTTGTTCCTACTCATCATCACTCAAAATGAACATTTTTAAGCAAAAAGTATGCAAATTTCCTTGGTTTGACACATTTGACAATTTTTTGACACACTTCCGGTACAGTTATCAAACACATTGAGAATACCTATTTTCAGAAAAAAAAATTTTTTGGAAATCTCTCCAGCGGTTTTCTAGATTTCCTAGGTAATGACGGACTGACGGCCGGCCGGCAGACAGACATACATTTTTTTGCTGTTTTAGAATTAGTAGGTCCTAAAACGTCGAGAAATGCCAAAAAGGTGGGGGTAAGATTTTCACTTTTGGCTCGAGAATCCAATACTTTCAGACCAAGAAAGCTTATATTATAACGCCAAAACTAAAAAATCTATGGATAATCGAGCAAACTCTAAATTCAATATCTATGTATTAAAAATTCGTCAAAATCACGATTTTAATCATTTTTGTTATCATCGACACTTGAAATACCTTTTGAAAGTCAATGAGAAATAGATTCTTTACTTCCGAGTATATTATCTAATATATTATATAATATATAGGCGCAGAATTAAACACGTGAACTTTTTAGAATATTACATCAATAATGCCTTTTTTGTTTATGTATAAGAGTAATGTTTGTCCTTAAGAGCAATTTATGGTATAAGGATCGTAATGTTCACCGTTGTGAATATTTGCAAACGATGCCGAGACACGCCTTCTAGAACAATGTGTAGCAGAATGCTTATAGTCCCTGGGCCCACGCTGATTTCATGTGATGATTACCCCATATTTTATACTTCGTGAGACCTTGTCCTTGACAAGCCCGAAAACTTTTGTTCTGCCATTTTTCTCGATTTGGCCGCTTTTCCATTCGGCAAGCTCCGGTAATGCCGATTGCCCGCGGTCTTGTAAACTTGCTACAACAATTTTTTTTAACTATGGAGGGTGGAAATTTGTTTTAAAACACGAGGGTAAGCTTGTCTAACAAAAATGTGTCTGCTATTGTCGAGTTGTCAGACTCAACAATAGCAGACAAATTTTTGTCAGATAAGGTTACCCTCGTGTTCTAAAACAAATTTCCAACTCCTAGAGTTAAAAAACAAATTCCAAGATCCCGGGAAATCAGAGCTTGCCGAAAGAAAAAGCGGCCGAATTGAGGTAAATGGCAGAACAAAAGTTTTCGGACTCATCAAGGACAGGCGCCTTACGAAGTATAAAATATGTGGTAATCATAACATGAAATCGGTGTGGGCCCTGAGACTATTAATTACGATTAGTATTACAATTTTATTTATTTCCGTTAGACATAGGAAATATAACTAGGGGAGTATGCGCGTTCATAGCAACGATATTAAATTAGTAAAATTAGTGAAAATAAATAAACCCCTCTGGTTTAAATTTTTAAACCCAACCATAAAATCTATCACCGTAATAATAATAATAAGCAGATGATATAGTTGTATGTAATAGTCAAACAATTACGACAATTATATTATAATTTTGTAAAAAATCAGATATAAAATCAGTAATCAAGTATGAATGAAATGATTGAATATAATTTTTTGAACTCTTAAATGAATGCTAATTTAATTTATCAATTAAATTTTTGTAGATTTGTATAAGATTCATATACAAAAGTTTGATTATGTGTGTATCATTATTGATGGTAACGTATTTGAAATTGAATTTTATTTATTGTTTTTGAGTAACAGCTTAAAACTTTTATTTAATTTCACGAATAGCGAGCTCATCAAGAGGTTAGTAATAAGTGGTGTTATCTCTTGCGAATATTCACATTAACCTTTATCCTATTTGTAAAATGTTAATTTACCACCTATTGTTTTCTTTATAAATTATTCTTATCTATTTATTTTCTTTTGAATTTCATGAGTCAGTTTGTCTAACAATTAAATTATACAATTAACAACAAATAAACTCAAAACAGTTACTCAAACATATATTTTTTTATTTAATGTAATAATAAAGTTTATCTAAAGTTTGTTCGAGCTTCATTTCATCCCGAAAATCCTCAATGTTATCTAATAGTGGAGACACTTTCACCTCGATCCAGAATGAAAATAATTACCGTCAAAATGACATTAATCTTTTTGAGAAATTTTTGAGAACAGAATAAACATTTTCTGTTGACACCGAAATAATTTTTCAAACATTTTGACAGTCTCATGTATTAGTCAAAAGGGAAAAATATCACCATTTTGATTTAAAATATCATACAAAATAGAAAATAAATATAATATTTTAAAATAGATGTTTATTTTCATTCTGGATCGATGCGCTTTAGCAAAATTAAATGTATTTCTATCGCAATATTAAACATATTATATTGAATAATTTGGACCAAAAAATAACTAATAAAAATATGGAGGGGCTAAAATCTCAAGCTCTGAGGTATCAAGACTTCGGTTTTGGTTGAGGATTTTGATAGTTTTCGGCATAAAGCTTTTATGAGGACATTGTTTTTAGTTTTGGGTAGCGATGTATATCAAACATAACTCTTTGTTAAAGTTCATGTATTTTTTATCTCTGTTTGAAATTTATTACAAAACTAACTAATTTATTACGAAACATCAATACGTTGCCGGGAAATCATAACAGATCATAAATTAACATAATTTAGTGAAAAGACTATAAAATCAGCAAACTACTCAAAAACCTCTCCATTTAGCGTTTCGAGAAAATATTACAAAATCACAAATTCATATTTCTTTCACAATTCCAAAAATATTGGAAAAATTAAATAAAATCAAACTCTTTTCAAAATTCGAAAAATATTGCAAAAATTATTACAAAATCAAAAATACAAACTTTTTTCAAAATTCCAAAAATATTTCAAAAACTATAACAAATTCAAAAATGTCCATGTCACATTTACGTCATACAAACAGCTAAATTTTTTTTCCAAAAAATTGGCTGAACAGATAAATAAACCGAAGTAAATCTTTCTTTTGACACACTTGACAACATTTTTTTTACAAACTTCTAATGCAATAATCTAGTTTTTGGTCTCACATACCAATCCCATCAAGATTTCTTCAAATTCAATGTTTCTATTCGTAATCATTAAAAATGAATGTTTTTTAAGCAAAAAATATGCAAATTTCCTTGTTTTGACACACTTGACGATTTAAGTGACACACTTCCGGTACAGTTATCGAACACATCGTCCTTTTGGCTCTTCCCATTGAGTATACCTATTTTTAGAAAAAAATTTTGAAATCCCTCCACTGGGTTTCGAGATTTCGTCGGTTGTGACGACAGACATACATTTTTTTTGCTTCTTTAGAATCTGTAGGTCCTAAAACGTCGTGAAATACCAAAAAAGTGGGGGTAAGAATTTCACTTTTGGCTCATGAATTCAATACTTTGGTTTTTTCAAAACCGAAGTAATGATTTCTCTCTTAACAAATTTGATTAAATTGGATATCAAAAACAAAAATTCATCAACTTTGATATTTATTAGAAATAAAATTATTATTTGCGGAAATTATAATTCTTTTTGCTATCTTATCGATAACCAGGAAAAAATCATAATTTTTTATTTGTTTTGTTTACCAAAAAACTTATCTAATTGTTTAGAAATAGCTACGATATGACGTTTTCAAAACAACAATTGTAACACTTCTTTGCATATTAATACACGATTAGTTATTTTTAGTAATTGTGACGTTATAATAAACGCAAATTTTTTTCAAGTATATATTCCGAAATCCCCATGTATTGATAAAATAATTTGAAGTTTATTTTTGACGCCATAAAATAAAATCTTCGATAGAACCCTAAAACATTTACTCATTACTGACTATGCATATTCGTTACTTTTAAAGGAAATTTAATTTATACAGTGACAAAATAATGCCAGTAAGGGGAATAAAAAGAAGGAAAACAGAAAATAAAGCGTCGTTAAAACCCCTTAAGGTTTTATTTGTTTAAAAAAATTTATGTTTGGTTGAACTATTTGTTTGAAAAATTTTGTGCGGAAAATAATTCTTTTAGAAAAATGCTCCGATTTTCTTGAAACTTTGATGATCGTTAGTATAATAAAAAAAACTAAAACGTGTTTTTTATTTTCTCACTAGTTCTAAGCTACAGGGTGGCTCGAACTTTTTTAAGAAATATGAAACTTGAAAGTTAAATTGTGCTCTAACGGGTGAACCGATTTTAATAATTTTTTTTTTGTTTGAAAGGTACTTCAGTTAGGCTTTTTAAAAGTACTATACTGATAAAAAAAATTATATGTTATATTAGTTTTAAGTTTTCAAACCTTGCGATTTAAAAAAAATCTTAATTTTTTGTTTTATTTTTTTATGTTTGAAAGATTTATTTTACTGTAAATTTAGATTTACTAAAAACTAGTGCAGGGATTTGACTGAACTTTTTTTGTTTTAAAGGTATTAAATTTTAATACATAAAACATATAGTTTTATGTGTTAAAATAAATTATGTGTTTGAAATGATTACTTATTTATTTGAATTAAGTAATAACTATATATATGAGGCATTCTTTGCAACACGGAGACCCCCTGCTCTTCAGAATGATTTTGGTTCTTCAGAAGGTTTATGGCAAAAATTGTAGCTTATTGTCTCTTGTTTCCAATGTCGTGTGCCCCTTTTCAAAATTCAAAATGGCGGAATAAATATGGCGGATATAGGCTTACGGCCTCATTCTGAAAGTATAGCAATTTAGAATTGCCAGCACAAATTTTAAATATCAACATATGCGTTCTTGGACGAAGAATGTTGGTAATTTATTTATTTTTATTTATTTTTATTTATTTTTATTCATTTATTTATTTATTTATTTATTTATTTATTTATTTATTTATTTATTTATTTATTTATTTATTTATTTATTTATTTATTTATTTATTTATTTATTTATTTATTTATTTATTTATTTATTTATTTATTTATTTATTTATTTATTTATTTATTTATTTATTTATTTATTTATTTATTTATTTATTTATTTATTTATTTATTTATTTATTTATTTATTTATTTATTTATTTATTTATTTATTTATTTATTTATTTATTTATTTATTTATTTATTTATTTATTTATTTATTTATTTATTTATTTATTTATTTATTTATTTATTTATTTATTTATTTATTTATTTATTTATTTATTTATTTATTTATTTATTTATTTATTTATTTTTTTATTTACTTACTTGCTTACTTACTTGCGTATTTATTTATCTATTTATTTATTTAGTTATTTATTTATCTATTCATTTATTTATTTAATTATTTATTTATTTATTTATTTATTTATTTATTTATTTAGTTATTAATTTATTTACTTATTTATTTATTTATTTATTTATTTATTTATTTATTTATTTATTTATTTATTTTTTTTTTATTTATTTATTTATTTGTATATATTTTTATTTATTTTTATTTATTTATTTATTTTTATTTATTGTTATTTATTTTAATAATTTTTATTTATTTTTAAAAAAAAATATGAAGGGGCTGAAATCTCATGCTCTGGGATATCAAGGCTTCGGTCTGGGTTAAGGATTTTGATAGTTTTCGGCATAAAACTTTTATGAGGACATTGTTTTTAGTTTTGGGTAGCGATGTATATCAAACATAACTCTTTGTTAAAGTACATGTAGTTTTTTATCTCTGTTTAGAAATTTATTACAAAAATAACACGAAACATCTATACGTCGCCGGAAAATCATAACAGATCATAAATTAACATAGTTTAGAGAAAAGATGATACAATCTGCAAACTACTCAAAAACCTCTCCATTTAGCGTTTCGGGAAAATATTACAAAATCAAAATAAAATAAATAAAATCAAATAAAATCAAACTCTTTTCAAAATTCTAAAAACATTGCAAAAATTATAACAAAATCAAAAATTAAAACTTTTTTCAAAATTCTAAAAATAATTGCAAAAATTATAACAAAAACAAAAATACAAACTTTTTTCAACATTCCAAAAGTATTTCAAAAACTATAACAAATTCAAAAATTTCCATGTCATATTTACGTCATACAACAGCTAAATTTTTTTTTCCAAAAAATTGGCAAAAAAAATAAATGAAATCGTTTCTGAGAAACTTCACACCATACCTTTGAATTGAAAAAATTCCAATTACTTCCTTACTTACTTGAGCTTAATTGATCTCAAAAATCCCAAATAAAAAAATGAAATCATTTTTTTGACATACTTGACAATATTTTTTTCACAAACTTATAATGCAATAAAAGTCTCAATAATAATATCATTTTTATTTCATACAAATAACTAATTTTATTATTTTCTAAAAAAATAAAAGAAAATCATTCTTTTGACACACTTGACATTATTTTTTTGACAAACTTATAATGCCATAATGCTGTATATTAATAATAAAATTTCATGTCATACAAATAATTTATTTTATATTTTCCAAAAAATTGGGTAAAAAATAAATTAATCGAAGTAAATCTTTCTTTTGACTCACTTCACAACATTTTTTTGACAAACTTATAATGCAATAATCTAGATTTTGGTCTCACATGCCAATCCCGTCATGTTCAATTACATTTAACATTTCATATAAATAATTCATTTTATTTTTTTCCAAAAAAAATAAATGAAAATCATTCTTTTGACACACTTGACAACATTTCTTTGACAAACTTATAATGCCATAATTCTCAATAATAATAATAAAATTTCATGTCATACAAATAATTAATTTCATTTTTTCCCAAAAAATTATGTAAAAAAAATGAAAATCATTCGTTTGACACACTTGACAACATTTTTTTGACAAACTTATAATGCAATAATCTAGATTGTGGTCTCACATATCAATCCCGACCATCAAGATTTCTCCAAATTCAATGTTCCTACTCGTCATCACTTAAAATGATAGTTTTTTAATCAAAAAATATGCTAATTTCCTTGTTTTGACACTCTTGACGATTTTTTGACACACTTTTGGGACAGCTATCGAACACATCGTCCTTTCGGCTCTTTCCATTGAGTATACCTATTTTCAGAAACAAAAGCTTTTTAAATTTTTAAAGACGTTTTCTAGATTTCGTCGGTTGTTACGGCCGGCAGACAGACATACATTTTTTTTTGCTTTTTTAGAATCAGTAGGTCCTAAAACGTCGAGAAATGCCAAAAACAGTGGGGGTAAGAATTTCACTTTTAACTCATGAATGCAATACTTAGGTTTTTTTCAAAACCGAAGTTGTTCCAACGGAAATTCCTTGATTATGTTGACTCTTTCCATCTTGGCCACAACAGCAGTTTCAGTGTTGAGCGTGAAATCTGAAGCTTTGCGATAACTGTCGACTAATGAATTTATGCTGGCACAGTCTTTCGTGCGAATCAGTAGAAAATCATTTTCAGGCAATGATCTGTCTTCTCAGATGTATGGGTGGTGCACAGTGAGCTAGCTGCTGCACCGGACGATATCCTGAAAATGATTTTCTGCCATGCCCGAAAGACTGTGTCAGCGCGAAGTGTGGCTGCAAAAAGCAAGCTTCAAATGTTCCCCAGCGTTCCAAAATTTCCAGGGGAACTGCCGGAATGGGGTTCTTCAAGTTGACTGCAAATATGAAGAAGAACAGGAGGGTCCTCTGGCTGTTTCCCTACAGGGGTCCAAATAATAGTAAAGTAATATATATTATTGAAAAGAAATTAATGCTCTACAACCCTACGGCCAGCATTTAGTTTTTCGGTGCATTGTTGAAGAGTTATTCTGTCAAAAAGAGCAAAAATGTGAAGCAAAAATTTTGTTTCCAAAATTACAGACTTTCAAGAGCGGATACCTCGAAAACTATACAAGATATCAAAAAATTGTTGTAAGTTTAATCGGTTTTCATATTGCATAGAGTTAGGGTGGTAGGACACCTAGTTTTCGAGATATAAGCAAAAAACTGAAAAATGAGACTTTTAACCTACCACCCCCACAAAATACATTTTTTAAAGTATACCAATAACTCCGCTAATAATTTAACAATGTAAAAGAAATAAATACGGAAAAATATTCCGTATTTAAAAATACACATAAGCTTGCTTACTCACAAAAAAAACCTTAAATAAATACAGTTATTTGATAATATGTTACTACATTAGATTAAATCTTATCCATAGCTGGTGGAACATTAAAATGATTAAATCATTAAAAAATTAAAATTAAAAATTAAGCTAGCAACAAGAACTTTATTTGAATAAACAAATTTCAAAAATTCTGTTGACAAATCTAATTCTGCCAAAGAGTGTGTGGTGTGACAATATTTTTTGGTCAAAACTCTGTTGAATGACGTCAATTCTGTCGGATAAATAAAAATTGAAGATAGAAAAAACCTAGCAAAACAAATAAAATTTAATTGTGTTTTTTGTCTGTCAAAATTTGTAAGTTGAATAATGTATATGTATGACACCTGGCATTTTTCAAAAGCATGGCCTTTAAACCAAGCCGTATATAACGCTCTGTTTATAAAGATTTCAAAACTTTTTCTTTACTTTTATGCATGAATATAAGGGATAAGTAAGGACATTAAACTTAACATAATGTCAATCTCTTGTTACTTTACGCAAATAACTTATTTAATAAGTTTAATAAAAAATTAAGAAAACAAAGCTTTTTTTTTTAATTTTACTGTTACTCTATATATATTTCAGCTTGTTAGGCCATATTCTGGATTACTCCAGAAGATGGCCTAACAAGCTGAAATATATATAGAGTAACAGTAAAATTAAAAAAAGCTTTGTTTTCTTAATTTTTTATTAAACTTATTAAATAAGTTATTTGCGTAAAGTAACAAGAGATTGACATTATGTTATTTGAAAACTTACGCCAAGTGCCAACGGCAAACAGTGTTAATTATGACATTAAACTTCTTGCCCATGTAGATACAATATCCATCTTTCCGAAATTTAAAAATAGTTTAATTATAGTGATTTGTTTGTTGCTTAATCTATTTTCAATTGAGAATATAGCCCCAAAAAAGATCCAGTAAAATTATGAGTGATAGGAGAATTATGTTCCTACCTACGTACCTATATCTTTTATAACGACATCCAGTACGAACCTACCGTAATACTAATCTCCTAGTAGTCTATGAATTTTGAATTGTTTTTAATGATTAGTGTATTGATTGAATATAGAAATCCGGCAAGACATTTATTGTTCCTGCATTTGTCCTATTGACGCCGCAGATTTTGGTGTTAATCTTGCGTCTGATAATATTTAAACATTCAACCGCCTTTTAGGTAGAGTTCATACAAAAATCTACCTATTCCAATGTGCCTCATCTCGGAATTTCGGAAAAATTTTGGTGCCAAACGACTATATATGATAAGCGAAAACATAAGCGGAGATAAAAAAAATGTTCTGTACATGTGTGTTCTATTGATATCTTGGACGAGTTCGTGAGCCAGCAAAATCCGTCACGTGGTTAAGAAACTAGAGAATTTTTACTAAAAAAATGATTTTTTTAAATCGTTATAACAGCCGTTTGGATTCTAATATTTAAAAAAAAACAAATTTAGGATCTTTAGAACCTTTTTTATCAATTTTTTGTAAAAATAGACCACTGCCATTAGAGGTTCCTGAGTAAGCGGTAACAAAAAATGTTGTAAGACATAAAATGAGTTTGAATCAACCGGCACAGTTGTGAAGCCAGAACAAAAAAATGTTTCTAAAAATGTGTGTTTTACTAATATCTGGTACAACTTCGTAAATCAGTTAAATCCGACTATTGGTTAAGAATCTAGAGGCTTTCTACTAGAAAAAAAGTTGTTTTTTTATATCGCTATAACGGCCGTTGGGATACTAATATTTTTAAAAACTTCATAAATTTAGAATCTGTGGAAACATTTTAATCCGTTTCTTATAAATGTAAACCTCTGCAGTTAGAGGTTTTTGACTTGTCGGCTTCAACAAAAAAGTTTGCGACAATCCATAACAACAACAACAATTTGCAAAAACCTTATAAAAATTAATGAAAAAAAGTTGAGTTGTGTGCACAAGGTGCATATATTAAGTGAAACTTCTAAACGTTTAAACCGTTAAATTCACATTCTATTCAAACATTTTGATAAAGATTAAATTAAGTGTAATGACATACGATACAATTCTGTTCATATTATTTTTAACGTGGTTGTTTATATTTTATTCGCATGGATACTGAATTATACTATGTATACATTCAATTTACAAGGTTTCAATCAAAAATTTACAAATCAACAAAAACTGATTCCTTAATGCGACGACTAATATTTTTCCAAAAATCATATAAAAGACATAAAGGAAGTAAATAGAGCTATAACTACTACCATGCGCACTTATATATATATATATATATATATATATATATATATATATATATATATATATATATATATATACACACACATATTCATAATCATTCTTACGCGTAGCCTATTGTTATAGTCATTTATATAGTCATTGATTTAAAATTCTTTTTAAAAGATGATAATCTCAAATCATATTTTTATCTCCAAATCTCAAATCATCTGTTTTTGCTTTTTTAAAATTATTTTTCCAAAATCTATCTTTTAAACATTTTCGTTTACTGCAGGAATATGATATTCATTGATCCTTAATTTTAATGTTAATCTTTATATTCCAAATCATTTTAATAATAATTTTACTACACCTATCCCACGTTTTACATGGTAGATACGTTCCTGATAAAAACGTGTTAATCGAAAATATAAATTTTGTGTGGAAAACGTGTTAAACGAGGGTTTTTGGTCATTTCTTGGGTGACAAACAGATTAGAAAAACATAAAAGTACCAGTTTAATCACATAAGATTTCGACATAACCGAATGGGTTTGGTTCAATTGATTTTCAAAAAGAAACATGTAACATAACCAATAAGAAATTCACAGAAAAATAAAAAGTAATTATGTATGCACATTCTAGCATGTTGACCTATATCAAACCTAGTTCGGTGCGATTTGGATGTTAAATCTGTAATTAATAATTATGCTTTGTTTTTAGTTAAATCTTGCAAACATCTTCAAATTGACTTAAAAATTCGTTGACAGTTTGCAGAACTCGGAGAGCTCGTTCAACATTCGGATCATGTTGTTGAAAGTAGTTGCCTACTTTCAATTGCAAGTCTCTCACGAATGGCTTCCATTTGCTGGGAATGGCTTCGATTCATATTCATCTCCAGCCAGCTTCAATATCATTTTTTCTTTTGTTTATTTTATAAGCCCTTTCATTTCAATCATCTCCATCTAATTCTTGGTATTTGGACCAATAATACTTGACACAGCTAACAAGCCAACAAGCTAACAGCTAACAAGCCAACTCAATAATCTCAGAATATTTTTGCTGCAAAGATATTCTATATAACTTCCCCTGAGATATCAAGACTTCGGTCTGGGTTAAGGATTTTCTTATAGTTTCCGGCAAAACGCTTTTATGAGGACATTGCTTTTGGTTTTGGTCGACGATGTATATTTAGGGTTTCGAGAAAATATTACAAAATCACAAATTCATATTTCTTTCAAAATTTCAAAAATATTGTAAAAATTAAATAAAATCAAAAATTGAAACGTTTTTTAAAATTCCAAAAATTATAATAAAATCAAAAATTTAAAATTTTTCAAAATTCTAAAAATATCCCAAAAATTCTTACAAAATCAAAAATTGAAACTTTTTTCAAAAGTTTAAAAATATATATAAAATTCAAAAAATTCTATTTTTTTCAAAATTCTAAAAATATTGCAAAACTTCTAACAAAAACATATATTCAAACTTTTTTCGAAATTCTAAAAAAATATTGCAAAAATTATTACAAAATCAAAAATACAAACTTTTTTTCAAAATTTCAAAAATATTTCAAAAACTATAACAAATTAAAAAATTTCCATGTCCAATTTCATGTTCAATTACATTTACGTTATACAAACGGCTAAATTTTTATTTAAAAAACTGGCTAAAAAAATAAATGAAATCATTTTTTGACACATTTGACAATATTATTTTGACAAACTTAAATTCAATAAAATTCTTAGTAATAATAATTTCATGTCCAATAACATTTCATTTCATACAAATAACTAATTTTATTTTTTTCTAAAATAATAAATGAAAATCATTCTTTTGACATACATGACATTATTTTTTTGACAAACTTGAATGCCATAATTCTCTATAATAATAATGAAATTTTATGTTATACAATTAATTAATTTAATTTTTTTTTTCAAAAAAATGGGTAAAAAAATTAAAAAAGTAAATAAAAATCTTTCTTTTGACGCATTTGACAACATTTTTTTGACAAACTTCTTTCTAATGCAATAATCTAGTTTTTGATCTCACATACCAATGTGTGATCTCACATTACAAGTCCAAAATTAATCGTCAATTACACTAACAAACGACCAACACAAGCTCCTAAACCACGGTTTAAACTTCGCTTTACAACAAAAACATCCTCCCATGACAGACATTGTAACAGATATAGAAGTAGGAATAAGAAGCCGCCCTTTAGAAACTAAAAATGTTATTAGATCCGAAATAAAAGAAGTAATCACTAGCTATAACCCCAAAACACAACAGATTCAATCCATTTCTAATCCCAGTAATACTTTCAAAGAAATTCAAACTTTAAAAACATCATGTTCACAAAATCGGATAAAAACAACTCCATAATTATCCTCGACAAGCATGATTATGATGCACGTGTTCTTAAGATCCTTAAAGATGAAAACTATAACGAGTGTTCAAAATCGCCTCTATCAGAAATGTGTACAGCATTTCAAAAATTAACAAAAGAAACGTCACAAATATTAGAAAATAAAAGTATCCCTTATACTTTTAAAGTCTCCAACCCTAAAGTCCCGATCTTATCCGCATTATCCGCATTCCTGAAGCAATTCAAACTATTAAAACCACCAGACGGCTTCGATATTCACAATTCGGTCCAACTAACACAAAAACTTAAAGATATTAAACTCAAAAGAAATGAGGCAATGGTTTCTTTTGATGTAGAATCTTTATATCTTAGTATACCAAAGCAACAATCACTAATCTACCTAGAAGCATGGTTGTTAAAACTGGGTGTTACAGCTCCTTTAATTTCGGTGTACATAAAACTTTATAAATTATGTATTGACCAAAATTTTGTCCAATTTCGTGAGAAATTCTATTATTGCCCCAAAGGAGTTGCAATGGGTAACCCAATATCTATTTTTATTGCTAATTTATACATGTGTTATTTTGAAAAAGAAATGAGTTCTTCCAACAAGTTTCCACGCGTTTGGTATAGATACGTCGACGACATTTTTTGTGTTATAAACAATCGTAAAGTCCAAGATACTCTATATTTTATTATTTCCAGAGAACCAAAAATCCAATCCCTGGTGTTCATTAAACATTTTCAAATATGTAGTCTTTTTTTACTGGTGATCGATAGTATAATTTATAATAGTTTAAAGAAAAAAACTGTAGCCGTCAAAATGAAAAATCTAAAAGATAATTTATGTGATGTGCAAAATGTGCAACATTAAAATCACTCAAAATTTAGTTTTAATTTTAAATTCATATTACTATTCTAATGTTTTGAAGAAATAGTTTTCGATTGATAAGATTTTATATTCGAATTAAAAATACGGTAGATTCTATCTGTCAATATTATTCTGAGCGTTTATGCCACAAATAGAATAATAATATTTTGAGGTATAAACACTCAATGTATCGATAGTTGTAAAGCGAAATACTATTTTTCTATTAAACTGTCGGTATAATAAAATCATTGATAATATCGGAGTGACTTGAGTGATCCATTATAAGTATAAATTATTTTTTGTATTTTTTAAAAAATTGTAAATCCTTAAACTCACTCAAACAAAAAAAAAAAAATAAAACAAAACTTATCACTTTTTAAAATAATTATTTTTAATTTAAAATGCAAATTTAATTTCAATTCTTTTTTTTTTATTACTACATGTTTCGAGATACAATATCTCATCTACAGGTTGTTTGTACAATCGGTATAAACTTAGTAATAAACAAGGAAGAGAAAAAAAACGAAACAAAACCCAATGAAAACGATTGGAAGTCAACTATCGTTTTGTTCTCTCTTCGAGAACAGGAAAACATTTCAATACTAATAATTACGATCGGTTCCAAAGAATTAAGAGAATAGAGGAAGTGAAATTGATGTTAAAAACTTAAAAGTTGAAGTAATTATTACACACCAATAAATTGTTACTAACACACTTGCGTTTTAGTAGAGGCGCCGTAAATCTTTCTATTATTGCATTGAATTTCAAATTTAAAAGTATTTTTGCCCCCAAAATTAATATAAAAAAGAGACGCCATTACATAGAAAAACAACATAAAAAAATTTGACAATACAACATAAAAAATTTGACAATCTAAAAGCGAAGCGTTCTATTATTGTTTACATTGATTTTAGATTATATTTTTTCCTCGAAAATATTTAAAAAACTTAAAACTAATTAATCGAAAAGTAAATTATAATATCAATATTAGTTATCTATGATAAGAAATCCCATCCTGTATATGTTTTCGGTAATTTTTACACGTCATTATCACACACTTCATATTTAATGTTTTATTCAAAATTTTCACTTAAATATATTAATTTTTCTTTAAAATTATTTTTATATTAGAATAAAATCACTAGTACTTTTATATTTATTATAAATTCGTCAAAATATCACCACGATGAATAATAAAAACAATTTTATTAAAACCAAATTATAACCAAACCAAACAATGTTTACAATATTTTTTTTTTGACAATTCAAAATGGACAAATACGAGAGGAAAAGAGCGAAAAAGTCCTTCAAATATTTTTGTGTATATATACAGTAGTTTCATTTCCTTAGTTTCTTAATTCTTTGATCGGTTTGTTTTGTTTATGTTACTACCGCTAACCTATGCAATAATATTTCGCTCTCGCTGTATGTATATGTTACACTCACTCAGCGAACGGTTCTCGTATCAATCAGTTAATTTTCGTACTATGATCATGGTTTAGGCTGTTACTTTAAATTTAACATAAATATTTTTACAAGTGAACAGAAATAAGTATTTTTTATTCCTCTTGTGCTTTTATAAATCAGGGAGGACTAAAAATACTCTTTATAATTTAGTCATTTCTGTAATATTTTATCCATTTTTGTTTCTATATAAAAGAATTGCCCTTATAATGGATCGATGGGTAACATATGGGTCGTTGACGAAAACTAACGTTGCTAGTAGTAATGCAGAAATTACGACATGTACAGATACAGACATTCTAGAACCCGCAATGCCATCAACTTCGAGTTCTGTACAGCTACATCCTCATATTCCAACTCTGCCATCTTCCAATTCTGGACAGGTGGTATCAACGAAAAGACGTAAATATGATACTAGTTACCTGTCGTTTGGATTTACTAGTACTGGTGCCGAGGATGCTCCAGATGCGGTTTGTTTCTTTATATTGTTTCTTTATATTCTTTATATATATTACAAAATATTGGCAAATAGCTCCTTGGCACCAGCAAAACTAATGAGGCATTTGGAAAAAATCACCCAACATATAAAGGCAGATATTTCTTTTTTTAAAAGAAAACTTGAAAGCCATAATAATTGCAAGAGTTTTATGGTAAAAAAATTCAAAACAGAAAATCAAAAGATAACGGAAGCGTCGTATAAAGTATCTTACCGTATTGCTCTAACAGGCGAAGCACATGTTATTGATGAATCACTTATTAAACCTTGCGTTCAAGATATTGCTTCGTGTGTATTGGGCGAAGGATATAGTAAACAAGTTGAAAGTGTTTCTCTTTCTAACAATACTGTAAAAAGGCGTATTAACGATATTGCGATGACATTAAAATAGAACTTGTATCTTGGTTGCATGCATGTAACGCTTATGTAATACAACTAGATGAGTCCACAGACGTGACTGGGTTAGCAATTTCGCTTGTTTTCGTTCGGTATGATTTTAATAAAAAAATTGAAGAAGATTTGTTTTTATGTGAAAGTGTGAAAATTAACACCACGGGGGAGAACATATGTATTTATAATTTTATGACAACCCACGAAATTAACTGGGAAAAAATGTATTGAGGTATGCAGCGATGGAGCAAAAGCAATGACAGGAAAAGTGAATGGTGTCGTAGCACGAATTAAAAATGTTACAAAAAACTGTAATAGTACTCATTGCATTTTTCACAGATATATGCATTAGTAAGAAAAAGGATTTCAGTGACATTTAAATCTGTTCTAGACGAGGCAGTGAAAATTATTAGTTTTATTAAAAGTAAACCATTGCAATCTCGTATTTTTAAAGCCATGTGTGAAGATATGGGTAGTTTTCACAACACTTTACTTCTTCATACGGAAGTAAGGTGGTTATCACGGGGTAAAATGCTTGTGCGGATTTTTGAATTGCGAAAGGAATTATTAGGGTATTTTAGTGATCATAAATTTGCATTATCAGACAGATTAAATAATATGACTTGGCTATCTACACTTGCATACGTTGCTGATATATTTGGCAAATTGAACGAAATATGTTTGACTCTGCAAGGAAAACAAGACAACATATTGCAAGCAAAAGATAAATTGGATGCCTTTTCAAGAAAAATACAATTTTGGTTTACAGCTGTGGAGCAAAATAACTTCGAGTGTTTCCGACGCTTAGTGATTTTCTCGAAAAATCTAAAATGGATTTAGGCATGGAAATCCGTAATGGTATAAAACACATCTGTCCAGCTTACAACAATCACTCAGTGATTACTGTCCAAACCTAGAGAATCATGATTATCGCTGGGTACAAAATCCTTTTAAAATAAAAGAAAAACCAAAAGGATTTCTTTCCATGGATTATGAAAATTTGATTGAATTGAACTCGGATACATAATTAGAAGCCAAATTCAGTACAGTTTCATTGACAATATTCTGGTCAGATGTATTCGATGAATATCTCAATTTATCAAGAGAGGCTATTCGTATTCAAATCCGTTTGCAACCACTTATTTGTGTGAAGCTGGGTTTTCAAAATATGTTGCGACAAAATCCAAATAGCGTAACAAACTTGATGCTGCACCAGATAAGCGAGTTCAGTTATCAAACATAACGCCCAATTTTAAGAGAATCATGGAATCAAAGAAGCAGGTGCATTCTTCAAATTAACGGATTTTCATTTATTTTAGTTAATTTATTTGTATTTTTATTAATTATTTCTGTGACGAATTGTTTTAAGTTATGTCTTATTCAATAAAATCTGAAATATCAAAATAATACTTGTTTCATTTATCAAATATTAAATTTTGAAAAGTCGTTGTTCAAAAAATATTCAGGGTTCCGCGATCATTGGCAAAAAAATTGGGGGTTCCACGACCAAAACAATTAGGGAACCACTGCCTTATATCAATAACTAAATTTTTATCTATATATCATTTAATAAAAATAAACCTTCCCTGCAAAAAAAAATCCATTAAATAATTGGTTATCAATATCAGATAAGGAATTCGGAAGAGGGTGCCGTTAACAATAACTTAAATGATAAATCATCATTTAATTTAAATTAAATCTAATAATAACAGAAATTCTTTTTTATATTTCATCATATATCATAATATATGCTAATAAGAATGCAATGTTATAAAAATTTCCTATCTATCATAATTACGAAGAAAGCTCACACTCACCATTTCTTTGATTTAATTTGTATTCCTATTCACTATGAACTTTACTATATCCTTATATTATAATTTCTTAGTCAGTATTTTTAAACAACAACAAATAAAACACTAACAACAAAATTTATTTTTGAATTATATTTTTACTAATCCAATAAGTTGTTTTTTTTTTGTTTACTTTTCTGTTGACGTTTTTCACTTTTAAAATAGATTTGAAAATTTTAAAATTCCGAATTTCAAACTTTTCAAATTTGTCATTATCAAATGAATGAAGCTTTTTTTTAAACATAAAAACGTTAAGCTTCAATAACACAGCGCATGGTGCGAATCGATCAATCGAAAAGTTACAATCGTTATGATAGAATAAAATTAATAAAAGTATTGTAATTATTACATTTTAGTTGTTGTTGTTGTTGATTTCGTTAAGTCTTTGAACATATTTTTGATTAATAAAAAATTTATATGAAATTTCATACTGTTATCAATTTTTGCGTTTGTTATCAATGTACGGCTTTTTTTTCTACTTTGGTGAATTTTGTTTTTTATCTGTCAATATCTTTTATTTGTACGATATATCGTAAAATTATAGTTTTTTTTATTGTAAATATTCATTAGGAAACTTTTCTATATTTACAATTAGTTTAAATTAATTAAATTGATTTAATTGAAGCTTTTTGACTTGTGCAACAGGTAGCCTGAAAAATGATCGACGATAAAACAATAGAAATGATCGTACATGGTTGCGAAACTGTATCCACAAGATTTATTGGCTCGTTCAAATGAGCTTGCGAACTGAATTAATGCCACAGCACTTTAATTCAGCTATGCTGTTGCCAATCCACAAAAAGGTAATCGCCTACAATGTTCAAACTACAAGGGAATCGCTCTGCTCTGCGCTTTTTTCGATATTATGATTTTAAAAAAAATCAAGAGATCAACCAACTTTCTGTAGTTGGTTATTTAATATAGTTACGGTGAATTAATAAAGAATAATAACACATAATATTTTTATATTTAATAATTCATATTTAATTATTACAATTAATGATTTACATCACTTCGCTTAACCAACTCTCTGTATATATTGATTTACTGAAACAAAACCTTAGAACAATAATAATGATCAATAATAATTCAGAATAAACCAATGGGTTACTCAGTTTATACCTATATTACGTTAACAGATTGGCATTAGATAGTAACGACTACAACTCGGCCTTCCTGACATTTTAATCGTCCCGATTAAATTACTTAATTTTTATTTCAAACCAATTATATTTCACTAATTGTTAAAATAATTATTTTGAATACATAATATAATAGTTACAATAAAATTAATATATATTATAAATTTGTTTCGCCGGGAGTATAGTTATTGCTTTTACTTCGGTCTGAAAGACCTAAGTATTACATTCATGAGCCAAAAGTGAAATTCTTACCCCCACTTTTTTTGACATTTCTCGACGTTTTAGGACCTACTGATTCTAAAAAAGCAAAAAAAAATGTATGTCTGTCTGTCGGACGGCCGCGCCGTCCGGCCGTCCGTCCGTCATTACCTACGCTGCACGGAAAACGGCTGGAGGGATTTCAAAAATTTGTTTTCTAAAAATAGGTATTCACAAGGGACAGGTCCGAAAGGACGCTGTGTTCGATAACTGTACCGGAAGTGTGTCAAAAAAATCATTATGTGTGTCAAAAATAGCAAATTTTCATATTTTTGGCTTAAAAAACGTTCATTTTTAGTGATTACGAGTAGGAACATTAAATTTGGAGAAATCTTGATGGTCGGGATTGGTATGTGAGATCAAAACCTAGATTTTTTATTTATTTTTTTACCTAATTTTTTGGAAAAAAAATAAAATTAATTGTTTGTTTGAAATGAAGTTTTATTGTTATTATTGAGAATTATGGCATTATAAGTTTGTCAAAAAAATGTTGTCAAGTGTGTCAAAAGATTTTTATTTATCATTTTACCCAATTTTTTGGAAAAGAATAAAATTGTTTGTTTGAAATGAAATTTTATTAGTATTATTGAGAATTATGGCATTATAAGTTTGTCAAAAAATGTTGTCAAATGTGTCAAAAGAAAGGTTTTTATTTATTTTTTAGGTTTTAATTTTTGATTTTGTAAGAATTTTTGGAATATTTTTAGAATTTTGAAAAATTTCTAATTTTTGATTTTACTATAATTTTTGGAATTTTGAAAAAATTTTCAATTTTTGATTTTGTAATAATTTTTGCAATATTTTTAGAATTTTGGAAAAAGTTTGAATTTTTAAGAATTTTTGAAATATTATTGGAATTAAAAAAAATTTAAATATTTGATTTTATTCTAATTTTTGGAATTTTGAAAAAGTTTGATTTTATTTAATTTAACAATATTTTTAGAATTTTGATTATAATTTTCGGGCAACGTATTGATGTTTCGTGTTAGTTTTGTAATAAATTTTTAAACAGAGATAAAAAATACCTGTACTTTAACAAAGAGTTATGTTTGAGATACATCGCTGCCCAAAACTAAAAACCATGTCCTCATAAAAGTTTTTTGCCGAAAACTATATCAAAATCCTTAGCCCAGACCGAAGTCTTGATATCTCAGAGCTGTGAGATTTCAGCCCCTCCATATTTTTATTTTGTATTTCTCAATTAAAACCAAGTTTTCAATTTATATTAACATTTGTTATTTAATAGATCTATATATTTGTGGTTAGACCCATCTTCAGAATCATTTTAAAAAATAAAATAAAAATAATATTATAATTGAAATAAAATAAATAAATGACATTTATATAAACAAAATTTGATATATACCCCGATAGCCACATTTACCTCATATTTACAACAAGTTTATTTTTCGTATCATCATGACGTGCGTAAAACATTTAGCTTGTGAACGTAAATATTTTAAACATATTGGCACCATTCAAGGAATTCATTTTAATACTAAATGAAAACAAAACCTTTGTAAATTCAATTGCTTCTATTACATGCGGTAAACAATACATATTATTTAAAATGTTTATATATAGGCATCTTATGAGGGATATATGAGGTAATATTTTCTGTATTATGAACAACACTGTTTGTCGTCATATTTGAGTAAATTTCTACTCATTACGTAACGGTAACGGTCAGGAATACAATTTTAATGCAAATATCTCTGGAACGATCATATAATGGCCATGGCAAAGAGCGCGTCAAGAAAACTCGGCCTCCTCAATAGATGTAAAAAATCCACATTTATAAGTCCTATATTCGTCCCTGTATGGAGTATTGTTGTCAAGTTTGGGGCGCTGCATCTGTTACTATCCTGGCTCTTTTGGACTCTGTTCAAAAGCGAGCTATACGAATTATTGGTGATCGAGATTTAACATTAGGTCTTGATTCCCTGCAACATCGTCGCACTGTTGCTGATCTCGTTGTTTTTTATAAATATCGTCACCAGCAGTGCTCGGATGAAATCAGGTCCATAATGCCTCAGGCATATGTTTTTCCCCGTTTTACACGTCAATCGGTGTGTGCGGGCGGTCGAACTGTCGAGATTACTCACTGTCATAGTAGTAGAATGCAAAGAGATTTCTTTGTGCGTACATCGTACACATGGAATGCTTTGCCCGAATCAATAGTCTCGAGTGCTTTCAATCCACAAAGATTTAAAAAAAGCGTCCACCTATACCTCAAGACGCATGTTGTTGTGGGACCTACGTCTTAAAAGGTATCTATGTGTTGTTGTGACACATTTTGTAATTCCTACTACACAACACTTCTTATTAAAAAAAAAAAAAAAAAAAAAATATAATTAACTAAAAATTTTTAATCTATATAGTCGGGAGGAACGGACCTAACTTTAGGAGCGTAATAAACACGCAAAACAATTTGAAAAAACCCATATGTTCTTATTCGATAATCATTTGTGTTCCAGTTATAGCGTAATACCAAATAAAGAAAAGTTCATATATTAACGGTTTCCTAATCATAGTGTTTTTTTAATAAATGTTCAAAAATACCGCCATTGATTTCTAAACATTTTCTGCTTCGTTTACGAAGATGACCCGCTGCCCTTCTAATTTCTTCATGGCTTTCTTCTTTAAAATTGGCTGCGCTATAACTTGAAAACAAATGAATATCGGATAAGAACATATGGGTTTTTTTACATTGTTTTCGAGTGTATAATATACTCCTAAAATTTGGTCCGTTTCTCTCGACTCACCCTGTATATATAAATGCATATTTTGCTGAATACTTACAAGTTTACTGGTGCAAAATAATGCATATGATTAAAAAATTATAATTAATTATATTTGTATTAAATTTCATTCACGTATCAAATTATTTCTTTTGAAATTATTAAAGTATTATGCGCTAATAAACTGTACTTTATTTATTGAATATGGTTAAATATAATTATATATTATAGTTAACATTTTTCATTTCTAAGACTATAAATTTCATTTATAAATTTCAAATACAAAAAACTATCAAAACATAATGGCCAGATGATAGTTTTATAACATTCTGAACTTCAAAAATGATTCCATTTTTTAATAACAAACAGCTGTCACGTTTATTTTCTGCCATACTTCGGAAATGTTGAAATTTTTATCCTTTGAACCGCATAAAATCACCGTTTATATCCTCTGCTAGGGGTCCATTGTGATGCTGCTGTAAGGGGTTTTTCTTTATATTAATAACTTTTCTTTCTGTCAATCGTCGGTGTAGCTGTTGAAGAAGTTGGTTAGGTTTCCGAAGAAATTTCCTGAAAAAAGACATGTTGTCTTCTTAGGGAAACGCTGAATATGAATCCATTGGACCAAAGGTTTTAAAATCCTGAACGACGTGCAGTAACCCGTGGATATTGTAACCCATGAATTTTTCCCCATAAATATTTTGACAACACTCCACATAAACTTTTAAAGCAATTTCTGCATGTTGAAGATTTATTGTGCCAGGACATGACATTAATAAAACTCTGCAAGCAGAATGTAATAATAGGAAGTGCAAATAGCAGTCGCTTTTCATAATGTTAAAAAATTACAGGTCCAATGTATAATAATAATTGACAATATTCTGTTGCTTTAAATTTTACGTAATCATTAAGGGAACGTGGTCGACGAGCGAATTCGGTAGGGCAGTATGATTGTAGTAATAAAATATTGAAATTTATTTTATCTATTTCAGCTTTATTTAATTTTTTAAATTGATATTGATTGGTCATTATTGCTGTATGAAACTTTTTCACCATTCCCAAGTAAATGAGGTGCATGTTTTCGAAAGGAACACGTGTTACCATCGGAAAATTTAACGATTTTAAGGGAGATTGGCTTCTTTGGCAATGATGTTTCTCATCTCAAGTGCAGTAATATAATCCAAATCGGTACGTAGATTGGAATTGATTTCTGTGTAACACATTGTTTTTTCTATCATTTTTCCCTCAATTGTACACTTTGAACATGGCCGAGCTGCGTTATGACCCTTATGATTCAGTATGAATGCCCTTGCTGGAGCATCAACAATAAATGCTCTTAAACAAACAGGAATTAATTTTCCACGAAATTCGATTCCAGCAAAACTTGCAATTTCTTGAAATTTTTGGACAAAATATTGAAAAAAATGTACAGAATCTGATGGTTTTTCTTTCCTTTATATATACCAATAATTTCAGGATGATCATTAGGAAGAGAGACTATGCGAAATAGAATTGGCCATAGTTGCATGCCGGTACTTTTATGGATGGACATTTCATCTGTATGTAAATCAATTAGCAAAGAACTTGGTATTTTTGATGTAGGAACGAATTGTAATTTTTCTAATACCTGTTCCTTAAATCCAATATGATAATATTCACCGTCTGGAGGTGTATTTAATAAGGTTCTAGTTGAACGAGGTAAAGATTGGAAGCAGCTATGTTTACGTAGGGTCGCGAGAATTTGATCACCTTGAGTATGGTTGAGATTTGCTTGTAGAAAAGTAGAAGCGAGCTCATCGCGAAACTGTTCAATTGTATAATCATTGTTGTAAGAACTGGAACTATCACTCGAATCTTCATAAAAATTATCATCAAAGTCATTACTATTAATATTGGTATTATTATTGGTACCTTCATTATCATTGTAAATTAAAGTTTCATCCTTGTTATTTTCACTATTACCAACATTATCACAAGCATTCTTAACGAAATTTTCATCGTTGTTGATATAATTATCAATTTCGTGAAGAACATGTTGATCGTCAGACCCAGTCGATTCTACACAGTTATCATTCAATGAAGAATGGTTTTTTAATTTATGTAAGTACTGAGAACGTCTAGCTTCTGTCGCATGGTTCGCAGATTTTCTTTTCGAACCACACCTTATCATAAAAACAAATGAAATTACAAAAATGATAGGTATGGTGAGAAGCAGATTCATTATATCTGGAATTACAATATTATATTTAATTTTGTTATGTATTCGATGTCCTATAACCTTAAATTATTGTATTCAATATAAAACTAAATTTATTGTTGTTTTTTGATTCGACCGTATTTTATTGTTTTCTTATTATTTTTGTTTCAGCATTGCGGTCATATGGAGAGTAAAAATAAAGTGTTTTGTTTAGGTCAATTAATAATAATTCTTGATTTCTTTATTATTTAACATAAACCAAAATTTATTCTTATCCGTTAATTCATGTATGTAGTTTATCGACGTTTCGATGTATTCTAAACATCATCATCAAGGATCTGTTTGTTCGAAATTATTATAAGATATTACTACTACATAAATGTTAAATTCTATAAATAGTTCTATGTTACTTACATAATCCACAAGATCTAACAGATAATTATTTTAGTTTATTTAATAAATTATTTTTTTCCAAAAATTTTTTTGTTTTTGTAAAATTATTTAACATTTTTTTTGGTTTAATTTTCTTTGTGTAACTTGATTTGATTAAACTAAATAACACATTAAAAGTTGATTTGATTAAAATAAATAACATATTACAATTTTGAATAATTTATGGCACAAATAATTATAAAACATGCACTTAGAAGTATGATTGCTAACTAATTTAAAATTATTGAAATATTTCTATATGTAACCGATTGCTCAATGCTAATTTGTTAATGTACGGTTTATATTTTAATTGTTAATTCTTCGCCGTTTTCTGTTGGGTTGTGTGTTGTTTTCAGTGTTTATGTATTTATCAGAGAGTTTTCTTTTTTTGTTTTTGAATTTTCGTTTGTTCTCAATGTCATTTTTGATTATGTTACAGAAAAGTGGAGTTATTAGATCGGTATCTCGTTTGATGTTGTATGTGTTTTGTGTGTAGATGTGTAGGGCTTCAACTGTTAATCTTTTGGACCAATTATCCTGTCTATCTAATATACGTACGTTATTGAAGTCTGGCATATGTTGCAACTGTAGGTGGTGCTCCACAAGAGCGGTTGTTGGTGAGTCTGTGTTATGGATGGTGGTTGTTGCTCTCTTTATGTCATATTTGTGGTTTTTAATTCGTTTTTCCAAATATTGTTTGGTTTGACCAACATAAGTCTGTTCGCATTTATGTCCAATTTCACCGGTACCTAGGCATGGTATTTCGTATATTACATTTGTCATTTTTGATTTATCAATCGGATCTTTTAGTTTCGAGTATAATTGTTGCATTTTTTTGTTGCATTTAAAAGCTAAATTGACGCCTGGGCATATTGTTTTAGTTATTTTGTTGATTTGGTCGGACATTCCATTAACGTATGTCATGCTTTTGAATATTTTATTGTTTGTGCTAGGCTCAGTTGGTGGAGGTGCTATACTATTGGTTATCGGGATATTAATGGTGGTATTAATTAATTTGTTAATTATTTGTGGTGGGTAATTATTCTGTATTAATGTTTTCTTGATATGTTTGATGTTTTTGTAGTGGTATTTTGATGTACTTAGTGATAAGACACGTCTTATGAAATTGTGTGCTGTGTTGATTTTTTGTGGGTGTGGGTGTTGGGAATAATAGTTTAGTATTCTATTTGACGAGGTTTCTTTTTGATACCAATCAGTTTCTATACTACCATTTTTTCCTCTAATGACTAATATATCAAGGTATGGCATTTTGTTGTTTGCTTCTATTTCTACGGTGAACTGTAGTTTGGGATGGAAAGAGTTTAGTGTATTCAGAGTGGTTGAAATTTGCGTTTTTGGTATTATGGTGAAAATATCATCAACGTATTTTACAAAGATTTTGGGTGTATATGTTAAAATGTTTAGGGTGTTACAAATTAGCCGTTGCATTATGATATCAGCGATGATCGTAGAAAGTGGGTTGCCCATGGGCATCCCAAATATTTGTTTATAATAGGTTTTGTTAAAAACAAAATAGTTCGCTTCAACCAGGCAAAATTGTAATAGGTCCATGAATAATGCTTTAGAAATTTTTGTGATATTAGTTAGATCCGTCCATCTTTCATTAATAATATCCAATGCTAGGTGCGTTGGTATGTTCGTGAAGAGAGAGATGACATCGAAGCTAACCATTAGTTCATCGGTTTGTAGTCTGATGTTATCAATTTTTTCTTTAAAACTGTAAGTGTTATTTATATTGATATTGTTATCATTAATGAGGTGATTGAGTATATTTGCTATTAATTTAGATAAACGTGCTGAAGGTGTGTCAATCGAGGCTATTACTGGTCTGACAGGTATGTTTGGTTTGTGTATTTTAGGTTGAGCATAGAGTTTGGGAGCTGTGGAGTTATAGGTGCCTAGTGATCTTCTTTCTTGTACATTTATGATTAATTCATCAAAAAGTCGTTTGATTAGTTTATTGTTTTTCTGTTGTAAGCTGTTAGTGGGGTCATTAGTTAGTATTTCATATGTGTTGTTATCACTAAGTAGCTCGTTCACCTTTTTATTATAGTCTAACTTTGCCATGATAACGGTTGCCTTACCTTTATCACTTGGGACTATTATTAATTCCGGATGTTGTTTAGTAAATATTTTAAATTTATGGTATATGTGGTTTATGGTGGTGTTAAGTCTATTCTTTTGTGTGTGCGTCCAAAATTTATTGTTGGAAATAATATTGGCGAATTTAGCTTTTGCAATTTCTTTGTTTTGTGCATCGTGTATACATTTTAATATTTCTTCGGTATCCGCGATGAGGTCAAACAGTGGGATGTCGTTTTCATTATGTGGTATCGCGAATTTTGGGCCTAAAGAGAGTAGCCATTTTATATCTATTGGGATGTCAATTTTAGTTAGGTTAACAAAGCTTTTTTCATCTATGTATAAGTGTAATGATTGTATTAATGTGTAGTGTAGTTTGTTAAATTTTTTAATGAGTACTTGTTTGTGGATTTTTTTAGTGTTGTCAAGGTATTGTTTTTGTTTTGTAAGAAAATTTATAGCTATATGTTCTGGCATTGTATTTATTATTTCCTCCTGTAATAAGTAGGTATTATTGTGTGCTAGTGTTAGTTTGTTGCATTTGTCTTTAATAATGACATTGAGAATTTTAATGTGAAAATTTTGTATTATATTGTTTAACTTATTGGTGTACTTACTTTTAGCATCGAGCAATTTGTTTACTTGGGTAGTGCTATTAATTATAAAATTCGGTATTATTGCATGTTTGCGGCATCTAATCAGAAAAGTTCTTGATGGTATTGATTTAGCCATCATCTTAATTTCTCTTGCGTATGCTTTAAATATGTTGGCCTTTCCTTGTCCGTAGTTTTTGCGTATGTTCTTGTAGAATTTAATCATTTTATATAGATATATTGTTAATTATGCTTTTAACGATTATAATTTATTATTGTTTTTTGATTCGACCGTATTTTATTGTTTTCTTATTATTTTTGTTTCAGCATTGCGGTCATATTTAGAGTAAAAAAAGTCCAAGCGGCACGTATATCCGCTAGAAATAGGTAGATTTCGAGATCAGACAGTTTTGTGTGCCAGTAGAATCTGATGTATCAGATTAGTTTAAACAAAACAAACTAATTTCAAACAGATATCGAACAAATTTTAAAAGAAAATAAGCTACCTACAAGCAAAATTATATCTATCCAATTTTGCAACAAACAAATATCAAATCTACCACAGAACGTGTGTGTGATAATTTATGACACAAACCTACTAATTAGTATCATATGTCGTGCAATTACTGCAAAATATCAAAATAGTTTATTTCTAAGAAAAAAAATTAATTTCTTCTGTTCAAATCTTTTATTTTTTGACTGTTATAAGGTTGACATTAACTGTTATAAGGTTTTTGGAAATTGTAGTTGGGGATTGTTGCAAACATTTTTGTTGAAGCCAACAAGTCAAAAACCTCCAACTGCAGAGGTTTATTTTTATAAGAAACGGATTAAAATGTTTCCACAGATTCTAAATTTATGAAGATTTTAAAAATATTAGTATCCAAACGGCCGTTATAACGGATTAAAAAAACCACTTTTTTTTCTAGTATAGAGCCTATAGTTTCTTAACCATGGGTCAGATTTTTCTGATTTACGAACTTGTCCAAGATATTAACAAAACACACATTTTTAAGAAAGGTTTTTTGATCTGGCTCCACAAATGCAACCGTGAGAGCGCCGGTTGATTCAAACACATTTTGTGTTTTACAAGCTTATTTGTTGGAGCCGTTCACTCAGAAACCTCCAACTGCAGAGGTCTTTTTTTTGAAAGAAACTGATTCAAAAGGTTTCAAAAATTCTAAATTTATGAATTTTTTAAAAATGTTAGAATCCAAACGGCCGGTATAACGGATCTAAAAAACAGAGTTTTTTTCTAGTATAAAGCCTCTAGTTTCTTAACCATGTGTTGAATTGGGTTGATTTACGAACTTGTCCAAGATATTAACAAAACGCACATTTTTAGAAAAGGTTTTTTGATCTGGCCTTATAAATGCGACCGTGAGAGTGCCGGTTGTTTCAAAAAAAAATTTTTTTTTGCAAACTTTTTTGTTGGAGCCGCTCACTCAGGAACCTCTAACTGCAGAGGTCTATTTTTAAATAAAATTGATAAAAAAGATTCTAAAGATTCTAAATTTGTTAAATTTTTTGAAATATTAGTATCCAAACGGCCGTTATAACGGTTTTAAAAAATCAATTTTTTTCAGAAAAAAGCCTCTAGTTTCTTAACCACGTGTCGGATTTTGCTGATTCACGAACTTGTCCAAGATATTATTAAAACACACAAGTACAGAAAATTTTTTTGATCTACCTCAACAAATGCGACCGTGAGAGTGCCGGTCGTTTTCGTTATATCTCATATCGTTTATATATATATATATATATATATATATATATATATATATATATATATATATATATATATATATATATATATATATATATATATAAATTTTTTTTTTTTTGTTTTTTTGTCGCCGCTTATCATATATAGTCGTTTGGCACAAAAATTTTTCCGAAATTCCGAGATGAAGCCCATTGCAATAGGTAGATTTTTATATGAAATCTACCTAATAAAGTGTTTTGTTTAGGTCAATTAATAATAATTCTTGATTTCTTTATTATTTAACATAAACCAAAATTTATTCTTATCCGTTAATTCATGTATGTAGTTTATCGACGTTTCGATGTATTCTAAACATCATCATCAAGGATCTGTTTGTTCGAAATTATTATAAGATATTACTACTACATAAATGTTAAATTCTATAAATAGTTCTATGTTACTTACATAATCCACAAGATCTAACAGATAATTATTTTAGTTTATTTAATAAATTATTTTTTTCCAAAAATTTTTTTGTTTTTGTAAAATTATTTTACATTTTTTTGGTTTAATTTTCTTTGTGTAACTTGATTTGATTAAACTAAATAACACATTAAAAGTTGATTTGATTAAAATAAATAACATATTACAATTTTGAATAATTTATGGCACAAATAATTATAAAACATGCACTTAGAAGTATGATTGCTAACTAATTTAAAATTATTGAAATATTTCTATATGTAACCGATTGCTCAATGCTAATTTGTTAATGTACGGTTTATATTTTAATTGTTAATTCTTCGCCGTTTTCTGTTGGGTTGTGTGTTGTTTTCAGTGTTTATGTATTTATCAGAGAGTTTTCTTTTTTTGTTTTTGAATTTTCGTTTGTTCTCAATGTCATTTTTGATTATGTTACAGAAAAGTTTGATGTTGTATGTGTTTTGTGTGTAGATGTGTAGGGCTTCAACTGTTAATCTTTTGGACCAATTATCCTGTCTATCTAATATACGTACGTTATTGAAGTCTGGCATATGTTGCAACTGTAGGTGGTGCTCCACAAGAGCGGTTGTTGGTATATCGAGTATAATTGTTTTGTTGCATTGTTAAATGCAACAAAAAAATGCAACAATTATACTCGAAACTAAAAGATCCGATTGATAAATCAAAAATGACAAATGTAATATACGAAATACCATGCCTAGGTACCGGTGAAATTGGACATAAATGCGAACAGACTTATGTTGGTCAAACCAAACAATATTTGGAAAAACGAATTAAAAACCACAAATATGACATAAAGAGAGCAACAACCACCATCCATAACACAGACTCACCAACAACCGCTCTTGTGGAGCACCACCTACAGTTGCAACATATGCCAGACTTCAATAACGTACGTATATTAGATAGACAGGATAATTGGTCCAAAAGATTAACAGTTGAAGCCCTACACATCTACACACAAAACACATACAACATCAAACTTTTCTGTAACATAATCAAAAATGACATTGAGAACAAACGAAAATTCAAAAACAAAAAAAGAAAACTCTCTGATAAATACATAAACACTGAAAACAACACACAACCCAACAGAAAACGGCGAAGAATTAACAATTAAAATATAAACCGTACATTAACAAATTAGCATTGAGCAATCGGTTACATATAGAAATATTTCAATAATTTTAAATTAGTTAGCAATCATACTTCTAAGTGCATGTTTTATAATTATTTGTGCCATAAATTATTCAAAATTGTAATATGTTATTTATTTTAATCAAATCAACTTTTAATGTGTTATTTAGTTTAATCAAATCAAGTTACACAAAGAAAATTAAACCAAAAAAATGTAAAATAATTTTACAAAAACAAAAAAATTTTTGGAAAAAAATAATTTATTAAATAAACTAAAATAATTATCTGTTAGATCTTGTGGATTATGTAAGTAACATAGAACTATTTATAGAATTTAACATTTATGTAGTAGTAATATCTTATAATAATTTCGAACAAACAGATCCTTGATGATGATGTTTAGAATACATCGAAACGTCGATAAACTACATACATGAATTAACGGATAAGAATAAATTTTGGTTTATGTTAAATAATAAAGAAATCAAGAATTATTATTAATTGACCTAAACAAAACACTTTATTTTTACTCTCCATATGACCGCAACGCTGAAACAAAAATAATAAGAAAACAATAAAATACGGTCGAATCAAAAAACAACAATAAATTATAATCGTTAAAAGCATAATTAACAATATATCTATATAAAATGATTAAATTCTACAAGAACATACGCAAAAACTACGGACAAAGAAAGGCCAACATATTTAAAGCATACGCAAGAGAAATTAAGATGATGGCTAAATCAATACCATCAAGAACTTTTCTGATTAGATGCCGCAAACATGCAATAATACCGAATTTTATAATTAATAGCACTACCCAAGTAAACAAATTGCTCGATGCTAAAAGTAAGTACACCAATAAGTTAAACAATATAATACAAAATTTTCACATTAAAATTCTCAATGTCATTATTAAAGACAAATGCAACAAACTAACACTAGCACACAATAATACCTACTTATTACAGGAGGAAATAATAAATACAATGCCAGAACATATAGCTATAAATTTTCTTACAAAACAAAAACAATACCTTGACAACACTAAAAAAATCCACAAACAAGTACTCATTAAAAAAATTTAACAAACTACACTACACATTAATACAATCATTACACTTATACATAGATGAAAAAAGCTTTGTTAACCTAACTAAAATTGACATCCCAATAGATATAACATGGCTACTCTCTTTAGGCCCAAAATTCGCGATACCACATAATGAAAACGACATCCCACTGTTTGACCTCATCGCGGATACCGAAGAAATATTAAAATGTATACACGATGCACAAAACAAAGAAATTGCAAAAGCTAAATTCGCCAATATTATTTCCAACAATAAATTTTGGACGCACACACAAAAGAATAGACTTAACACCACCATAAACCACATATACCATAAATTTAAAATATTTACTAAACAACATCCGGAATTAATAATAGTCCCAAGTGATAAAGGTAAGGCAACCGTTATCATGGCAAAGTTAGACTATAATAAAAAGGTGAACGAGCTACTTAGTGATAACAACACATATGAAATACTAACTAATGACCCCACTAACAGCTTACAACAGAAAAACAATAAACTAATCAAACGACTTTTTGATGAATTAATCATAAATGTACAAGAAAGAAGATCACTAGGCACCTATAACTCCACAGCTCCCAAACTCTATGCTCAACCTAAAATACACAAACCAAACATACCTGTCAGACCAGTAATAGCCTCGATTGACACACCTTCAGCACGTTTATCTAAATTAATAGCAAATATACTCAATCACCTCATTAATGATAACAATATCAATATAAATAACACTTACAGTTTTAAAGAAAAAATTGATAACATCAGACTACAAACCGATGAACTAATGGTTAGCTTCGATGTCATCTCTCTCTTCACGAACATACCAACGCACCTAGCATTGGATATTATTAATGAAAGATGGACGGATCTAACTAATATCACAAAAATTTCTAAAGCATTATTCATGGACCTATTACAATTTTGCCTGGTTGAAGCGAACTATTTTGTTTTTAACAAAACCTATTATAAACAAATATTTGGGATGCCCATGGGCAACCCACTTTCTACGATCATCGCTGATATCATAATGCAACGGCTAATTTGTAACACCCTAAACATTTTAACATATACACCCAAAATCTTTGTAAAATACGTTGATGATATTTTCACCATAATACCAAAAACGCAAATTTCAACCACTCTGAATACACTAAACTCTTTCCATCCCAAACTACAGTTCACCGTAGAAATAGAAGCAAACAACAAAATGCCATACCTTGATATATTAGTCATTAGAGAAAAAAATGGTAGTATAGAAACTGATTGGTATCAAAAAGAAACCTCGTCAAATAGAATACTAAACTATTATTCCCAACACCCACACCCACAAAAAATCAACACAGCACACAATTTCATAAGACGTGTCTTATCACTAAGTACATCAAAATACCACTACAAAAACATCAAACATATCAAGAAAACATTAATACAGAATAATTACCCACCACAAATAATTAACAAATTAATTAATACCACCATTAATATCCCGATAACCAATAGTATAGCACCTCCACCAACTGAGCCTAGCACAAACAATAAAATATTCAAAAGCATGACATACGTTAATGGAATGTCCGACCAAATCAACAAAATAACTAAAACAATATGCCCAGGCGTCAATTTAGCTTTTAAATGCAACAAAAAAATGCAACAATTATACTCGAAACTAAAAGATCCGATTGATAAATCAAAAATGACAAATGTAATATACGAAATACCATGCCTAGGTACCGGTGAAATTGGACATAAATGCGAACAGACTTATGTTGGTCAAACCAAACAATATTTGGAAAAACGAATTAAAAACCACAAATATGACATAAAGAGAGCAACAACCACCATCCATAACACAGACTCACCAACAACCGCTCTTGTGGAGCACCACCTACAGTTGCAACATATGCCAGACTTCAATAACGTACGTATATTAGATAGACAGGATAATTGGTCCAAAAGATTAACAGTTGAAGCCCTACACATCTACACACAAAACACATACAACATCAAACGAGATACCGATCTAATAACTCCACTTTTCTGTAACATAATCAAAAATGACATTGAGAACAAACGAAAATTCAAAAACAAAAAAAGAAAACTCTCTGATAAATACATAAACACTGAAAACAACACACAACCCAACAGAAAACGGCGAAGAATTAACAATTAAAATATAAACCGTACATTAACAAATTAGCATTGAGCAATCGGTTACATATAGAAATATTTCAATAATTTTAAATTAGTTAGCAATCATACTTCTAAGTGCATGTTTTATAATTATTTGTGCCATAAATTATTCAAAATTGTAATATGTTATTTATTTTAATCAAATCAACTTTTAATGTGTTATTTAGTTTAATCAAATCAAGTTACACAAAGAAAATTAAACCAAAAAAATGTAAAATAATTTTACAAAAACAAAAAAATTTTTGGAAAAAAATAATTTATTAAATAAACTAAAATAATTATCTGTTAGATCTTGTGGATTATGTAAGTAACATAGAACTATTTATAGAATTTAACATTTATGTAGTAGTAATATCTTATAATAATTTCGAACAAACAGATCCTTGATGATGATGTTTAGAATACATCGAAACGTCGATAAACTACATACATGAATTAACGGATAAGAATAAATTTTGGTTTATGTTAAATAATAAAGAAATCAAGAATTATTATTAATTGACCTAAACAAAACACTTTATTTTTACTCTCCATATGACAGCAATGCTGAAACAAAAATAATAAGAAAATAAAACTAAATAGGAAAGTACGTATCTGTATGTGGGAGGTAAACTACACCAAGTCACATTTTTAAAATTTTACAGAAAACCCAAAAAACTGTTTGAAAATCACAAACCCTTCTGTCTCTCCATTAACTGCTTCCCTTACCCCGACTATTTTTAATGCTCTGTAATTTTTTTTAAATTTCCATGATATCCTTAATTAAATTACGTCATATTATGTAACGGTTATTTGTTAAAAAGGAGTTGGTGTGCTTTGCCTCACAATGATGGATCTTAGTATTCCCAAATCCCTTGAAACATACAGCACCAAGTCCAAGAAAATTGTACATAAAAGGTGTTTCCAAAAATAATGTCAAAGGCTTTTTTATAAATTTTACTTCAAAATATATTATTAACAATGTAAGTTTAACGTTAAAAAACGTTTAAAATTGTTTACATTTTTTAAGAAACTAAAAGAAAGACGTTAAAACCTAAAGACACATTAACTAAAAGCACTTGGTGTTATTTATCTCTAAATATATTGTTGTCGTCTACAACACTATTTAGTCATAAGCAGAACTATGTACACTTGATGTTCTTTACCTCTTAAACATTTGGACTTGGAGTCAAAATTTATTCACTTGACGTTTTTTACCTCTAAGGGCTTTGGACTTGGTGTCATTCACAATTGTTCTATCTCGAAAACTACACTAGTTAGGACTCAGTGCTATTAACCTCTCGGTAGAGAACAAAATCCTTATTCTAACAGTATAAAAAACGTATTTTGAAAAAAATGTGACTTGGTGTAGTTTACCTCCCACATACAGATATATAAACATGGATTGAACTATACCGAAAACGGCCGAAAATATATATACTTACTTAATAATTGTTGAATATTCTTGAAGTAATAATAATGAAGAGTTGAAGTAATAGTTAAGTGTAATTTAATTAATAATTATTGTTGACACTGGACGAGGTATCCTACAAATAGATAATAACAGTTTTGTTATTCACAAAATTTCACCAAGTGGCTGCCTTCTCCATTGTCAACCCACATCTCAGTTTAGAGTAATGTTACGCGTCCGTTAAAAATTATCTAAAAATTAAAACAAACTAATTATAATTGGTCAGTATTCACAGTTTCTAAAAATCAAAAACAAATTAATTATAATTAGGCATAAATAATTATTTTAATTGAATCACCTTGTTTAATTTGATTTAACTTAGGTTAGTCAACTAATTATCTTACATTCTCAGCATTCTCTGAAAACGACAGCAATTTTTCGCTATTCAAATTATGTTAAAATATATGTATATTTACATATTTCTCTACTTAATACTTATTCGATTTGTTTTTCTTATTCAATTTTGAAAATCTGTTAATCTGATTATCCATCAGATTGGGTAACACTAAAAACTAAAACCAGTATTCATTTGCTCGATATCACATTGAGCAAATTATAGTTCATGTTGTCTACGGTATGGAGCACTGCTGATTTTTCAGAGAATGGTGTGTTTTGGCTATATATGTCAAAGTTTTTGTAAAACGTTTCTCTTTCACATTTTAATTGTTCTCGAAGCTATGTGTTCAACATTTGTTTGTTTTAGTTTACAATTATATTAATAAAAATAGTTAGTCGAGTTCATTATCATTGTTTTCAATTGTGTGTTCAGTGTAAGGCTTTTTAAGTCAAAACCTAAAATCAAAATTTGTATTTAGAACGTGGGTTTGATTGTTCTCATCCATGAATCACGCCAGGTTTTTTCAATAGTTTGAAAGGGTGTTTCTGGATCAATTTAAGTGATCGTTCCGTGCTGATTGTCGAAGCATTGTATGAAAAATTTTATTAATGTGTTGTTTTTTCAGATGCGACTAGCTGCACTGATCAATTTTATACTCACATCACGCAATTAATAGCTTCTAATAATGGTTATATTGAGTGGCCATATTGATGGAATTATATACATCTGTCTATCAATTCATCGATTTTATTAATGGCGTTGCTAATTGGCCATATTGATAGACTCACATACATCATATCATTAACTATCAACAATTCATCGATCTTATTAACGGCTGCATTGACTGGCTGTATTGATGGAATTATATATATCTGCTTATTAACTCATCGATTCTATTAACGGCTATATTAACTAGCTGTACTCATTGGATTATATACGTCTATCAACAACTCATCGATCTTATTAACGGCTGCATTGACTGGCTGTATTGATGGAATTATATATATCTGCTTATTAACTCATCGATTCTATTAACGGCTATATTAACTAGCTGTACTCATTGGATTATATACGTCTATCAACAACTCATCGATCTTATTAACGGCTGCATTGACTGGCTGTATTGATGGAATTATATATATCTGCTTATTAACTCATCGATTCTATTAACGGCTATATTAACTAGCTGTACTCATTGGATTATGTACGTCTATCAACAACTCATCGATTTATTAACGGCTGCATTGACTGGCTGTATTGATGGAATTATATACATCTTATCATCGGTTACAATCATCGCTTTCTATCATTGCTGATTTACAACATAATCATCGTATCAACTTTTTGCTGCACGAAACTACGTATTGGTGTCTTTCAAAGTCATTCTTGTTCGTCTCTCTGGCCGTCATATATCATCGAAATATACCACTACAGTCCGCTAAATACACCAGAGAGGCTAACATTTTGGTCCTTCGAGCCGGATCTAGAGGGCGCTGCCAACCCGATGTCATCAATTGAACTTAATTAAGGTACCATATTATTACTTAGTAATTGCAAATTTATATTCATTTATACTTAACATATTCGATATTATTAATTTTAAATTACAAACTCATATTCATTTATCCCTAACATATTCGATATTATTAATTTTAGCTCACAAACTCATATTCATTTATGCTTAATATATTCGATATTATTAATTTTAAATTGCAAACTTACTTACTTATGCGGTAAAATATATGATCTCATCATTTTAAAACTGGCTATTTTGTTGGACTTGATTTTGTGCTAGTAACCGGAATTTTTGTCTGATTGAATTTCTGATGGTTTAAATTGTCCACTTGTTTATTTGTTGATCTGGATCTGTGGGTTGCTGATATCTAGAGTTCTGTCCTCACAAATTCGTCACTACAAGGGGGTGGACCTTATCTGAGCGACTAATTTCTGGCTTCTTGTTTGCATTTGATCCACTCTTGAAGTTGAAAAATCATTATGACAACTCTGCTTGACATCGAACTTCTTAAGCGCCAACGGGCTGCATTCAAGGGCCAGTTGACACAATTTAAGGGCAAGATAGCCGCATCAGCGTCAGTAGGCAGCTTCGAATCATTGCTTCGCCGTATTCAACTCATATATGATAAATATGACGCAGTTCAATGTCAACTTGAGTTAGTTGATGAATCTTCAAGTACTGATCGACTTGCCTTCGAAGATGATTACGGACTACTGGAATCCACTCTGCGTGACAAACTTCATGACATAAAACGGACTGAAGATTCTACATTGTCCACATCAGTGCTTAACACATCTCATCATGAGTTGAATTCTGGTGCCTCTGGCACTGTGGGAGTAAGACTCCCAGAAATTATATTACCGTCATTTAATGGGTTGGAGTCAAATTGGCTAGCTTTTCGAGACGTCTACGTGGATTTAATTCATGACAAGCAGCTGGAACCAACAGTTAAGTTCCTGTATTTGATATCAAGTATTCGGTCAGGATCAGCTTTTAAACTTATTGAAAGTCTTCCAGTGACATCCAACAATTACGAACTTGCTTGGAAAACATTATGTGATCAATACAACAATGAAACTAACATACAGCGCTTCCATGTAAAGGAACTGTATGACGCTCGTTCACCTGACGAAGATTCATCTCGATCACTTGAAACATTCGTTGATACAATCCTCAAAAATTATAATGCTTTGCAATCGTTGAAAATTAATGTATCATCTTGGGATTTGTTGTTAGTACACCATATTACTCAAAAACTGGATAACGGATCTCGTTTATATGTCCTCAAAAATTCTAAATTAAATTCAACTCTTTCATTCGTTGAGATGATTCAGTTATTGCGGAATCGCATCAGAATTTTACAAGCCATGTCGCTAGCTAAGCCACTCTCAGGTGGTCGTAATCCGCGATCCCAGAGAAGATCAGTGTTGAACTCTTCAATGGTACCTCCATCAATCGTTTCCAATGGTGTCTGTGCGTACTGCCGTGGAGCACATACACTTGTTCAATGTCCCGTGTTCACTAGTAACAAACTGAGTCCTAGACTGAGGTTTCACTTTGTCAAGGAGAAGCGAATCTGCGGAAATTGTTTATTAAGTCAACCTTTCGTCAGTGAGTGCAACCAACCACCATGTAGCAAATGTGCTCTCAAGCATCATGCCTTGCTACATTTTCCACCTCCTACTCCTAATGCGTCATGGAACACTTCACATCCAGTGTCAGAAGGCCAAGTTGTGATCGAATCTAGCTCTGGCGTACCAACCGATTTGAACATTGAAGAAAGTCCGAATGAAGCAACATGCTCTGGGACTGCCATGGCATCGACACCATCTTTACAATCAAGTGATAAACCAAAGTCGATCATATTGCTTGGCACAGCTCGTGTACAGGTATCTGTAGGTAATCGAACGCAAATTTGTAGAGTTCTGCTCGACAGTGGGTCCTCCATGAATTTCGTTACGTCACAAACATGTCACTTGTTGAACGTTCACAAATGTAAGACAAATAAGATCATTTCCGGTATTGGAGCTTCCGAATCCACTTTAACTCATAAAACGTATCTTACCATTTCATCTTTAGTTTCGGATTTCAATGTCACGTTGAAATTCTACGTCATACCTCGAATTACAGGCCAACTTCCGTCAACACCACTTGCAATGTCAACCTTTCATCTGCCACATGGTGTCCAATTGGCTGACCCATTTTTTACTACTCCTGGTCGTATTGACCTTCTCTTAGGAGCCGAGATGTATCACCAACTATTTACAGGCGCAACATTAATTATTGACCAGCAACTGCCACCTCTACAAGAAACAAAACTGGGATACATTATATGCGGTAAATCAACACCTAGCAATCATAGTTCCGGTAAACAACAAGCCAAAATGGCTCTTTGCAATGTTGAATCACTTGAGTCCCAGATTAAGCTATTCTGGGAGTTAGAGAGTCTTCCCATAAAACCCATCTGGTCTCATGACGCTACGATGTGCGAGGAACATTATCAGTCAAATGTCACTCGACTGGAAAATGGAAGATACGTAGTGGCTCTGCCAACGAAATCCAATATTACCGAACTTGGTCATTCACGATTTTCGGCCCAACGTCAGTTCCTAGCTCTTGAAAAGCGACTCAATAATAACGAAGATACTTATTTACAATATCGTACCTTTATGAAAGAATATAGAGCATTGGGTCATATGACTCTTTCAACTTCATTGTCTGCTTCAAGTGTTCTATCTTCCTCATCACTGCGTGTTTAAGGAGCAGAGCACCACCACTAAATTGCGTGTTGTTTTCAACGGGTCAGCGAAAACGTCATCACATTTGTCGTTGAATGACTGTTTACTTGTGGGCCCCACTATCCAGCAGGATTTGGTCTCTATACTTCTTCGGTTCAGAATTCACAATGTGGCGTTTATTGGGGATATCGCAAAAATGTATAGACAAATCTTTGTACGAACCGATCAGACGGATTTCCAGCGCATCCTATGGCGTAACCATCCCTCTGAACCTATTCAATCTTATAACTTGCAGACTATCACATATGGAACAGCTTGTGCACCTATTTTGGCGACACGAACGTTGAAACAGTTGGCCATTGATGAGTGTTGCAGTTACCCTTCAGCCGCACATACTTTGCAAAATGATTTCTATGTTGATGATGTGTTGACTGGGTCTGATTCTGTTGATTCAGCACAGAAACTAAAATCCGACTTGATCAATTTATTGAGTCGAGGGGGTTTTGAGCTGCGGAAATTCTTTTCTAACGCTCATCAATTGGCATCCGATGAACAATCTAATTCATCCATTGTTCTATTGTTGGGCTTATTGTGGAATACTGGCATGGATACATTTGAAACTCCTCTAGACAAACTGCCACTGTCATCAACGTGTACTAAAAGAGTCATCCTGTCTGAAATCTGCCAGCTATTCGATCCACTGGGTACGTGTTCCCCAATAATTGTCACTGCTAAACTGTTAATGCAGATGATTTGGACTCATCACACCATTCGGTGGGATGATGATCTACCACTTACCATAATCCAGTTATGGAACTTATTTAAGGAAGAATTACATTTGCTTCACCATATATCTGTCCCTCGACACGTATTGCCATTGAGCCAGAGAAATATTCAGTTACATGGTTTCTGCGATGCGTCGGAGAAGGCATATGGATGTGTAATTTATGTACGCTCGCTCACCTCATCTAACCAACTCATGGTCAGCCTGCTGTGTGCTAAATCAAGAGTGGCACCTTTGAAAAAGGAGACAATTCCAAGATTGGAATTATGTGCTGCTGTACTATTGGCTGAATTGGTAACGAAGATACTACCAGTTATAGGAATAAAATTCGATTCAGTGCACTTGTGGACAGACTCCACTATCACATTGTTCCGAATTCAGTCTGAACCACATAAGTACACTGCCTTTGTGGCGAACCGCTTAACTAAGATTCAGGAGTTAACAGACTCTGACAGTTGGCGATATGTTAACACGAAAGAGAACCCTGCGGACATTGTGTCCAGAGGATTGATGCCTTCACAGTTTCAATCAGCCTCACTTTGGTGGAATGGGCCCGAATTTTTGAAAATAGACTCATCACTCTGGTCATCCATAAGTCCTGCCTGTGGACCGTTATTGACGGATCTTGAACGTCGCCCAATTTCCACTGCTATGGTCACCCAATCAATGCAACTTGACGAAGACATTTTTTGTCGCTTCCAGTCCCTCACAAAGTTAATTCGGGTGGTGGCCTATATTTTTCGGTTTTTCAATAATGCTCGACACTTAGAGATTCGCAATGCCTCACGTTCTATTCATCTCCACCCCAAAGAAACTCAGGGGGCAATAACCTGCTTAATCAAGCTCGTTCAACTCAAAGTCTACTCTGCTGACATCCAAGCGCTCCAGAAAACAAAACAAGTTTCAACAAAAAGTTCATTGTTACCCCTTGCTGTCATTCTAGACGACCTCGGAGTTTTACGTGTGGGAGGCCGTCTATCTAATGCATCGATTGCAAACGATCACAAGCATCCAATCCTACTTCCAAAACACCATATGTTAAGCTTGCTACTTGTTCGACATGAACATCTTAGACTGCTTCATGCGGGACCTCAAGCGCTTCTTTGTAACCTTCGACTTACTTATTGGATCATCGGTGGTCATGATTTGTGCAGATCCGTCGTTCACGATTGTATTCGGTGTAGTCGTGCTAAACACTGTTTGCGAAATCAAATAATGGGCGACCTACCCATTGATCGAGATCCGATCGAGCCTTTACTAATGCAGGAATTGATTTTTGCGGTCCCTTCCTGTTACAACAATCGGTCTGGTCTAAAATCAGGGTCAAATGCTACATTTGTTTGTTTGTACGTTTTGCCACCAAGGCGGTGCACTTGGAGATGGATCTGGATACCACCACCGAAGCCTTTATTGCCTGTCTCCGCCGTTTTGTGTCTCGTCGTGGGATATGTAGTCGAATCTATTCTGATAACGCAACAAATTTCATTGGCGCTCGCACTCAACTTCAAGAACTGAGAAAACTGTTCACATCAACATCCTTTCAAGAAACCACACATCATTTTTGCACGGATCAACACATCGAATGGAAAACCATCCCTCCACGGTCTCCTCATTTTGGTGGCTTGTGAGTGGCTGCTGTGAAACGAACTAAGCATCACTTGATTCGCGTGATTGGTGTATCATCACTCAACATTGAACAATTCCTCACGCTCACAGTCCAAATCGAAGCCTGCCTTAATTCGCGGCCGTTGACGCCAATGTCGAGTGACCCCTCGGATCTTCAACTGTTGACACCAGGACATTTTCTCATAGGCGCTCCACTGACCGCATTACCTGAGTCTTCATTTCTCGACACCGCCAGCAATCGCTTATCTAAATTTCAGAGAACACAGCAACTGATGCAATCGTTCTGGGACCGCTGGCACTTGGAATATTTGTCGGAACTCCAAACTCGACAGAAGTGGAACAAGGGAATTTGTAAATTTGAAATTGGGCAATTGGTGATCCTTCATGACGACAATGCTCCGCCTATGAAATGGCACATGGGCCGAATAATTGCTGTACATCCTGGTTCTGATGGAGTTATTCGTGTGGTCACCGTTAAGACAGCATTATCCGAACTGAAAAGAGCTGTGAATAAAATAAGTGTTTTGCCAATAGACAATGCCAACTAATATCATTGCTCGACAATTGCAATCATGTAATTCCATAATGAAAGAACTTAAACTTAAATCTTTGAGTTGTCTTTAAGCTATGTACAATCGATTTTCGTTCGAAAATCGCGTCACTGAAGGGTAGAGAAAACAATACCACTCCCCTTAAACTAAATAAGGATGATTTTCCAAAGCTATGTAAATTCCTCTATTTTTAGAGTGCATTAACTAAAATGTTGTTTCAGATAATTCCTATCCGAAGCATACTTAAACTTATGTCTTGAGTTTCTCAAGCTATGTTAACGCATGGTGGTGCGTTCACTCAAGTGTGTCTGCTAACAAAGCAGGCCGCATCTACGTTAGGTTTGTTCCCGCATCCAACCATCATAGTGTCTCGTATCATATACAGGTGACATCTTATACTACAGTTTGTGATAAGGAAGTCAATTATGTCACACCTGGGCTTATGCGTATGTATGTGTCCTCATGATGAGACATCATACAGGCTTATAACCGTCGAAACAACATTGGTAAGGTACTTCGTCATTAGTTCATCACTACTTTATGATCCACTTCTTCGGTTGCTTCGCACATCGGATCTTCCTCTTCGTTTGATACCCTTTATGATCCATTTCTTCGGTTGCTTCGCACATCGGATCTTCCTCTTCGTTTGATACCCTTTATGATCCATTTCTTCGGTTGCTTCGCACATCGGATCTACGTCTTCGTTTGGTACCCTTTATGATCCATTTCTTCGGTTGCTTCGCACATACGGATCTACCTACCTTGTCGCGTTAGTATTTTCTGATTTAACTCGTCGGTTGTCATGCATCTCCAGACTTATCTTCTCATATGTTATATGTTATGATCCAGATCTTCAATGTCGGCTCTCAGTCGCATCTATATCCAGTCGTATCTATTTAAAATTTTGATAGCTCAAGCCTTAAGTCCAAGGTCTGCTAACACTACTGGAGTCATAGATGCTTGCTTCGATCTCGCATAGCTCATCCATTAATAAATTTAGTCGTTATATCATGTTATACCGTTATACCAGGATAATCGAGACCCATTAAGGTCATAGATCATTGGTTGGTTGCTCTTGTCTCAAAAATATTAATTACTCACTTTTAATTGGTTAGTAAAAACGCAAAATCAAGTTTAAAAATTTGTCATTGATAATTTATTTTTCATCGATTGGTCACATACATTAAGTGGTGTGAATCGGTAAATTGAATGACTATGTTTGTAACTTTAATTAATCATCCTGATTGTGATCTGTACGATCATATTATTAGATTCAGTAGCATATTAAGTTAAATTATATTAGATTAGTTCCTAGTAATCTTAGTCTAAGGAGTTCTTTGAATTATATTGAATCAAAAAAATATAAACGTCGTAATTTGAATTGTTACTAAAATCATCTTTGAAGGTGGGAGGATGTTGACACTGGACGAGGTATCCTACAAATAGATAATAACAGTTTTGTTATTCACAAAATTTCACCAAGTGGCTGCCTTCTCCATTGTCAACCCACATCTCAGTTTAGAGTAATGTTACGCGTCCGTTAAAAATTATCTAAAACTTAAAACAAACTAATTATAATTGGTCAGTATTCACAGTTTCTAAAAATCAAAAACAAATTAATTATAATTAGGCATAAATAATTATTTTAATTGATTCACCTTGTTTAATTTGATTTAACTTAGGTTAGTCAACTAATTATCTTACATTCTCAGCATTCTCTGAAAACGACAGCAATTTTTCGCTATTCAAATTATGTTAAAATATATGTATATTTACATATTTCTCTACTTAATACTTATTCGATTTGTTTTTCTTATTCAATTTTGAAAATCTGTTAATCTGATTATCCATCAGATTGGGTAACACTAAAAACTAAAACCAGTATTCATTTGCTCGATATCACATTGAGCAAATTATAGTTCATGTTGTCTACGGTATGGAGCACTGCTGATTTTTCAGAGAATGGTGTGTTTTGGCTATATATGTCAAAGTTTTTGTAAAACGTTTCTCTTTCACATTTTAATTGTTCTCGAAGCTATGTGTTCAACATTTGTTTGTTTTAGTTTACAATTATATTAATAAAAATAGTTAGTCGAGTTCATTATCATTGTTTTCAATTGTGTGTTCAGTGTAAGGTTTTTTAAGTCAAAACCTAAAATCAAAATTTGTATTTAGAACGTGGGTTTGATTGTTCTCATCCATGAATCACGCCAGGTTTTTTCAATAGTTTGAAAGGGTGTTTCTGGATCAATTTAAGTGATCGTTCCGTGCTGATTGTCGAAGCATTGTATGAAAAATTTTATTAATGTGTTGTTTTTTCAGATGCGACTAGCTGCACTGATCAATTTTATACTCACATCACGCAATTAATAGCTTCTAATAATGGTTATATTGAGTGGCCATATTGATGGAATTATATACATCTGTCTATCAATTCATCGATTTTATTAATGGCGTTGCTAATTGGCCATATTGATAGACTCACATACATCATATCATTAACTATCAACAATTCATCGATCTTATTAACGGCTGCATTGACTGGCTGTATTGATGGAATTATATATATCTGCTTATTAACTCATCGATTCTATTAACGGCTATATTAACTAGCTGTACTCATTGGATTATATACGTCTATCAACAACTCATCGATCTTATTAACGGCTGCATTGACTGGCTGTATTGATGGAATTATATATATCTGCTTATTAACTCATCGATTCTATTAACGGCTATATTAACTAGCTGTACTCATTGGATTATATACGTCTATCAACAACTCATCGATCTTATTAACGGCTGCATTGACTGACTGTATTGATGGAATTATATATATCTGCTCATTAACTCATCGATTCTATTAACGGCTATATTAACTAGCTGTACTCATTGGATTATGTACATACGTCTATCAACAACTCATCGATTTATTAACGGCTGCATTGACTGGCTGTATTGATGGAATTATATACATCTTATCATCGGTTACAATCATCGCTTTCTATCATTGCTGATTTACAACATAATCATCGTATCAACTTTTTGCTGCACGAAACTACGTATTGGTGTCTTTCAAAGTCATTCTTGTTCGTCTCTCTGGCCGTCATATATCATCGAAATATACCACTACAGTCCGCTAAATACACCAGAGAGGCTAACAATTATATTATATAGCTTAATTATATAATTATATAGCTTTTAATAATAATTATATATAGCTTTTTCATAACACATGAAATATTAAAATTCAATTTAAACACATGAATATTAACCGCGGCCTAAACTCGAGTGATCTCTGATGGATGTTGGAAAAAGAATTTTATATACATATTTAATATTCTTGAAATTTACCTTTATACCGTTTATAATTAACGTTTTATTTACAAAATCTTTATACAAGATTTACAGTTTATGTGATGTAAACTTGGTGTAAATCTTTGGTAGTCAAAGTGTATCATATATTTTCCTAAATATTATGGCATGTTGATTTAATTCTATATATAATGAAATGATTTGTTCTTTTCAATCAAATTTTATTAATGCAGAACCATCATAAAATTACTGAAAATTTTTGTGACTATATGATGCATGAATTGTCGCTCATATGATGTAACATGTTGCTCACGCTGATTTGAAAACAAGTATAGTAAATATGTGAGCAATTTTACGTAAATATTTTGCCGCAATAAATAAGCAATCATTTTACCGATAATAAGTTGCTAGACTTGATCATACATTTACGAATATGCATTATTGTTCAATGAATTTAATCCATATGTATGCAAATTTGATAATTTTTCTTTTCAACATTATATGATCCATAAATGATCATCACGATTGGCTATCGGGGTAACTTTAACGTAAGATTACTATGTTAAAAATAACTTAAAAAATGGTTGTCAAGTGGAATTTTAATGAAATTTAAGGTTATTACTATTAGAAAAGTCTTTTTGTCACTTTTAAAATTACAAGTTTTTTCTTCATTGTTAATAATTTGGCATACCTCATGTATATGTAATTTAGTTTTATTTTTTTCTTTAACCAAAATTTGAATTTATGTCTATTTTCAGTACAATGTTTAGCAAGTGCAGAACAATTATTACTAACAATAACTTTTTTGGAATCATAATGATGTTGGTCCATAAGAACACCTAATTTCTGTATTGTTTCCCCAATATATGTTGTATCACAATTATCACCATCAACTTTGTAAACAACACCACTCTGTTGTTTTTTAAAAAGTTTTGCTTTTGAGTTAGTAAAATTATAGTTATTTTTATTTTTAGGTCTCATAGCCATTTTAATATTAGGAACGTATTTTAAGCAAGACCGAGAAAGTGTTTCACTTAGACTTAAAATCAAATTTTGTTTATATAAATGTCATTTATTTATTTTATTTCAATTATAATATTATTGTTATTTTATTTTTTATAATGATCCTGAAGATGGGCCTAGCCTGAAATATATAGATCTATTAAATAACAAATATTAATTTTAACGGGGTTTTAATTGAGGAAATACAAAATAAAAAAGTAAAATTAATAAATTTCAACAAATTGTTTTAATTATAATTATATTATTGTTATAATTATAATATATTAACTTTCTATTAACTAATAATAAAACAAATTCATAAAGAAAAATTCAAACATTTACTGCAATGCAGTTTTAAACGGTTTCATTAATAAAATTTAATTAACAATATAAAAAAAAGAATACATTTATTTATAATTTTCCGGTTTTAAAGCAGTCGGATAATAATATTATTTTATTTAAAATAATTGTTTAAGATCATATTAATTTCAAGTACTTTATAGGATGCTTGCGGAAAAATGATGCATGCGTCCAAACAATAATTATAAGAATAACAGGAATAATTCAATAATTCAATAGGAATAATAGAATTAATAGGAATAATTTATATCTGAATAATTTAATAATAATATGGAATAATATGAATAACTGAAATAATAAATAAAATACATATTATATGAATAACTTAATAAGAATAATAGGAATAATTGAAATAATTGGCATAAGTTGAATAATAGGAACAATTGGAATAATTGGCATTATTGGAATTATTAAAATAATTGGAATTACAATAATTGGAATAGTTGGAATAATTAGAATAACTGAAATAATTGGAATAATTGGAACAATTGGAATAATTGGAACAATTGGAATAATTGGAATAATTCACAGCTTCCCCTAAAATTATAACTTAACGTTAGCTTGTAAGTAAATTATGTTTCAAACATATCAGTTTACATTTGTATTTCTATTACGAAGTGAATAAACTTTTATTGTTTGGTAAGGTCGCATGTTGCAGACTTCAATTATACCTTCATAAGGAATTTGAGTGACTTGGTAATCACCTAATCTTCACCTAATAGACTAAGAGCCCGCGACGGCCAGACCTTCGTTATTTTATAAAAGCTGAAAGTTTCTCTGCGCATACCCCCTACTCAGGTAGGCACGATTAGCGACATATGTTTGGATCATAGTGGCTTTGGCAGAGAGCAGGCTCCAAAGGGGCCTCCAAAGTTTCGTGAAAGTATAAAAGCTAATTTTTTTATATATTCTTCGGGATAGTATTAGAAGTCACGTCACCCATTGCCAGACACTTACTATCGTGGAAACCCCCCTGCCAGATACCCTTATACTTTAAAGAGAAACTTTCAGCTTTTATAAAATAACGAAGGTCTGGCCGTCGTGGGCTCTTAGTCTATAAGCTCCACATAACGATTATTTTCTAACACTTTCACAATTTTCAACGGTCCTTTATGTTTAGGTTATAACTTTTTCGAAATACCGGGAGTACTAACATAATTTTTTATCATAACTAAGTCATTGATATCATATAGTGTTGCTTGTTTATGTTTTTTATCCACATATTGCTTATTTTAATTTTGAGATTTTACATTTCTTACTATAGCAATTTGTATAATTTCGTTAAAGTTTCGAACATCGTTATTTATATTTTCAGCTAATAAAGTTTCTCAAATTTTATCATTACAATCTCCTTTCTGATTAATTCCGAATAATATTTTACTAGAAGTTGTACCAATTGTTCTATTAACTATATTATTTAACACAAATTCAACATCACCTAATTTTTTATACCAACCTCTACTATTATTAGAAAGTTTAGCCAACATTGGCATCAAATTTCTGTTTAGTCGTTCAACTTGTCTATTTGCTTGTGGTGAACCTGTTGCCATCTTAATGTGTTGTATATTGTTTTCTGTAATGAAATTTTCAAATTCTTTTGATGTGAAACAAGTTCCACGATCTGAAATTAAACATCTAGGGCGACTGAAATTATGAAAATAGTCTTTTAAGCGATGTAAATAAACTCGAAATCTCTGAAGAGCATAAATGATTGCCAATCTTCTAATTCAAAACTATGGTATCGACTTTCAACTTCAGTTGTACGCTTAGAAAAATAAAATATTGGGTGAAATTTATTATCCGCCTTACGTTGCATAAGAATGGCACCAAAACCGATAGAGCTCGCATCGCAAGCCAACTCTGTTTCATCATGGGGACTAAAAACTGAGAGTATTGGAGTACTAATTAGATGTTGTTTTAACAATTCAAAAGCATCCAATTATTTTGCTTCAAATTTAAAGTCCTTACGAATAGGATAATACAACGGCTTTGCAATGATTGAAAAACGTGGAGTAAACTTACGAAAATATGAACAAAGGATTATGAAGCTTCGAGCTTGTTTACTACTTCTAGGTATCGGAAATTAATTACTGAATCCATTCCTGATTTTGTTGGACTTGTTCCACCTTTGCTAACCACATAACTTAAGGATTCAAGGCTTTCTTTAACAAAATTGCATTTGCAAAACGCAAAATTGCAAATTTAGTTTTAAATTGTGTTTAATTGAAGTTTGAATAATTTCATCTATCAAAATGAAATTTTCTTCCAAAGTTTCGGTAGCTAGTAATATATCGAAGTAAATTAGTAATATTAGGGTATATTAATTAGTTATTAAGATTTAATAATAAAGTTATTCATCATAAAGTTTTAGTTGTTCCAGATAATACAATGCAATACGATTTGTTATTAAGGAAAGATTCTATTATAGTAGTTTATGTAACAAGTACGCAAAATATGGTTTTAGCGGACGAATCGTAATGTTTCCGGACGAGGCGCTAGCCGAGTCTGTAATATGAAGATCAGTTTGCTAAAGCCATTTGCGTACGTGTTGCATACAACGTTTTTTAGTGTTAGCTCTTAGGATTTTTTTCTAATTTATTGCTTAGTTTGTATTCTTGCGTACCTAAGAATTTGATTTTTGAACAAAACTTATCAAAGCAATTGTGATTATAATTTGAAAATAATTATAATATAAAATGAAAACAAATTTTGAATCTGCTAAAATGTTGTCATAACGACTTTAAGTACTAGGCCGCTAAAATACAATTTTGCGAACTATAAACAGTTCTAAAAGTGATCATTTTTCGGAGCTAATACTAAAAAATTATTTAACTTAGTTTTGAATTTTTGAGATCAATGTGGAGTTTTTTTCTGATAAACTTCAAAGTTCAAACCATACCTTTGAATTGAAAAATATGGAGGGGCTGAAATCTCACAGCTCTGAGATATCAAGACTTCGGTCTGAGTAAAGGATTTTGATATAGTTTTCGGCAAAAAACTTTCACGAGGACATGGTTTTTAGTTTTGGGCAGCGATGTTTATCAAACATAACTCTTTGTTAAAGTTCAAGTATTTTTTATATCTGTTAAAAAACTTATTACAAAACTAACACGAAAAAGTAATATCAATACATTGCCGGAAAATTATAATCAAAATTCCAAAAATATTGTTAAATTAAATAAAATCAAACTTTTTCAAAATTCCAAAAATATTCCAAAAACTAGAATGAAATCAAATATTTAAACTTTTTCTAAATTCCGATAATATTCCAAAAATTCTTAAAAATTCAAACTTTTTTCAAAATTCTAAAACTATTGCAAAAATTATTACAAAATCAAAAATTAAAACTTTTTTCAAAATTATAATAAAATCAAAAATTTAAAATTTTTCAAAATTCTAAAAATATTCCAAAAATTCTTACAAAATCAAAAAATGAAACTTTTTTCAAAATTCTAAATATGTATATATAAAATTCAAAAATTCTATTTTTTTCAAAATTCTAAAAATATTGCAAAAATTATAACAAAATCAAAAATTGAAACCTTTTTCAAAATTCCAAAAATATTCCAAAAATTAGAATAAAATCAAATATTGAAACTTTTTCTAAATTCAAATAATAATCCAAAAATTCTTAAAAATTTCAAACTTTTTCCAAAATTCTAAAAATATTGCAAAAATTATTACAAAATCCAAAATTGAAAATTTTTTCAAAATTCCCAAAATTATAATAAAATCAAAAATTAAAAATTTTTCAAAATTCTAAAAATATTCCAAAAATTCTTACGAAATCAAAAATTAAAACTTTTCCCGAAATTCTAAAAATAATGCAAAAATTATTACAAAATCAAAAATACAAACTTTTTCAAAATTCCAAAAATATTTCAAAAACTATAACAAATTCAAAAATTTCCATGTTCGATTTCATTTTCAATTACATTTACGTCATAAAAACAGCTACATTTTTTTTCCAAAAAATTGGCTAAAAAATAAATGAAATTATTTTTTGACACACTTGACAACATTTTTTTGACAAACCTATAATGCCATAATTCTCAATAATAATAATAAAATTTCATTTCAAACAAACAATTTTATTTTTTCCAAAAAATTGGGTAAAAATAAAAAAAATCTCTCTTTTGACACACTTGACAACATTTTTTTGACAAACTTATAATGCAATAATTCTCAATAATTCTCAATAATAATAATAAAATCTCATTTCAAACAAACAATTAATTTTATTTTTTATCCAAAAAATTAGGTAAAAAAATAAATAAAAATCTTTCTTTTGACACACTTGACAAAATTTTTTTGACAAACTTATAATGCAATAATCTAGTTTTTGATCTCACATACCAATCTCTACCATCAAGGTTTCTCCAAATTTAATGTTTCTACTCGTAATCACTTAAAATGAACGTTTTTTAAGCCAAAAATATGAAAATTCACTATTTTTGACACACATAATGATTATTTTGACACGCTTCCGGTACAGTTATCGAACACAGCGTCCTTTCGGACCTATCCCTTGAGTATACCTATTTTTAGAAAAAAAAATTTTTGAAATCCTTCCAGCGGTTTTCGCTGCAGCGTAGGTAATGACGGCGGACGGCCGGCCGGCAGACAGACATACATTTTTTTTTTTTTTGCTTTTTTAGAATCAGTAGGTCCTAAAACGTCGAGAAATGTCAAAAAAAGTGGGGGTAAGAATTTCACTTTGAGCTCATGAATGTAATACTTAGGTCTTTCAGACCGAAGTAATATTAATAAAAATTAATGAAAATAAATATTAATGAAAATTGAAAATATTTTCAATTCAAAGGTATGGTTTGAAGTTTCTCAGAAAAAAACTCCACTTCACATTTTTCGTGTTTCGGTTATTTAACTTAGGTTTAGTTGATCTAGATGAAGAAAATATGGAAAATGAAATTAAAGCTATAATGTTGATAAATTATTTAGATAAAAACGAGGATATTAATATTAATTTGAAATTAAATCCCGATTTAAATATAATTGACCTAAACTAAACAAATTTCACTCTATTTTTAAAAACTGTTTAGAATCAGGAAATAATAATTTCTCAAAAATTGATTACACCCAACTCTTTTTTAAACGGTCTTTTTTTAAACGATTTTGAAATAACACGTTTCACCAAATACACCCAACTTTTTTTTAAACGATTTTGAACTAACACGGTTCACAAAATATACGTTTTGCACGAATATTTTGTTCTTGCACGAATAACAAAAATAAAGTGTTTAAACTATTTTTGATAGTGTAATCAGAAGACGGTCAATTTTTGGCCAGAGATGTGTGGGTGACTGTTTTTAGATAAACGGTCGATCTTTGGCCAGAGATGTGACTGTTTTTAATAAAAAGTGTTGGTAATAGGAATTATAATATGTGTCGCAAAAAGACATAAATTCTTATAGCTTGGTCGCACAACAGAATGCGTTCTGAGGTGTTGATAAACGTTTTTTTTAAACCTTTAAAGGCGTGAAGAAATAAAGAAACGTCTATGCATTCTGTCACTATAACAGTGACTGATCTCAACAACCTGATTTTTTGATTGGGGGAAACGAATTTGATAGAGGCAAGATTAGTTCGATTACATCCGAGCACTGCTGGTGACGACATTTATTAAAAACAACGTACGGTTCACAATGGCAGTGTGATTCTCGAAGTTTGCCATCCATGGCTTCTGTCTTATAAATATACGTAAGTTTTTATTATTGCCATACCAGAGTAACCATGCTTGAAATAATGACAACAAATTCGTTCCTAGATACATAAATTCAAAAAATGTGCTACAGTCGACCTAGATATTGGGTAAAAAATAAGTCGAGGGTGGCAGATTTTTTACCTACGAAAAGAAAATAGGTGCCGGAAAAATGCAAAAAAAGCACTTTCAACAGTTACAGAATTTTTTTATTTAAAATATTGCCGAACTGTAAATAAATAAATAATAGCGACGTTTGCATAACATTTTAAACTTTGATTGCAAAGCGTCCCGATTTTGCTGGATTGTATCGACTTGTGAAGAAAAGCCTCGCGTTCTATCTAATAGTCTAATTCAAAAATGCTTGGCGCAGATTTTTAGCTAATTTCCATCAAATAATCGACAGCCAATCGGTATCGGCCGATAAAGAAAGCCGATTAATCGGCAATCGGTAGGCGGCAAGATTTTTGATCGGTATAACCCTAATTAAAATAGACCAAATTTTTGATACGTTGATCGGGATTTTTTTCTAACTCCTCGTTTACATTTATTCCCGACCCCAGTCCGGATTTATTCGTACATCCATTTTATCCTTTAAAGGTTAGCTTCATGGAGACACGCGCCAATGTAAACGAAAGCCTAGAAAAATGGTTAATCCACGTGACAAAAATTTGGCCAATTTTAATGATCATAGAAAATAATGACTTGTGCAATGTACTTTCATCTACAAATATATTTATTGGGTTACTGGTGATTGTCAACAGTTCGTTGATATTAATTAAAAATAGAGAGAAAAAAAGAAGAAGAAAAGCCATCTAAAGATACTGAACGAAATATCAGTATCGGTCGGTCGGTGAAAGCTATGAATCAGAATGCACGACTGCGGTGTGATATTAATATGCAACGAGCTGATTGTTTAGATTGGCATACATAATTCAATGAAATGCTTTTGAGATCTGTAATATACGATAAGTACGTTTTACCACCTTTTTCAGATAAGCTATTCCAAAAAAGGGCTAGATCGGTCGTTAATTTTGTATTGGCAATATCAAACAGATGTCTTTTAAAAATTTTGATATGTGTGTATTATTATAATCCTCATAAGGACTGAGGCAGAAAAAACGTTAACGCTTTGGAACCGCTGGGCCAATTTTAAAAAAAATCTCACTTTCGGATACGTATTTTATTACCGAATAATCCACAATTAATATTATTTTAATCAGACTTATTAACACAAAATAGCTTGATTTTTTCAGGAATTCCCAACATTTTGGATTTTATGGTGGTATTCGAGACCTTTTTGGTCGCCGCGATCCACATTTTCCTGAAATTTGCAATGGTTTTTGCTTCCTTCTTTGTTAACTTATAGTTTCTTTTGACTAAAGCCCAGTAGCGTTCGATAGGCCGGAGTTCTGGGCATTGTGGTACGTTTGCCTCTCTTGACACTAAAACGATGTTGTTGTCTTCATACCACTTCATGTTCACGCCTTGCTATAGTGACACGAAGCTAAATCCGGCTAAAAGAAATTAGATACATTGTGTTGTCTCAGAAAAGGCAACAATCTATTTTGGAGACATTCCTTTATGTTAATTTCAGAATTTATAGATCCAGATGTTACAAAAGACTTGCTTCTCTCTCCCCAGCTGCAGATTGCCTTTTTTATGGAGAACTTCGTCATCTTTTTGGTCCGGAATTCTTTGGGTACATTTCCTCATCCACGAGAAACATAAAACTCTTGGCAAGGTAATTGGGAAAAATTGCAGAGCACGTTTGTCTCATCGTCCATTACGCAACAACCTTTGGTTTCAAAAAAATCGACTCTCAACTGTTTAGCTCGTTTTTTTGCCACTGTGATATTCTCTGCATTTCTGTCTGGAATTTTTGCACTTTGTACGATTTGAAGCTGGTCTTGATTTCAATTCTGCGTACTGACTTTTCTGACAAGCCCACTTTTTGAGCCAATTTCCGATTTGAGATGTTTGGTGCTCCATTTCAGACACAGCTTTCCGCACCTTTTTTGGAGAGTGAAATCCTTCTAGTCTGCCACTTCCAGGCTTTCGAGTGAATGTGAGCTCTTCTTTGAAGTTCTTGATGACTTTTGCTGCCGTTTGTCTGGTTACTTTAGCTTCTTTTGCAATTCGAACAAATGACCATAGAGGATTTTCATTAAATTTTTTAAGAATAAATTTACGCACTTCCAAAGTTTTCGCCATTGTAAATCCAATTTCGGTCGTACAAAAACAAAAACTGAATGACATGATGAGACAAGTATTGAAAAGATTACTGCATTCAAATTTATTGATAAAAACAGAGGGTGTAAAAGTTATGTCAATTTTTCAATGTTAACGTTTTTTCTACCTCAGTCCTATTTTGAGCACCCTGGGATAACCTGCTTAAGAGATATTATATTTTAGACTCAACTGAGAGTAAGGCTTTTAGTCTATAATTTGAAATATCACATTTGATTTCTTTTTTGGACATTGTTTAACTTCCAGCACGAACGCAAAATTCCTGATTTATATTGGATTTGTAGAAAATTTTGGTAAGAGTAGATGCAAGTTCTTTGAAAAATAATCTTAGAATAATAAATGAAATGTTGCCCAGATGGGAGGCTTTGTTGATATTTGACTTTTTTAATAGTGTTTCCACAATTTTGGATTTGAAATGAAGTTCTGTCATATTAAATTCGTTTTCGTTTTCATTTATCTGTTTTGATATTCTGTTGGCCTTTAGCTATTTAATCGATTTATAGGATTTTTATTATAAATCCAAATATTAAATAATCTACGTTTGTTTCTAAGTAGGCGAGCAAATAAAGCACAAAAATAGGCCAAACCTTAGCAAATTGGCAGAGTAAGATGGATCGAGATGCGGTTGTTTGCATTCGATTCAGTAAGCCGTCAGAAAAGTTTGTGAACATAGCCACTTTTCGGCAAAAAACCTCTGGAGTACCTAGGGGCCAGGGCGGGTTATATACACCTCATCTCCTGGAACTTTCCATAAATTCAGCTCGAAATTGATCGAAGCTCGTTACTCGGGGGTTTTTGGGGTCGTTGAACACGAATCTGATGTCTGCGATGACCTTTGAAGTACCTAGGGGCCAGGGTGGAGACATGCAGATACAGTTGGCAGAGACATACAGATACAGGATGTATTTAACGGCCGTTGCAAAAAATAAAAAAGTTAACATCGGAAATATTTTGCCAACAGTAGATATTTTTACGAAACATTTGAAGAGAGTGTATTTGCAGGTCCAGAATTGGTTGTATGGAGAAAATTTCCTAAATCCAACCGACTGGGCACGGGAGCTGATCGACAATTCCTTGGTTCCAAAAAAAATTACTATGCAACCCGACCCGCACCATATTATGAACTTAATATTTTGTTCATGCAAAACAGACTGTGGTCATTCTTGTGGATGCCGAAAAGACGGATTAGCTTGCAATATTGCTTGTAAAAATTGTGCAGGGTCAAACTACACGAACATGGACAAATTTACGGAATCATAATCTTCAGAAAATCTGCACGAAGATTTTCTGGATGGAGAAAATAAGTGCACGAACTACGAAGAAAATGAATAAGTTGTGTAAATCGAAATAAATAAAATATTTGTATAATAAAGACTTTACGGCTTTTTTCCTTTATTATATTCGTCGAATAAATAAGATATAAATAAATAAGATTGTAACAAACAGATGAAAATTCTTTACTCCAGGATTTTTAAGGTCACCAAAGTTCGAGCCCTAAGTCCTCCGGGGTCATCATCAACATAATATTTGTGTTCAGCGGCCCCAAAACCCCCCGAGTAACGAGCTTCGATCAATTTCTTGCTGTATTTATGGAAAGTTCCAGGAGATGAGGCGTATATAACTCTGAAAATTATTTTTAATTCAAAAATTGTTTTATTAAAATTAGTTTTCAGTTTAATAAAACAAAAGTGGGACAATAGGCGTGTTTTATTTGCCAAATTACACTAACAACTACATGTATTCAATTCCAAAATGTCAAAACTCACAAATTGTTGGTTTTGAAAATCTGGAATAGCGGTTTAGTTCGCGTGTTCATCACCAACTGCGCACCGTTTCAATTTTTTACATCTATAGGTTGTCAGTAAATGGAGTTTTGTTTATATTTTTTCTAATTCGGCATTTGGTGTTTGACATTTGTTGATTGTTGCAAGTCCATATAGAAATCTCATGGATCAGGATTTTGATATTAAAATTTGATTTATTGACATTTACATTTTATATTTTCTGTACAAATTCTACCAACCTCTAGAAAATAATATGTGTACAAATCCAATTCTTGGTTCGTTTTATTTGAAATCTTTTTTTTGACAGTTCAATACGAATTCCGGTTGGGCAAATAAAACACAGCTAATATAAATTCAGTATTTGTATACTGAAAAATCACAATGAAATTAATCTTAATATTAAAGAAATATAAAATTAATATTAAAGCAATGATACTTAAACTAAATCTGTTTCTTACATTTTTTTCTAGTTCTAAGGCATGTTTAATATCGAAAGTTAATCTGAAGGCAATAAACAAATTATTGTAGAATCTGGACCAAATAGCATAAATGAGGAGACTTTTATTTTGGTTTTACATCATACGCTCAATTAATTCGGATATACTACTCAAAAAGTTTTGTGTCAATATGCGAGGTTCATCCAACCAACCCACACCACTAGATAAATCTTTGATCCAAATTATATATCTTGCGGATTATTGGGTATGTTATGTTGTTTTTATAAATGAAGAAAAATTGGAAATAATTCAGTCAACCGTTGAAGTTTTTATACAAATAAATCGATGACAAAAATTAAAATTGCTTATATCAAAATGAAATAATTACCTATTATTAATTTTATTATTTATTTCATTATTATCCAAGCTCATAAAATTTATTATTTACTACAAAAAATCGTGATATAAGCTACAAAAACATCAAAAATGTAAATTTTAGTTCGTGAAAAATGTGCAGTTTAAAGTTTAATAGTCAAAACTATCTGTTCACTACAAAAATAAATGATATCCTGTGTCAAGCAGAAACGAGTGTAAAACAAAAAATTTCCAAATAATTAGGTGTTATAAATGATTCGAAATACTTACTTTGTCACTCGGATTAGAGATTAGAATAAAATAACTCTAATTAACTAGGTATTAAAACAAAAGTTTCTAGTAAAAGTAAAAATACAAAATAATATTTATTTATTTATTGGAGCGAAGCGAGCGTAGCTCCATTCTTCCCCGATTCGGATTTTCGTTTGAGGACATACTTCTCCCAAACTATTAAAGATATCAAAATGAAATTTTGCAAGTAAGACGACATCTAGCCATAGATGGTTTTCAAAAAAAAATATTGAAAATTAGACATAACACGGAGGAATAATCACCGAAAAACGGTTCCCATAGACTTTCAATGCGAAAATTATCATCTTTTCAATATACTTAAACAAATTATTTAATTTTTTTTGTTTTCTTTTGTTTTTTTTTTTAGTTTTTATATTTTTTCTTTTTTAAATTTTTTTTTTTTGCAGTGCAATTTTTAAACTGGAGTGATATTGAAAGTCTGCAAATAAAAGTTTGTTATTAGTTGCTTTTAAAAAAATTTAATAACACTCTTTTATAGTAGATTTTTTTTGCCAGCGAATTTTTGACAGATAGGACGCAGCAAGAGATAAAAGATGAGACAAAATAGTAAAACAGAGATGTATTATTTATTTTGGGATAAATTTGTTTTCAAAACAATTTGTTTGTTGTGATATTTGTTTACATAGGCGTCGTTATTTTAATTATAATTATTTTAAATTATCAGAATTTTGTTATATTACCTACAAAGCCATTAATATTTTTACTAGTTTTTGGTTTTCTATTATAATTGTTTGAATTTCAATAGTAGAATTTTTTTACCAGCGAATACAAAAATTGGTTGTTCTGCACATATTGCGTAATGTGCATGTGCCGAATCCAGTGTCTCGAATTAAAATATTAAAAAAACTGTTGGGGTTGAAATGGACAAAAAAAAAGCATAAAATTAATAAATTACTAATTTTATGCGTTTTTTTTAATTAATAAATTACTAATTTTATGCGAGACACTGGATTCCGCACATGCACATTTCGCAATATGTGCAGAACAACTAATTTTTGTATTCGCTGGTAAAAAAATTCTACTATACCTACAGTGAACAAGTTTGATCATGTTTTCAACCTGGACGAGTCTTTATTTGGTTCGTTCACCTTTTTTTCTTTACCGTTTTGTTAAAGTACTTTTTACAGACAAAATTCACGATACGATCGTTGTAGTCAGACATATCGGTTTCAAATCCGTTTAAAAAAATTTTCATTGATTTTCAACTAAATCTACATATGCCGGAGGTAGATGCAGAAATATTTACCACACATTAAACTGTAGCGATTTTGTAGTTCTTTTGGATTGTAACATATCTTCGGACATATCTTTTGGATTGGACATATCTTCGCTCCTTTTTATCAATTGCATTCTGCATTGGTCACCTAGTTTATATTCGAATGAAAACGTGGAATGCGATATTTATACGATTGACTGAATCGAGAGAAGTACGGAACCATCACGAAACCTCAGGACTAACAGATTATAATTTTAATGAACATGATTTTCAAATAACATGTTCTTAATCTACAAACTAGAGTCTGCAGTATAAAATACTAACTAGTAAATTAGCTTGCATTTCTTTTATAGAATTTTCATTTTGTATATTTCTCATTAAATAAAAGTCTTATCTCTCACTGAAGTTTCGTGATTGTTCTGTACTTCTCTCGATGCAGTCAATCGTATAAATATCGCATTCCACGTTTTCATTCGAATATAAATAAATAAATAAATATTATTTTGTATTTTTACTTCTACTAGAAACTTTTGTTTTGATACCTAGTTAGTTAGAGTTGTTTTATTCTAATCTCTAATCCGAGTGACAAAGTAAGTAATCATGTATAACACCTAATTATTTGGAAATTTTTGTTTTACATTCGTTTCTGCTTGACACAGGATATCACTTCTTTTTGTAGTGAACAGATAGTTTTGACTATTAAACTATAAACTGCACCTTTTTCACGAACTAAAATTTACATTTTTGATGTTTTTTGTAGCTTTAACTATCATATAACATTGAAATCGCTCACTAATATTATAAATTAACAATTTTAGCTCAAGAAATTCAAGAGGAGGGAAAATATGCAATTGATTCACCTGGAAATCCCAATGCTCCTGAAATTCCACCAGAAGACTATGCCCTTCATAATCACGAACAACGGGCATTTCATGATCCAAAAGTTTAAGAACTCTTACAAGTTGTTATAGATTGGATAAATGATGAATTAGCTGACCAAAGCATAATCGTAAAAAATATTGAGGAAGATTTATACGATGGTCAAGTTCTTCAAAAATTATGGAAAAAATTAACAGGTCATCAATTGGATGTACTGGAAGTAACCCAATCCGAAGAAAACAGGACAAAAACAGAAGCTTGCTGTTGTTTTAAATGCAGTGAATCATGTAAGTTATTGAATTGAGCTTGAAATAGTTATTAAAGAAGAGTTGGATTTATTTTGTTTAGACCTTGGGGTATCATCACAAACCAACTAAATGGAGTGTTGAAAATGTGCATACAAAAAATCTTGTTGCTATTTTACAATTGTTAGTTGCTTTAGAGCGCCAATTCGTTTGCCAGAAAATGTATTTGTAACCGTTGTTTGTGTTGAAAAAAATGGTGATCGTTTGCAAACAAAGTAAGATTATAAAATATTTTAACCGCAAATGCATGAGTAATTTTGAATTCATAACTTTTTTAGAACATACGATGAACGATTGACGGAACAATATGATGATGTTGGAATGATGTGTGAAAGGGATACATTTGATACGCTATTCGATCACGCACCGGACAAACTAGTCGTTGTTAAAAAGGTAGAAATACAGTAAAGAGTTTTTATTTTAGGAAAAAAATCTTATGTAATTTTATTTTAGTCGTTAGTTACTTTTGTGAACAATCATTTGAACAAATTGAATTTTGATGTTCATGATTTGAGTACGGACTTCAAGGATGGAGTTTATTTATGCCTTATAATGGGATTGCTTGGTGGATAGTTTGTTCCGCCTTATGAATTTCATTTGACACCAAAGGATACAGAACATATGGTAAATGTTTTGTTTTGAGTGTTTAAATTAGATTAAAATTGAAAATATTATAACTTAAAGGCTCAAATAATTATACTTGGAAACTATGGGGTAGAAATGTTTTAGGCGATTGGTTCGACTGAATGCCAATTAATTGCGTTTTTATAAAAACTAGGTTTGGTTCTCCAATGAAATTACGTTTCCTCTTAAAAGATTCGTCTAAAAACAAAAATATACTAATAATTTTAAACAGAATTGGTTTCGTTATATTCGATTAACTTTTGCTTAGTTTGTCGACATACAAGTTTTTTTAGTTGATTGCATATCTGGATGGAACCTGTGAAGAAGTTGCAATTTAATTTTCATTATTACTTCAAACAAGCGTTCAAATGTGTGAAATCGTAAAAATTTAGATGTTATGACTGGAAATCCTCGCGACCCCGAAGTAATGTAAATCAATGTAAAACCAAGATCAATTGTTTATTTAACATTCTATAACACGTATACCACGTGTTATTCAGTTAGTGTACCGTAACTCTACCCTATCAAAAAACATTTTAAGTTTGTATCATTTTTGTATGATTTTCAAAAAAGCCTCGTAGTAAAACATAGTACAACCAAATTATATGTACAAGAATACTAAGACTGTGCTCCAATCCATGCTATTCAGCACCAAAATTGGCAATTTCATCGTTCCAATTCAAATATATTTTAAATTGACAGTTAAACATTGTTTTGTTTGTTTTTTCATTTAATGTTAAAAACTAGAATTATATACTGTCTGTCCGACGAGGAGATTTCAATATAAAATATTGAGTTGCTATATTATATGACTATATAAGGCATAAAAATTACAAATTAAATGGTGGAAATAGTCAACTAAATTTTTAACTATTTCAATTTAGAATTTTAGTACTAAATAGCATGGATTGGAACACAGTCTAAGTCTGTGTTCCAATTCATGCTATTTAGTACTAAAATTCTAAATTGAAATAGTCAAAAATTTAGTTGACTATCTCCGCCATTTAATTCTAAATTTTTATGCCGTATATAATCATTACTACGTTTTCATGATTAGCTCAAAACGAATTGAAAACCAAATTCGAATTGAATTCACCATGAAAACATCAACAATTACAGTTTTGAATACTATTTATTTTTAAATACGATCTCGATTTTTTTTGGGATCGTATCGGTATCCAAATATTCGAAAATACATGAAAACGGAAAACTGGATCGTGTCATGCGCAGTAAAATGTTTATGTTTGTTTTTAATTAGAAAACAACTAATTTCACATTGATTTATAAAATGTTTATTTCATTATCTTTATTTAAAAGAAAATACAATATCAAGCATAAAAAAATAAAATATTGAACACAGTCAATGAAACACAATTAAACGCTTTTTGACATTTTGACTGTTTTTCAACACAGTTTTAAAAATGTTTTCAACCCGTTTTCAATCCAATCATGAAAACACTTTACAGTTTGAATACGGGATGAGGATTCAATTCTTTTTCGATCTGCATGAAAACGTAGTACATATAATATATAGCAACTCAATATTTTATATTGAAATCTCCTCGTCGGACAGACAGTATATAATTCTAGTTTTTAACATCAAATGAAAAAACCAACAAAACAATGTTTAACTGTCAATTTAAAATATATTTGAATTGGAACGATGAAATTGCCAATTTGACAGTTTTAGTACAATTTAGAATTTTGGTACTGAATACCATGGATTGGAGCACAGTCTTAGCTTAGTTTTAACGATAACTAATTTTTTTCTTGTATTTTTAGGTGCACAATGTTGCCTTTTCATTTGAATTACTGCAAGACGCTCCCGACGCTCCCCAAACCAAAAGCACGTTCAGAGGATATTATTAATATGGATTTGAAATCAACATTACGTGTTCTCTACAATTTATTTACCAAATATAGAAATGTTTCATAATCGTATAACGTTTTATTCGCCTCATCAGCTCGAATTATTTTAAAAATGAACATTTCTACAAAAATTAATCATGATTGCTGCCATAAATGTACCTCTATTTTATATAATTTACACAAAAAAAATTAACAAATTAATTTTGTTTTAGGTGCTAATAATTCATTGTCTTTTAGTTATTTGTTTTAATTTTTAACACAAAAACAATAATTTGAGTATTAATTTTAATTTGTAAAAATAAAATTACTATATTTTAACAAATTTTTATATTTTTATTTTTCAGAACTGTAGTATTTTCTTTTGTGGTAAAGTTTTATCGAGGTCTAAACTCTCTATCTGTGTCTGTCTTAAGTGGACCAAAAATAGTGTAGGATCTTTCAGTCAAATACAGATAAATGTGATTCTTTAGTTTGTGTAAGGCTTTACTTTTCTAAGGTGTAAGGCTTCACCACATCGTTCTAATCCATGTCTGATATAAGGAGATTTATTATTAAACATTGATATTTCTATCCGTCAAGAGCATTGAGAATTTTGTAATGTCATTTTACGTTATATAGCCACTAACGCAGCCCAAAGATTATCTCGTTCGATTCGAGAGCCGAAGACTGTCAATTAAAAGTTGGTAGGCAGGTATATTGAACTCTCGACATTTTTCCCAAATGATCCTTAACGAAGTACATCAGTGGCACCTCGGCCTCGCAAGAAACCACACTGAGGCTCTCCAAATAGTTGTTCAGACTAAGTTCAGCAGTTAGCTACCAGAAATAAAAAAACAAATACTTCTTTAATTAATTTTTTCTATTCTATGACTCTTCTGCAACAATTTTGTACCTTTGTTATAGCGTCTACACTCTTGTCAGTTAGCATAAAATTTTAATTTGGAATGCTTCTAAACCAATTCTAATTATAATTATTTCGGTCTGTTGTAAAATTTAAAAATCGTACCCAAAATTGTCACTATGTAACATAGAATAAACAGCCCAGCTCGACAGTTGTAGTAACTTTTCAAAAACTATTTAGAAGCCCAAACAAATGGATATTTATTTAAACAAAAAATCACTGATATAACGTCATGTTTCATACGCTGCCTTTCTACCTTACAATTTTTTGATTGGATTTGCCCATTATTAGACTTTAGAACCATCTTACAAATTTATAAGATTTAAACTCTTTTGTTGATTCCCATTTTCTGATAAAATATTATCAATTATGCTTAGAAACTGAATTCTAAGTTTTCGTTTCTGTAATTGATTCATCAAATGAATGTCAGGTAACAAACTTTTTAAAAAATGGAAATCTGACTCGTTTGATGATTCAGATTTTAATTCAAACTTTTACGTTTTGATCTCGAACGTGGCCCCTCTATTCATTTCATCGTACTGTCGTTTATGGCTCAACAACTCCGGTGTTGAAAGTAGGTGAGTACTTACTAAATTATTATTCGAAGTACAAATCGTACTCAGAGGTGTTGTTGTGATTATTGATGTGGTTGGTAGAATTAAACTATTATTATCTTTAGAGGTTATAATAATTCCAATATTTTGATTTGGTTGTGGGTGAACTGGTTCATTTACTAAAGTATCTTCAGTAGCCGAATTCCGTGGCTCAGTTGTTTGTCCGTTTTCAGTAAATTCAAGATTAGTGGTAGTAGTATCCAATTTTGGTTCACTTGTACTTTCCAATTTTTTAGTTTTAACTGAACTTGCACTACCAGCACCAGATCTTAATTTAGTAAATGGCAATATAAAACTCATGTGTGTTGCTAGATAGTATGGTTTTCTGTATCGTGCAACTGTATTTGCTTTTTGTTTCAAGTGCCGTGTGAAACAATCTCTTAAATTACGCCATCTTTTTTTGCAACATGGCACTGTTTAAAGAGAAACGAAATTAATTTAATAAAGAAAACAGTAAATATAGTTCGGTAAATAAATGTTTGATATTAACAGAATAATTAATAATTTAAACACTATACCTGCTTCGTTAAACTGTGCAGCAATTTCAGCCCATGATTGTTCCTGTATATTCACATTTTTATAATCCGATCTTGTGTTATCATATAAACATTTATATGTTTCAATTTTTTGTACAAATGTTATATTCAATTGTTTGTCGCCTCTCATTTTAGGAAATATCAACTTTTTTAATCAAATAAAAGATATTTATTATAAATAAATGATTAAATTAGAAATCGACTACATAAAATTTAAAATTCATATTCTATTATTTCATGGTTGCTTTGTTTTAAAAACTTTGTAAAATTGCATGAAAATACCATAGCAAGTAGAATTTGTTATTTAGCCAAAATGATTTTACAGTAGTATAAAAAATCCCATTTTCAGGTGGGATTAAGCCTGCATGAGAAGAGACTTTTCATCTGCTATCGTAAAATTATTTTGATGACATGAAATATAAATGACAATTCAACTCACTAAATAAAGTTTCGATAAGGTCCAATAAAAACGCTTCATTTACTATTTTTTAACAAATCAAAACGAATTGTATCGATTATTTTTCTCTGGTGGGAAGGAACAGCGAATATTTTCGAATATTTTCGGCATACTTAATATATTAATTTAAAACAAAAATTCACATACAAAATTATGTGAAAATGCAATTTGCAAATAATAAAAATGTCCGTTTTCATTCATAAATGATTGCATGTTTATGTTTATTTGTCAAAAATAAATTACAAATTTATAACATTTATGCGCCTAATAAGATGAAATAATATTTTATTATGTATGATTATGTTGTATGAAATAATGTTACTATTTCTCTTCGTTAAATTGTCTGCTAAATACAACTCGTCACCAAATTATTAGTCGATTATTTTTCAACATTACCACTCATGCCATTTGAGGTTAAAAATTTCCCTCGTTCGCTACGCGCATTCGGGACCTCAAATGACATTCGTAATAATGATAACGAAAAATAATCGACTATTATATTATTTGACGACTCGTGATATTATATATGAAAACTTTTTGTTTGAAATACCCCATCTACAGTTACTTCGATTAATAGTAATAGGAATACATAGTCAAATAAATAACAGATTAATGTTGGTTTTTAAGAAAAGTTGTAATTATTGAAAAGAAGGCTTTACGCTAAATGCAAAAGTTTTCTGAGAAGTTTTCTGAGTAAATCCTCATTCCGATTCATTTTATGTTGTTATCTTAATTTCTGTGTTATGTTTTTACGAAAACGCATTTATGTTTTACCTTTCTAAGCAAAAATAAAAAACTTGTATCTGGGAGCCTGAGGTTTCAGTTCTCTTGTTTTTGTTTTGATAAAAACAAGAGAACTGAAACCTTAGAAGTCAGAACTCAAACCTCTGAAACATTTTTCAATTTTTGCAACTCAAAGCTGTAGCATAGCTTTCGAGTACAATACTCAATACTCAGAATAAAATCAGAAATTTTTAGAAATGACCTTCAAATCGAAGCATATAATAAAAATAAAAAGTTAATTATCTAACTCCAAAAAAGTTAATAAAAATTGATATCCATAATGCATACATTATTAACCCGACGATTGTACCACAAGGTAAGGTCAATTATTATTAATTAATTCTAATAAAAAGCGCGTCTAAAAAACTCGGCCTCCTAAATAGATGCAAAAAAATTTTCACTCCATACCAATTGCTCCATGTTTATAAGTCTTATATTCGTCCCTGTATGGAGTACTGCTGTCAAGTTTGGGGTGCTGCCTCTGTTTCCATCTTGGCCCTCTTGGACTCTGTTCAAAAGCGAGCTATACGAATTGTAGGTGATCGAACTTTGACATCAAAACTTGATTCCCTACAACATCGTCGCACTGTTGCTGACCTCGTTGTTTTTTACAAATATCGTCATCAGCAGTGCTCAGATGAAATCAGCGGCATTATGCCTCAAACTTATTCTTACCCCCGTTCCACTCGGCAATCGGCTGCCGCAACCAGTGAAACGGTAAAGATCCCGCGCTGTCATACTGGCAGATCGCAGAGAGACTTCTTTGTCCGAACTGCGTACAAATGGAATAGTTTGCCGGAACACTTAGTCTCAGGTGGCTTCAACCCACAGATGTTTAAAAAAAGCGTTAATCTACACCTCAGAACGCCAGTTGTTGTGGGACCCAGGTCTAGACCTAGGTCTTAAAAGGTATTTATGTGTTGTTGTGACACATATTCTAAACCCTATTACACAACACATTTTATTAAAAAAAAAAAAAAAAAAAAAAAAAATGATCAAAGTAAAATTAAGCTACAAAAAACATCAAAAATGTAAATTTTAGTTCGTGAAAAAGGTGCAGTTTAAAACTTAATAGTCAAAACTATCTTTTCACTACAAAAAGAAGTGATATCCTGTGTCAAGCAGAAACGAGTGTAAAACAAAAAATTTTTAAATAATTAGGTTTTATACATGATTACTTACTTTGTCACTCGGATTAGAGATTAGAATTAAACAACTCTAACTAACTACCTAGGTATTAAAACGTTAAGTTTCTAGTAAAAGTAAAAATACAAAATAATATTTATTTATTTAATTATATTCTAATGAAAACGTGGAATGCGATATTTATACGATTGACTAAATCGAGAGAAGTGCAGAACAATCACGAAACCTCAGTGAGAGCTAAGACTTTTATTTAATGAGAAATATACAAAATGAAAATTCTATAAAAGAAATGCAAGCTAATTTACTAGTTAGTATTTTATACTGCAGACTCTAGTTTGTAGATTAAGAACATATTATTTGAAAATCACGTTCATTAAAGTTATAATCTGTTAGTCCTGAGGTTTCGTGATGGTTCCGTACTTCTCTCGATTCAGTCAATCGTATAAATATCGCATTCCACGTTTTCATTCGAATATAAATAAATAAATAAATATTATTTTGTATTTTTACTTTTACTAGAAACTTAACGTTTTAATACCTAGTTAGTTACAGTTGTTTTATTCTAATCTCTAATCCGAGTGACAAAGTAAGTATTTCGAATCATGTATAACACCTAATTATTTGGAAATTTTTTGTTTTACACTCGTTTCTGCTTGACACAGGATATCACTTTTTTTGTAGTGGACAGATAGTTTTGACTATTAAGCTTTAAACTGCACCTTTTTTACGAACTAAAATTTACATTTTTTATTGATTTCCAGATTCTACAATAATTTGTTTATTGCCTTCAGATTAACTTTCGATATTAAACATGACTTAGAACTAGAAAAAAATGTAAGAAACAGATTTAGTTTAAGTATCATTGCTTTAATATTAATTTTATATTTCTTTAATATTAAGATTAATTTCATTGTGATTTTTCAGTATACAAATACTGAATTTATTTATTTTTAAATAATAAGAGAACGGTATTAAAAGTTATTTAAACTGAAATACTTTTACAAAACATTAAACATTTATTATGTTTATAAAAATACAAAAAAAAATATGTTTAGACGGTTGTATAATGAGCTCGACAATGAACTGAAAATATAATAAAAATTGAGTTAATAATAAATAAATAAAATTAAAGAAAATATTACCAATAAACTCTGAAACAGGATCATTATCACCTTCACCACGCATAGATCCCGTAATTTCTTCATTCTCGACCATTGGCAGAAATAATTGTACAAACTCTAAAGAATAAGGATGTGTTATAGTCTCAAGAACTTCTGTAACAAAATAACGGATAAGCGAGATATCCGTATCTCCTTTCGTACAACATTGCTTAATATATTTTACAACTGGAACTACACATCCTCTCGTCAACAAATTCACCATTCTGTCCAACAACATTTTTCTCATTTCCAATTGAACTAAAATTTCTAATTCATCTTGTTTTGATTCAAATAATCGTATCAACAATCGTAATATTTGTCCATGTAAAGAAGAATGAACTGTTGCAACTTCATCTAATACCGCTAGATGTGGTGGACAACTATCGGTTGATAACTTAAAGTATGACGGTTCTGTAACGGTTATCTCAATCCATCTAATAACACCAACACCAACAACCGGAAATCTAATGCAATTGTATAAAGATTGTAAATCAGCTATTAACTCGGCTGATCCCTTATTTACATTACAAATTGCATGAACTTTTTCAATCGCTTGAATTGTAGCTTTAAGCTCATCTTTAACCACTGTTCGTTTATTTTGTTGTCCTTTTTTTGTAACAGGAGTTTCACAAACACTTGCTGCATATGCTAACAAATAAATATATTTTGATTTATGTTCCGGATTTATCTTAACTCCAACTTTAAATAATGAATCAACTAATAAATCTAAGAATTGGGGATTTCGAATTAAGTCAATTGGAGGTGCATCTGGGGAAGAATAATTACGGTATAAAACTGTTATATCAGCAGGGTTCAATGTGTTTCGAGCTAGCATTGATGTTAAAGCTTGACATGATTGTGGATAGCCCGCGGAGCCATTTAACGCCATTGTAATGGGAGTAACATTATGATTACTGAAATAAAGAAATTAATTAATATCTTTTTAAATAATTTTTGTGATCAAGTATACTTTTGAAGTGCATATTTAGTAATTTCTTGAGCCAGTCGTTTCATAATAAAACCTCCTTTTGGCTCCTGTGCTAAAACTTGAATTAATACTTGACTATAAACGTATGTGTGTTGTCCATGACAAACCATTTTCGCACATTCCAAAATTGAATTCTGTGACTCTTCCGGATTGGATAAGAATTTGGAAATTGTTGTTTTTAAGACTCGTGAAAATACTTCAATTTGTTGTGCCGCTGTAGATATTGATGTTATTTCACTTTGAAACCCAGCATCAGAAATTAATTTGATCGTAAAATTTAACATTAAACAGTCAGGATATTCTTCAGCTAAACGATATATTAATGATCTCCATGTATGATGTTCAATCATTTCTGTCAACCAGGCTGGTGTCTCTCCCTCTTCGGTGAAAATTGTGTCCGCTTTTTTCGGATCAAACGTTCGTAAGATCATGTCTTTCAGATGATTTTCAACCATTGCTTGTACATCGGTTACACGTACACCAGCCATAATTAACCATTCTGCCAGTAAATTAGCCATTTGTGCAACAGCTGTGTAGTTTTGAGATAATAAATTAATAACTTGTTCGGGTGTTCCACCCGCTTGAAAATATCGTTTTAATTGCGCAAAAATTCCCGGTTCCATAATATAATCAGATGTTGAAAACTTTTCCAAACATTCATCTAATACTTCTTGAGGATTTTCAAATGGTTCATCGGGAATTTCCATCTGTAAAAATCAAAATTATATATGACAGCCGTAATGTAAACAAATAAAATTTAGTGTAGGTTAATTGAAATGGATTTTATTTAAATTATGTTTACCTCTTCATCACCACCACGATGTCTTCCCATCCAACCATCATCATCATAATCTTCATCCATTAGTTTTTAATTAACTTTAAACGATAAATAATATAAATTATAAAAATTATATAAATTTTAAGCATCAAATGTCAATATTTTGAAAGAATAAATATAGTAGTTTTCACTTGTGATTTTTATATATTAGTTGTACAATAAATTATTTTCTACTATTTGGCGCTGATGTAGTAGCCTTTCAAAAACTGACAGTTACTTACGTTTTTTTCGATTTGTAATGTACACTTTGTTTTTAATGTAGTTTTGGTGAATGCTGTTTTCACTACCTGCTTAGATTTAGTACTTGTATGTGGAGTAGAATTGGAATTTATGATTTTTGATTTGTATTTATTGATTTCATATATTTGATTTAACGTTATTTAGAAACATGTTGTTGTTGACTTTGTAACTTTAGATGTGGACTGAATAAATTGCTTTATGTTTGAACAAGATATTTACATCCCGATTGACACAATGTTCCTTTGTAGGAGTGTTTAGTTGATTTTGTGATATTATGAAGTGGCACTTTATATTACTTGTGCTATATGATTTTTCGTTATTTGGCACTGATGTATAATTTTTAAAAATCTAAAAATTAAAAAATAGAAGAATTTCCTGTAGAAGATATAATTGAATAGATCCCATAATTTGAATCCATGGCAAAAAATGTAAGTATAATTTTTTGATTTCAACATAATTAATGTTGGTGTTGATTAAAGCTTTAAAAATTTTTCTACATTAACAAAATTATTCACTCTGAGAATCTTATCTTTCATAACATATTAAAGTAAAACAAAATCGTTGGAATTTTTAATATTTTTAATTTTATTTTATCCTGGATAACGGATGTACACGAACTTCTAAGAATATTGAATTATTTTTTATAAACGAGCAACTTTCTAGAGTTTTGTGTGGTATATGAATATATTGATTTATATCTATTTTCTTATCATCATTTTTTTTCTTAACAACAATTGTTTTATAAACATTCTTCGAATCGTTAAGATCATCAGGTTGATCTCGTAAAATTATATCAGCTTCTAGCTTACATGGCCAGGACAGTAAAGGATCATAATCGCCATTAACCACTGTTAAACATGCTATAATATTACGTCCTTTCCAATTACCGATTCCGTTTAAATGGACATCTAGCTAAAAATATTTAACAATTAAATTTTTAACACAAATATTATAATAATATATCTTTACCCGTAACGTATATCCATATTGTCGATTACAAAATAACGGACTTCTTAGATAAACATCGTTTTCCTTAGCTTCTTTTAATTTTTCCGTATACTTATCAATTTTCCATATCAAATGCCCTCGTGTATTATGAATTTCTGTTATTTGATTTTGATATTTCAAATGTGTTTCGAGATCATCTAATTTTTGACGTGTTTCCGCTGTCTTCAATTTATATTCCGTAACAAGTTTTTCTAGCTTTTCACTTTTATCTTCAGTTTCATGAATTATATTTTTTACACTTTTTACTTCATAATCTAATTTCTCCTGTTTAGTTGTTAGTTCAGTGTGAACGGTTATTTGGGTTTGAAGTTGTGCAAATAGGGTTTCGAGTTTGTTCGTTAAATCGACGTTAATTGTTCTAAAAGTAAAAATAGTGTTTTTCAATAAATTATTTTTATTAATAAATACAAAATCTCAGCCTACTGTAAACTATTATTTTGTCCTAATAAAACTGAATCAAAAGTTTTTAGCCGATCCGAAAATACATTCAATTCCTTATCCTGAGCATCCAAATTTTCTGATATTTCAAATTTCAACTCATTCAATTCAGCTTCTAATCGATTAATTTTTGCTATATGAACTCCATTATCGTTCATTAAAATATCTAAGGATTCGCGTAGATTTTCACATTCCGTAATACTTGTTTGAATCTCATCTAAACGCATGTACATTTGTACCCTCCAGTTTTCAAGTTCCTAAAAAATTATGTGGCTGATGAATTTTAAATATATTCTATTTTGTGTAACAAGTGCACTAACATTTAAATTGGTCAAAGCTGTTGTGATTTGATCACGACATCTGTTTAAATCCATTTCACGTGTTGTTGTCTCTTCGTTTAAACATTTTTTTAATGCGTTTAATACTTCAGATACTTTATTCGTCCATTCATCGGATATTTGATTCTTTTTCTTTAATATACCAACATCCGTAATTAACTGTAACCGTTGTCGGATTTCTTCATTCAAGATGGATCTAAAAATTTTAATTTTGTTTTTAAAAGTTTTAAAATTTTTCATAAATTCAAAATTTACCGTAGGGTGGCAAGTTCTTGTTCAAGTGTTAAGAAACGTTTTTCATTATCTTCTCCGTTTACATGATAGTTTTGTGCTGTTGATATTCTTTTAGGACATTCGTCCATATGCGTTTTCATAGATTTCCTCTGTACATACGATTGACAGTGGTTTGGACATTTTTCCAGAACTTGACTACAATATTGAATATGTTCCTGTGGAAAAAAAACGAAAAAATGCTGAAATTAATGACAATTATGTTTTTTTAAGCCTGAAATAAAATCACAATCCAAAATAATACGTCTATCCGTAAGCAAAGCATAAATTGAAATTGAAATGAGAATAAAATTTGGAAGAAATTCAAAAAATTTCGTTTATTTTAGTCGTTTTTCATTTTTTATACCTTTATGTATTCTCTTCTTTCTCTTCTGTATTCTCTTCTTACCTATGGCTACGCTTTTTCGTGACTTGTGTGTTATATATGTGATATATATTAATTTAAGATTTCAAAGTAATGCAAAAATAAAACAATTTTGAGGTGCAATTAAAATTGGATACCAGTCGAAGAAAGTTTAAAACACATGGTGAGAACTATTTAAATTATTATAAAACGGATACAACTCAATTTTAACGTCGCTGATTGGAAACATTGAGTCGTTCATGCCGGGAGATGACTTGAACGTCTAAATCAGTTTTTTATTGTAAATAATACTAATGAACAAAAAAAAGTGGTCCTTTTTATAACAATAATTGGAACGGACACTTACAAGATACTAAAATCATTAACAATACCAGAAATTCCTAGCAAAAAGAAATTGGCTGAACTGATAAATATCCTAAAGACAGATTTCAAGCCAAAACTAAATAAACGCGCTAAAAGATTTAAATTTTCGAGAGTTCACCAACAAGACAGTGAATCTGTTTCCGATTTTATAATCAAATTAAAAGAGCTAGCACAAACCTGAGAATTTGGAAATTTTCTAGACGATGCATTAACAGGTAAATTTATAGTTGGTCTTAAAAATGAAGCAATTCAACGCGGGTTATTAAAAAAAGTGAGGTTACATTTTCAGAGTGTTGTAACATTGTTCGTAATATGGAGATGTCGGAGAAGAAATCAAGAGCAACAAATCCACAATCTCAATTTTTAGTGCAAGCTGAACGGTTATCACGGAATAATCAAAATTATTTTAGAGGAAGAAATTTGTCAAGAGATCGTTTTCAAAGTTATAATAATCGAAGGGGTCCAAGTCTTTCAAGAGAATTAAGTTCGGCGGATAGTAATATAAATGAGAATAGAAAAAGCTCAAATCACTCAAATTTTTTGAGTCCAAGTCCAAACCGCAATAGAGATAAATGGCAAAGTCAACGTAGAGAAATTAGTCCAAATCAGTCAAAACTCAAAACAGTTCAACAGTTCAACGCCAAATCAGTCAAAACAGGAATGCCTGTTCAAGGTGTGGTGTATATCAACATGCTGATTCTCACTATGTCCTGCTAGAAGATGGAAATGTTTTACATGCAACAATATTGAACATACATCTGTAGTATGCAATAACAAGACGAATTTCAATTTTATACACAGTTTTGATCAAGCAAATGGTCAAGCATATTGTTTTTTTTGTGGTCGAAAACCTGGATATAGAAATGGAAATAGACACAGGAGCCAGGAAATCTGTTATTACTTTAGTTAAGTATAAAGAATTGTTTTCACACTTAGAATTAAATAATTGTAATCAAAGAGTTTCTACAGTTACAGATCAAACGAAATCAGTCTTGGGAAAAATAATAGTGAATGTAAACTTTGAGAACGAGATTTTTAAACTAGGATTAATAGTAATTAATGCCGATGTAGAAATTTAACCTTTACTTTTTCGTTCTTGGCTCAATGCCTTAGTTCCAGGTTGGAAAAATAATTTTTTTGTAGTCTGTTTTGTTTTGTAAGTCAAAACTTTAAATAATATAAATCCAAAAAATGTAATGGCAGACGAAATTAAATCAAAATTTAAAAATGTGATACCGAATGAAGGTCACGAGCAAATGATAGAAGATTTTACGGCGGAAATTAATTTGGATGATAATTGTGACCCAATTTTTCATAAACCGTACACGGTACCATTCAAACTTCGCGATAAGGTAGAAGCCGAATTGGATCGTTTATGTAATAACCCCTTATTTTTGGAACAAGTTCAATACAGCAGTTGGGCTAGTCCAATCGTTAGTGTACCTAAATCCAACAGTGAAATTTGCATCTGTATTGATTGCAAGATAACAAACAATAAATATATAAAAACCGAACATTACAAACTACCAAGCATGGATGACATTTTTGCAAATGTGGCATCTTGTAAATATTTTTGTGTACTTGATTTATCGGGTTCTTACCAGCAGCTAAATGTTTCTGAACGATCTCGAGAATTTCTCACTATTAGCACTCATAGAGGTTTGTTTAGGTATACGAAACTATACCATTTGGTGTCAAAAGTGTGCCTTCGATATTTTAGAATGTAAGGGATCAAATATAAGGAATTCTCCCTAATATGGCCTGTTATTTGGATGATATTATAATAGGGGACATATGAAGCATGTAAAACAAAATTATTACAAGTTTTAGAAAGATTAAATAAATACAAAGTTGTTATTAACTTAGAAAAAAGTAAATTTTTAGTAGAATCCGTCAACTACTTAGGGCATACCATATCGGAGAAGGGAATTCAGCCAAACCAAGAGAAAACAGAATCTATTATAAAAGCACCTGCTCCAAGAAACATGAAAGAATTACAATTATATTTAGGTCTCCTAAATTATTATAGCCGATTTATACCAAATTTGTCTGCAGAACTTAAAGAACTGTATTATTTATTGCAAAAATATGTATCTTTTAACTAGTCGGAAGATTGTCAACGGTGCTTTGAAAACTCCAAAACACTCATTCAAAGCCATAAAATCTTGGAACTGTATGACCCAAATAAACCAATTATTTTAGCTACCGAGGCGAGTCCCTATACGGGGTGGGAGCCATTTCATCACACGTAATCAACGAAGTAGAAAAGCCGGTGCTATTTGCATCAAGTTTCTTATCACCGGCTAAACGTAATTACTTGCAACGGCACAGAGAAGCTCTGGCTATCATTTATGGAATAAAAAAATTTCATAAATACAATTAATACGATGAGTCGTTCGTACGATGAAACAGTACAACAAAAGGACCCTTTTACATCAGGGGCGCACACAGAAAAAGTTTGAGGGGCGGGTCCAACGAATTTTTTTAAAAATCAAAAGTGCTGTATAGGAATTACAACAACACACATAGATACATTTTAAGACCTAGGTCCAACAACAACATGTGTGTTGAGGTGTTTATGAACGCTTTTTAAACCTTTGTGGATTGTACGGCCCCAGGACTGTTGATTCGGACTAAGCATTTCATTTGTACGATGTAGATCGGTGTGTTTCGATCGGTTGTTGATCTTTTGTTTCAAAAAACGTATTGGCTGTCAGATTTGTCTTCCAAAAATTTTTATATGTGTGCATCAGTGATGCTAGACTTTAAAAAATAAATTTACCGTTGCCGTATCAAAATTTCCCGATTTTTACCGTTTCTTTAAGGAAATACTTCTCATCAAGCTTTCAATTAAAAAAAATATACATACATATAAATCCAATTGTTAATATGGAAAAAACTTTAAAATCCACCACTATAACAATATTTGTTTCGATTCTTCAGACACCTTCTGGAACAAGATAGTATTGCTATGAAATAGAGCATTAAATCTATCAAAATTGCGAAAGACGTTTTTAAAAGAAGTAAATGTGCCTTGATTTCGAGATTTGCAAAACATTTTAAAAAGTGCAATACCTCTTTTTCGATACGTATAATTGAAATAATGATACAAAACAACCCAATTTTTTAATATGTTCAAAATGCATCGATGCATAGAGAGGAGTGATTTTATTTTTCGTGTCGTAGTGTGAAAATATTTCTGAAACTCAGAAATATTTTATTGCTTTTGGGATTTTCGAAACCTTTGTTTCTATTTCGCTAAGAAATATCAGAACATCAACAACTGAAGGCTGAAATTTCATCGATTTTACTGTATACTATGAAGGCGATGAATGGCAGATTCATTTAAACAAAATTATTGAGCAATCAACATCTTTCTGGAAGCATGGTAACAAATAGTTGTTGCGATCATTTTGAATAAGTTTGAAATTCAAAACGCTTCTACAATTTATTGTGAAAAAACCCGCACTTGCCAAGTTTTTGCCCGCTTTCCTGTTTTAAATGAAATATCCCATAAACGGAAAAAAATCACCACCACCAAAAAATCACAAAATGGCATTACTTCTGTGTATTAATATAATGCTAATATATTTTAGATAGAACTGAGAGCAAGGGTATTGCGGTTTATTTGCGATTTTATTGCAATTTGAAATATCACATTTTATTTCGTTTTGAGGATGGGCTGGACATTGGCTAACTTCCAGCACGAAAGAGAAATATCAGATCTATAGGATTTGTAGAAAATTTTGGTAAGAGAAGGTGCAAGTTCTTTTGAAAATGTTGTTAGAATATTAGGACGAATGATGTTCAGACCGGAGACTTTGCTGGTAGTTAACCCCCTTAAGATTTTTTTAACAATTTTGGGTTTGAAATAAAGATCTTTCATATTAACTCCTGAAGCCTGGATTTTTGGTTTTTCTTTAGGAGTTTATAAAACAGTCAAGATCACAGCAAAGCGTTCCGCGAACAATGTGGTTTTTCTCGCTGGGTCAGTGACGATTAAATCAATTTTTCAGCAATAATACACGTGGGTATGCGCAGATTTATTCCGATGGATGATTCTGAAGGCTGATCTTTAGGTTTCGGGTAAATGTGAAGAAGCAATAAAATTTAAAATAAATGCTCTTAAATGCTCTTAAAAAATGGCCAGTATACAGCCAATTCCAAAAAAGTTGCAACAAACTACAAACCCATATCAATCTTGTCGGTTGTTGCAAAAATATTTGAGAAGTTCATTAATTTCAATATTATGAGCTTCTTAAGTCGTCAAAAATACTTAATGAAAGACAATGCGGTTTCCGTAAAGGAAGAGCGACGGGAAATTTACTTTCTTTGTCACACATATCTGGAACAGTCGGTTGAAAACCTTGGTGAGACTTTCATCGCTGCTCAGCAATTCAAATCTTACTAATGAGCTTGATTCGATGTATGTTGCTGATTTGAAAGTACACAAATACACCATGGATGAACGCGTGTGTCTGCCTAGATCAAATCAATTTTACCTGAACAGAGTATCAATAGCAGCCCATCTTTTTAAGGTTCGAGTGACAAGATGTAGCTTTTCAAAGAATATTTTTTTTAACAGAATCTAGCATCTCTGGAATGCCTTACTGACGTGGGTCTTGCTTGATAATTGTAATCCACAAAACTTTAAAAATAGCGTTCAAAAAATCCTCAAAGGGAATGGATCAATAGTGAGTAACCTTAGATCCCATAGTAAGCATCGTATCTTACAAAATTCAGAGATATTAATCTATAATTTCTTATGGTTAACACTAAATAATGTCTCACTTTAAAAAACAATACTGAAAAATTATTGGTTAGGGGGGGTCCATACCCGAACCCCCCCCCCCCCCCCTTGTGTGCGCGCCTGTTTTACATAAACAGAACATCAAAATTTTTTTTGAGAGAAAACTATTTTCTCTTTCTAAATGCACAATTGCAACAAAAATCATAGAGTCAAAACCCCAAAACGCAATTGTTTCGGACTTTCTATTTGTATTCTCTATCACGAATTCGATTAACTTAAGAAATTCAAACCAATTTACTTCAATTCATTGATGTTAATAACATAAACAGAAATTCAGGAAAGTTTCAATTTATTTAATTAAGTCATCATGCAACTTTAAATTTCTAATAATAATTTGAATTGACTCCAAATAGTGTACATATGTATATAAACTTAAACTTGTATATGTGCTGGTACTCAAACGTACCCTTGTAAAAATTGTTCACCAGTTTACTAACACAATTTACAAAAAAAATATTAAACAACTATATTTAAAGTATTAATATTTTGTACGAAAACAAAACTATTTTATCTGATTAGATTAGTTGTGATAAGAATCATACAAAAAGAATATAAAAAGAAGAGACATTTTAGTCTTTACGTTTCAGAATTTAAGATTATATTTTTAAATAGGTAAATGTAGAAGTGGGTTGGTAGCAAAATCGACTACCATATATGCACTTTACATAGTTCAATCAACATATAGACACTTTTTATAGCAAACTATTCAATCTTAGTTTTGCTTTGGATTATCTAGATGGAAGTTTTAACTGTGTTACCTAAAGTTTTGAAACGAAATATCAACATTTTTTATTCTCACAACCGAAATCGTTTGGGATTTAAATTTAATTTGGTTCAAAGTGGTCCTTATTCTTCATAAGTAGCTTTAAGAATCTGTTTTTGTGCTTTAAATATCGTACAGTTACTGATGTTAGTATAAACCGTGTCAAACTCTGTTTCCAAATGAACTCAAGGATTCATTAGATTACTCAGAACTAGATAACAGTCAAATCAGCTCGAAATCGAGAAATTCAACAATTCACTTGAAATTCACTTGATTAGAGGTAAATATTTATGCCGGCTGGACAAACTCCACCTCCTCGATAATGTACGAAAAATATTTTATATCAATTTAAAAATGTATCTTTTTCCCTCTAATTTTAGTTGATAATAGCACGTTTTAACAGTTGCTATAGAAAAAATTTCTATGATAACAAATGAAAAGTCTATTCCACTAGTGTAAAAAGAATAACAAATTGTAGTTGCTATCGTTTTTCATATAATTTTACAAAGTATTTTAAACAACGCAACCATGAAAAAATAGAATATGAATTTTGAATGTTTTGTTGTCGATTTCTAACTTTATAATTTATAGTAAATATCGATTATATATTACTATCATAGAAAAAAATGCATTTCCTACGCGAGATAAAAACGTTTTTCGTTCGTAAACATGTCTCACTCGACTCTGGCGCGTCTAAACAATGTTTTCATCTCTTGTAGGAAAATATACTATTACGTATGTATCGCTGTAGTTTAATAGTAGTTTAATCAATGAGTGAATAATGAAGTAGTTTATTCTCAAGCAAAAGTTTAAAATTTGAGCGAGGCACGAGCGAGAATTTTAATTTGCGAGAGAATAAAATTCATTATTCACGAATCGATTACAATACTTTATTCTCTGACAAAGATTTTATTATAAAAAAGAATTGTGTATTATAAAAAATAAAAACATTTTCTTCAATTAAAACAATAAATCTTTATTGTTTTAATTGATAAATCAAATTTCTTAATAAAAAAACCCTGATGATAAAAAACGCCCTTCTCATACAATCAACCAAGTTCAACTAAACGAAATAAGAGAATTTATTAAAATTTGATTTTTGAACAAAACTTATCAAAGCAGTTGTGATTATAATTTGAAAATAATTTTAATGAAATCAAAACAATTTGACCAATTGGAACCATACCAATTGAATAAAATTTTCATTAGGCAATAGGTTAAGTTCATTAGGTTATAGGTTAGAAAACAATACAATAATACATACTATTATTATCGAAAAAACATACAAATAAAGCTGATATAATTAAATGGAAGAGAATAAAAGTGTTTTAATTTATATTTAAAGGATTTAACTGAAAAAAATTATCACTGCTTAACGTTTACAATTTAATTGACTTCTGGTCTCATTCTTATGAAAACCCTAAAAGTTGAATGCCAACCAAAAAACTCACATATATAACATTATTGAAAAACACGAACCCATGACTAATTATTAACCTAAAATTTTTAAAAACAAAAACCAACCTTAAAACTATCCGTTTCTAACCATTCGTTACAAAAATAACAAGATGTTTTGTTAAATTTAATTTCGGTTCTAACCGCTTGTGCCATGATTTAAACTGAATCTAATTTTACACAATATCACAAAAGAACACATTTATTTATTTTCTTTCTGAAATAATTAACACAAAACATAACATAAGTATTTTAATTTCTAATTAAATTATCAAAATTATAGTAGGTTAAATTTTATTGTTATCTATATCGGTACGTTATCTGTAGATAATCGAATTAAAATAAAAAAAAATATTTACAATAATTAACTAAACTTTTTAAAATTTTTGAAGAAATTATTTTTGTAAAATTTATTTTTGAAATAATAATTTTAGGATGAAATTGTTGTCTTCGAATCTACTCATATGTAACGTAACGTGTTCGACAGAACTATATGATAAAAAAAATTATGAACTAAATATAAGTAAATATTTTTTCTTTATCTAAGCTGATGAAGGGTTGATATGTTACTATTTTTAATAACAACAGTTAAATATTTAGAATCTCTTAAAGTCAGTTTATCAAACCATAAGGTTTTACCTTATTCGAATTAACCGATTTCAGGAAAGTAAAAATTGGAATTAGATAGAATAGTCTAATCTTATTACTTCTCAAGCTACCTACACTCATTATATAAAGACTAAACTTATTTCGTTATCAATATTTTTTTTTATTTTATTGATATTAATTTTTGGTTATCTTTTATTTGTTTATTTAATATTTTTTATTTATTTATTTCTACATGTGTGTTTTAAATGTGACGAGGTGTTAATAAAAAACTGTTAAAAAGAATTTTAACTGTTTGCTACGAAGAAATTTATGACTCAGTCTTAATTGTTTTGATCTACATATAGTAAGGTTATTCATACTATGAAGAAATATTAAGAACTGATTAATTGGTATCAATTAATTTCAAAATATAACTGGAGGTTGAAGAGCTGGCAAAATATTTAGGACCGTTTTATTGAATTTGAGAGCCTACATGCTTATGTCAGGAATAAATGAAGATATCAATTTTAATATTATAAATATATTAGTGGCTACTTTTCAGTTCATCCTCGTTGATTACAATTCACAAAGGCTTCTGTGACAGTTAAATTCATATGAGTTATATGAAATTTAAGCTCTTCATTCATTGTATCAATATATGATTGATAACTTGTTATTTATTTATATTAAATTTTCAAATTTAATTGTTTAGTGTAGGACTTGGAGATTTTTAATAGCCTATTTTATAAACTAACAAAATCAATTTGTATATAATTTAAATAAATAAAAGTAAATATACGGTCACGCAGATCATAATATGAATGAGAAAAAACCAAAACTACTAATTTAATTAATTTAAATAAAATTATGTGAATGGTTAAGTTCAATCACACAAATTATTATGGTTGTAAAATTGTCTTTTTAAATGTATCTCACCGTTTTATTCAACCTCTCCCGTTTATACCGACACCGCATGCCGGAACTTACCTGAAATTATAACGTATAGTTGACAAAAACTATAACTAAACTCTGACTCAGCCTGTTGTAACGTGAACAAACAACTAAGAAAGTGGGATCAGTATGAGGACTTCAATATCAAAATTGCCGTATCATCGAAAAAACCGAAAATCACAACAACTATCGTTCACATTATCGAAAAGTTCATTTCATTGCACTGAAATTTTTTCAATGTACCGCAAATATCATATCATCGAAACATCAGATGGTCGAAATTCATAAAATAGAATAAGAAAATCATATCATCGAAATATCATAGCATCGAAAATATTCAATCTAATAAATAAATCGTTACATCGAAAAATCATTTAATCGAAAAATAGGTTATATAACTCTCCTCATAAATATATAGTGCGACTATTAGTCCAGTCAATGACCATTTTCACGTATAATCCTTACAAACAGCACCAATTTGCACAAACATTTAGATTTAGGTTCTAATTACCCAAAGAAAATAAACTAAAAGGTATGCTATTGCGCATCTTATCACAAATAATTTAAAAATTGTGACGTCACGTAGTGAGTACTAAATTGTAATACGCGCGAATATAACTAGTAAATTTATATACATATATACTAATTTAAATATAAATAACGTTATTTTGATTACTAAAAAAGGTTTTTATTTAAATATAATTTAGTTTAGAGATAATCTTGTCAAAACGTTTTAATGCCATTATCCAAATTTATTGTCATAGGACCGTTTTTTATCAATAATTGAAGATAAATTAGATGGATTTTACCGCTGGTACTTGGCGAAACATGATGAATAATTGTAAATAAAATTTGTTGTTGTAGTATTTCGTAATTGAGTTTTTATTATTGATAAATTAACTAATTTGGCTATATTTCAGAGTTTTTTGTCAGCTCCTGAGGATGATGTTATAATCGAAATCCGATCGAGCATATAAATTAAACATAGTCAAATTCGTTAATATATCAATAATAAAAATTTAATTGCGAAATACTACAAGAAGGAATTTTATTTACAATTAAAAATTGAAGAGATTAGTTCTCTTCCTTCAAGATTTTTCTATCGATTTTATTTCTGCTGAAATATAATTGAATTATAAGTAATAATAATAAATTCGAGTGATAAATTTGTCATAATCTTATTTGAAGTTCGACATTCAATTATTTGAGATGGTTCAGATTCACATAACAGTGACATGTTATTTTCTTCCAAATTTTCATCTATTTCCCCAATAACCATCAATTCAACTGTAAACTAATTGAAAATTATAATGAAGAAAGAAAAATACTGAATTTTCAACCTTTTTGAAATTCTATGAACGATTTTTCACAATTATCACAGGCCAAATTAAAAAACATGAAAATTCTAATAAACCATCGAAATGAGAAGACGAACCAGATGATAATTTGAATGGTTAAGTATACATTCGGCTTACTCCCTATATTATACTCTCCGTAGTTGGTGTGGCATAATTGAAGTGGAACTCTTAAAGTCTTAGCACCAGCTAACTTTGTGCATGTAGCTTTGATAAAAGGTCTTTAATTGTAAGCAGCCTACTTTACAATTACCAGACTGTTATTAGATTTAGCAATATCTGCTAACGGGCTAACCATTGCCGGTTGCAAAAGTTTGCCAATGATGCAAAAAAAGTAAATGTTTTTGGTCATATGTCACATCTAATAAAACGCGCCAGAAATAATTTTGTAGATCATGGGTTCAGGACGGTAGGTGCATTTGTGGCGAAAGTGCCAAAGAAGTATCAAATGGTTTAAGATTTAGCATCGGTAATAAAATTTCAATCAAAAGTCTTACAGTGAGTAATTCACGGTATCAAAAAGTTTAAGCTATGAGAAAATGTGGCACATCAGGGTTCCTCAATATGATTCCTGGATTAAATGTTCCCAATATTTGAAACCTTTAAGAATCTTTCTATTTTATAAAAATAGAATGAGTTGCTCGAATCAATCTGAAATGAAAATGGCGTTTGAGAGTAATACCTAAACAGATGGCAACCCTGGCCAAGACAAGGTCGCAATTTTAAACAGCATTTGTTTGAGAACAATTACAACAATTGCATTCGAAAATATAACACCTGCATCTGAAAATATACAACCATTGTAGTACGATGGTCTGGAATATTTGGCAAGCTACCTATTATTTACATTGAAAGATTCAAGTTTAATAATTGATCATTTTCATGATAGATGTTGTACTTGGAATAACCGTCTTACAGCCTTTATAACCTATACAACGTACAGCTGAAGGTGAAGATGGAGCAGCTTGAAGCAAGATTTAGCGACGGTAAAAATAAAATGGTCCATTAAATTATATTTCTGACCAATTTCCTTTAAACCCTTTAAATAAACCCTCTAATTACTATTTTAATTTATTATCATTATTAATAATTAAAATGTCTAAAAAAATCAAAAGTATCCCAAGTAGGTTTTGCCAGACATTGACATACGGCCAAGCACTGGTCCATTAATGGTTAACAGGAATTGGCTATTGTTACTGTGCCAATACTAGAACCAATCATCGGCCGATCTATGGTTTACAGAAAATAGCCAGTATATTGTTACCTTTGAATGGCCAAGCACTGGCCCATTAATGGTAAATATTGCTTGGCTATTCTTATTGGGCCAGTACTGTAGCCATGAATTAGCCGATCTATGTCATTTTTTTTAAATTTCACTAGAGTATTATCCCTTTTAGAAATACATTTGAAAAATTTCATATATAGTTTAGTTATCGCCTTGTCGGTTGAAAGACTATGGTAATAGAGAAAAGGTTGGTATATGTTTTAATTTATTTTCATTTCTATTTTATTTTAATTATTTTGTAAATAATTTATTTAAATTTATGTATAAAAAATATTATTTTATATTTTTTTAATGGCGGAGTCAGGGCGGTGTTTGCCATTACTCAGCCATTCTTGCATCTGAACCAATTTTATAGGGAGTTTTGAATTTTTTCCGTCATTTTTATTTTATTTTAAATTAGTTTGTATTTAATTTATTTAAATTTACATATGATAATAATGTATATTACGTAGATTTCATATAAAAATCTACCTATTGCAATGGGCTTCATCTCGGAATTTCGGAAAAATTTTGATGCCAAACGACTATATGTGATAAGCGGAGATGGAAAAACAAAAAAAAAAAAATTATATATATATATATATATATATATATATATATATATATATATATATATATATATATATATATATATATATATATATATATATATATATATATATATATATATATATATATATATATATATAACGATATGAGGTATAACGGAATTTAGCGGCAGTCTCACGGTCGCATTTTTCGACCTACACCAAAATAATTTTCTGTGTATGTTTCGGCAAATAATGTCTTGGACAAGTTCGTGAACTGGCTATATCCGGGTACCGGTTAAGCGGCTAGAGCCTAAAAACTCGAATAATCTAGGGCGCTATAACTTCCGTTTGAATAATAATATTTTAATAAAATTTAAAAATATTGAATATTTGAACCTTTTTTTATCATTTTTATCCAGATGACAACCTTGGCCTTTCAGGTTCCTCAAAAATCAGCTGTTTTAAAAATTTACTAAACTTTACTATCCTTGATCTAGCTGAAATGGCCAAGCTCATATTTGAAAACTTTTTTTCACGTACTTAAAATATAAATCTTTCCAAAACTTTCAAAAAAAATAGTTCAAGTTTAACGGTTGAGACCCTAGGGCTGTTGAAATGAAAACAAACGCAAAAGGCAATGCTTTCATCATGTTTCAGTTTATGTTATTTAAATTCATCTTAACTTTTAAACATACTTTTCAACTATAGCCTCAAAAAATTTCAGCTTTCTAACCCAAAAGGTTCCATTTTTATAAGCGTTATAATGAATCTCTTGCAAAAAAAATATCAAGCCATTTAATACCATAGAAAAATTATCAAAATCTCTTTTGTTTTTATCTTTTTTGCTAAGTAACCGTTTGAAAAAAGATTAAATAAGAACAAAAAAACACAACAACAAAAGATGATTTTGAAATAAAATTGTTTGATAATGTTTGATCATAAATTATGTGTGATGGCATAATTGTAGTTGTGACGTAGTTCATTTGATCTTTGGTGGATTTAATATGTTATTAAAAGTAGTTTAAACCAACTTAAATAAAACTGTTCCGAAATTGTATTGATGGAGTTAGTTCGGATAATGTATTTAATTTGGTTCGATAATTTTTTTGAATTATTCTGTTTCTACTTATATTTTTTATTTAAACTAATCTGACTTATCTAATTTCATATGGACACAAAACCGTCTGACCCCGAAATCTACCTATTTCTAGCGGATATACCTGCCGCTGGGATTTTTTTTTTTAACGGCCCGGTCATGGTTGCCAGTATTTAGCCCAAGAATGGCAACCATTTATTGTCCGAAGTTATCATCCAGTAAAATTATGTTAATGGCCCAGTCGTGGTTGCCAGTACTCGCCCATTGCTGCATTACTGGCTGCCAGTAATGGACCATTACTGGACAGTTGTACAACCTTGTATGGGATTCTCATAATCAGAATAATCAGATTTTATTTATTCTTATACGAGTTTATATAATTTTCGCACATTTTTCCATTTAAATATAATATCATATATTTCAAAATAGTTATTTATTTATCTAGAACGAAAAGTGAAACTTTAAAGTACGAGCTAGTTGTTTGCGAAATTACTAGTGAGTACCTTTAAAAACACTTTTCGTTTGAGGTAAATACAAAATTTTATTTCATACTGGAAATTTATTAAAATAAAAAGAAATGAGTTTTAAATTTTGCCCAAAAAGTTGAACTTTGACGTCCTAGGACTTTATAAAATTTTATAAAGTCCTAGGACATTAAAGTTCAACTTTTTGTACTATAAAATAATCCGAAAAATGTAGTTTTAGATATCAGTATGAAATAAAATAAATTTATTTAATTTTTTTCCTTTATTTAAAACAAATTATTTTATTGGCAAAATAAAATAAAGTTTGAAACCGTTTACGACTTAAGAATTTTCCATTGAAACGAAAATAATCAACTCACTACGTGACGTCATGCGCAGAAAAAACCAAAATAGAAATTTTAACAATCATACCTTATAGTTTATTTTCTTTGGTGTTAAGGACTGCCGATAGAAGTGAAAACTTAAAACTGTGAAATAATTGTGTTTTTTTGTATCTTCTAATTATTGTAGCATTGCAAAGTAAAATTTCAGAATGTTTAAATTAAAATCATTAAAATTATTCTGGGTTTCACATCTATCAGCATTCCAAGCAACTATTATATACATTTTTATATTTAAAATAATCAAAACATATCATATAAAAATACACATTTTATTTAAAAAAAAATAGCGTGTCAACAAAGAATATTCCAAAACTAAGACTAAGGGATGGTATTGTTGATTGAAAAAAAACTTCATCCGCCAGCACCCCTAAGATATATCTTTGGCTAATGAAATTTCACTGCTATTGCCAGTGGTATACAATATATATCAAGATGACTCATATGCCAATAGCAGGGACTAGAGTAAGCATGGTTGTCACACCCATAGATCATAGAATTTGTGCGATTTCCGTCTCGTAATTTTGAGCTTTAAATCGATATAATCGATGTTATCAAGTATCAAGTTTGAAGTATTAAGTCTTCATTTAATTTTAGAAACATGTATTACATACCATTCCAAACCAACAACATATTTGTTGTAGATGATAAAATTTGTAACATCATGATGTGTTAAATTCCAGTACACATAACTTTGATTTACAAATGCAATTTTTTCAGGTTATACTTTCTTTCTTACGTTATTTTTAATTTCATAAAAAAATTATGTTCAACAAAAAAAACATTGATCAAAGCAAACTACCGTTTAAAACGATATTTAAATAAAAACCAAATTAAATAATTACAACATTTAGGCAAAATCTCTTAAGGTAATTATAAGGGCTTTAAAAAACTGCATTATAGATCAATTTTTTAAAATTCGTAAAAAGAAATTTTAATTATTTTTATGAATTCATGAATTAAAAAAAAATAATTTTAATGGTATTTAATAAAAATTAAAAAAAAAACAGTAAAAAAATGTAACAGTCCAGGAATCGAACTCACGACCTATAAGAACATCAGTCGAGCGCGATATCCACTTCGCAATTTGAAACGTTAAGAAATGATAGAGGTGTTTCATATTTAAAAAATATTTTCCTGATTTAAAAATGATAACGGGAATATATAAATTTTTCCCCATAAAAAATTGCTCAACGGGCCTAAAGAAGTTTTCACTTCAAAAACACGTTTTCAGACGGTTTTTTACAAATAACTCAAAAAGTAAGAATTATATCAAAAGACGTATTCTGATTCAAAATGGAGCTTATAAAATACAAAGAAATGCTGGGTTTATGGTATCTGTAGACCAATACAAACGGAGTAATAGCTTGTTGAAAGATGGTTCTTATTCGTCAAATGTCAAAATTGAAAGTTTCAACGTAAAACAAACAAAATACAATGCATTTTTCGGGAAAAACTTGCAAAACATTTTTAAATTGGTTAAAATCAGTATTGCCAGATCGGGGGATTTTTTCCCGTTTGCGGAATATTTCATATAAAACGGGAAAACGGGTAAAAACTTGGAAAGTGCGGGGATTTTTCAAATTTAATAGTAGAAGCGTTTTAAATTAAAACTTATTTTGAAATGGATGCACCAACCAATTTTTTACCAAGCTTCAGAAAGATGTCGATCACCCGATAATTTTACTTAAATGCATAGTCTTGAGTATTGTCAAAATCGCGATGGAATTTCATACCACCGATAGTTTAATAGAATAACAGTTTTTTGCTATTAAACTATCGATACATTGGGTGTTTATACCACAAAATAGTATTATTCTATCATTTGATATAAACGTTCAAAATTCATTTATTTATTTAGCGTATGGTTTTTATGACACATTAAAAAATAAAACTTAAAATAGGTAGATTTTTCTTTGACATCTACCTAAAACAAAACATGAAAACACATTAAATGAGCTTACAATCAATTTGATCTCGCGTCTTTTAGTTAAAAAGTAGAAAGTAAAAATATTTGAACATTGGGCAGTACATTTGAACATTAGATGTTTACAACGAGTGAGTCTATTCATGCTACTACATCGGGCGTTGCCAAATGGATGTCTTCGATGTTGCCATTGTATCGTCGAATTGGACACACAGTTGCTATGTGTTTTATGGTTTGTTGTGGAGCTCCGCAGTCACATTGAGGGGACTCTGAAATGTCCTACTTGTAGAAAAAATCAGCACAACGTCCATGATTCGTTCTTATTCGGTTTAGTGTAGTCCAGGTATGACGTGGCAAATCGAAACCAGGTTGGGTAGAAGTCGGGTTAGTAATAGAAAGCCCAAGTGTATTGTAATGATGCCAGGAGGTGTCCCAGGCAACCAAGATATTAAAATTAGTTTCCAACAGGTTGCTGGCAGTTTTATGTGGAGGCTTTCTTGACTTCAATCGACAATGAGTATGGTCACCGTAATATTCGTGCAAGGGCAACGTGATGTTGTTGGTTACCTTTTTATGTTCACGCATAAGCGCATGTGAGTGTCTGAGTGCAGGTGGAGCGATATTGCTTAATACAGAGAGCCAAGGTAAAGGAGTAGACCTGATAGTACCACTTATAGTACGCTTTTCAGTATGTAAGCTATTCAACCAGACTTTTGCGCCGTACTAAGCCACTGAGTAAACCAGACTTAGAACAGTTGTGCGGAGGGTAGCTGTAGTAGCACCCCATGTCGAGCCTGCCAGTTTGTGCAATATATTATTTCTCGTTTTAAGTTTTTTGACGTATTCTCTAGGTGGAGTTTAAAAGAAAGAGTTATATCGAGAGTAATGCCCAGATACTTTGGCTGTTGATTGTATTTAATGACAGTGCCGTTAAATGACACTGATGGTTCGTGTTTTGCCAGTTTGTTGTTTAAGTGGAAACAAGAACTCTCGGTTTTACTTAGATTAGGAAATAAACTCCACGTTCGAAAATAATCATTCACTATCGCCAGGTCAGTTGAGAGCAAATCTTCCAAGACACCCATGTCTTTATTTTGAGTGGCCAGGGTCCAGTCATCAGCGTAACCAAATTTCTTTGATGCTGTGTCAGGAATTTCATGAATGTACAAATTAAAAAGTAATGGCGCCAGGACGGAACCCTGTGGTAAACCATTATTAAGCATTTTGGACCTACTACAGGAATTATCTAGATGGACTTTGAATACACGATCAATACACGTTCAAAATAATATTGACAGATAGAATACGTCTACCGTATTTCAAATTTGAATATAAAACCTTATCAATCAAAAAGTATTTCAACAAAAAATTATAATAGTCATATTAATTTAAAATTAAAACTAAATTTTGAGCGATTTTGATGTTGCACATTTTTTACAATCACATGAAATTGTGTTTTACATTTTACATTTTGACGGTTACAATTTTTTTGAATATACTATTATACTATCGATCAAAAGCAAAATATCAAATAGCTATCTGTCATATTAAAAAAGTATTATTCTATCCGTTTACACTGTAATAGTTTAATAGCTATTTGCTATTATTCTATTATGCTACCTTGGTGTAAACTTAGTGTTAATGCTCCATTTTTTAGTGTTAATGCTCCACTTATTCCATAAGTTGTATGAAAAGTCGAAACAATAGTTATTTATTGTGTAAGTTTTTAATGCAATATTTTATTTTTCAAGGAGAAGTTTACGATGTGAGCGAGGCACGAGCGAACATTACAAATTTTTGAGAGAGTAAAATTCATTAAAAACGAACCCAATACAACATTTTAGCCTGCCGATAGAGTAACATTTATTAATTTAAAATGAATTATTTTAAAATTTGTTGAGAAAACAAGTAAAACGAATAAAAAAAACAATAAATTTTATTATGTTTTTTTGAATAATTAATTTCAAACAATTAAATAAATTTGATTCAATTTCGATATCTATTTAATTATTTGGTATTTTGAAAATGTAAAGATCTACAATGAAAGACATCAAATTTTATACTAATGAGAAACCAAAAAACAATCTTTTGGAAATTTAGTTCAGTTTAATCCGCCTTTGATTTAATTTGCCTTTTTTAATATTCGAGAGAGGGATATGCGCTTCAGTTTGAATTTACTGTTTTTTATATAACCAGAGCGAAAATGTTTGCTTTTGATTTTTTTTTTATAAAATTCATTTTTATAAAATACAATCGAATTTATTTCAACATTCAATACAATCAAATAAATTGCTAAATTGTGTTCCGGCACATTCGGGGTACAGAATAAAATTAACAGCTGTTTGTTTTATTCTATTAAGTCCAATAACGTATATTTATAGTTGTCGGAATGATATAAGTATTGTTATAATTGTGGTGGTTTTTGAAGTTTTCCCAATAAATAATTAAATTTATATGAATAGTTTTATTGAAAGCTTGATGGGAATTTCTGAGGAATTTTTTCCTTAAAGCAACGGGAAAAATCGGGTATTTTCGATACGTTAATGGGAAATTCATTTTTGAAAATCTGGCATCACTGGTTAAAATACCTTTATATTTCTTTTTTATAAAAGTTCCTAGCATCAAAACTAAGCGATAGTTATGACGAAAATAAAGTGGGTTCGTAGTTTTTTTCGACGACAAAATAAGTGAAAATCATCCCTTAATTATCTTCCAAATTAAAAATAATTGGTACCACTTTGCAATTCACTTTATTAATGTAATTGTAATATGCTCTAGAAGTTTAATTAGTTTTAAGTGCTTAGTTTTAAAAAAAAAATTAAGCTTGAAGTGAAGAGAGCATTTTTATGATTTTAAAAAATAACTTGAAAACTATTAATGATACACAAAATTTTGTTAAATACATATTTGCAGGTTCCAATTTTTTAAAAATATTCGTTTTTTTTTGTTCTATAGCAGTGATGTCAAACTCGCAGTCCGCGGGCCACTTGTGACCCGCTGCATGAATTGTTGTGGCTCTCAACACATTCTCCACGTGTTTTAATTTAAAAATTCCAAAATGCATAAAAAAAATTAATTTATCAAAAATAATCTCAAAATACAAAATGTACTTATATAATTGCTATTAAAAAATATGATCTCCCAAGTTCCAATGCATCACCTCGTGTATTTGGCAACTTCCCCTTTTGACAACAACCCCTTTTATGAAAGCAGCTATACGTGGTATCGTCGGCAGACTATAAGATTATGGTAAAACCCAACATAATATATCTTTTCAAAACTTCGATTGCATTATAAAAATTGATTGGATACAAGATTTGAATTCTCAGTTAACATTACTGCACCATCTCAGTCAACTCAATATTTTTCAGTGTAAAAACATCCCGACCAGAAATTTGTCAGGGCTCAAGTAAGGTCCTGATCAGGTTTGCCTAATCTGGGTCAGGCACGGGTAGGGCAGACTGATAGGGCCCTGATCATGAGTGTAACGCTTTTCCCCTATCATGTGCTGATTGGGATTACCGGATCAGACCGTGATTGGGATAATCGGATCAGGCCCTGATTGGGATATCCGGACCAGACCCTGATATATTTATATATTAAATACATGAATTGATCAAATTAAAATAAAAAAATTACAATGGAAAAAATTAAAACATACATACCACCTTAATCACTATTATTATATTTTTTCAGCCGAGAAGCGATAACTAAAACATACATGAAACGATTTTAACTATATATTTCTAAAATGGATAATACTCTAGTGGATTTTAACCAATTGAAATTTCAGCTAGGGGTCAAATACGGAAAAACCTGATCAGGGCTGGATATATTCAACAGTATACAACCCTTCACAGTCCTATATCAGATTGCTCTAATAGAGATTGCCGTTGTTGGACTGACCAGGCCCTGATTACGCTCTGACTGTATTCAGGTTTTCCCTAACTAATTTCTGCTCGGGATGCTTATAACCTCGTAGTATGACCAAATAAATTCATTCAAACAAAAGATATCCTTATGGAAAATACAATTGAAAAAGAAAATTTATGCAATTTGTCTATAGTTGGATCTTTTACATAAAGATCAAAAGTTATAATTTGAAAAATATATGAAAAACAACTGAAAATAATGGCAGAGGATTTTGAATATTTCAATAGTTTTTGCTCTTCGATATCTCAATGTCAACGAAAATACTGACGAAAATTTGCAAATGGGCCCGAGCAGAAATTAGTTAGGAAAAGCCGAATTTAACCAGGACGGATAAGAGCCAGAAATGGCAAGCCCTATTAGGGCAATCTTATGTGAGGCTGTTCTGGGCCTGAATTAGAATACCCTTTTAGGGTTAACGTTATTTGAATATATCCAACCCTGATCGGTTTTTTCGTATTTCACCCTTGGTTGGGCAATCTGATCAGAGCCTGATACAAAATACCTAAATATCGTTTGCCCCCTATGTTTTATGTGTCGAACTTGATCAGGCCCTGATCCGACTATCCCAATCAGAGCCTGATTTGGGAAAAGCGTTACACTCAAGATCCGGGCCCTATCAAACTAGGGCAAACCTTATCAGGGACATATTTGAACACTACAAATTTCTACTCGGGAAGTTAACAGAACTACGTTAGGAATCCTAATGATTTTAGACCGATTAGTATTCTCCTAGCACTATCTAAGGTGTTTGAAAAAATATTGTCAAGTCAAATAACTCAATATATAAACTCATCAAAACTGCTTGATCCTCTTCAATCAGGCTATAAATCTGGACATAGTACGGTTTCAGCCTTACTTGAAGTAACCAGTGATATATTTGAGAAACTTGATCAATCTATGGTGAATGCTCTGATAATTTTGGATTTTTCTAATGCATTTGGCCATGTAGGATACGCGAGCTTGTTGAGTAAGCTAAAACATCAATTTAAATTTTCATCTCCTGCATTAAATTTGATTCATAACTATTTGACACATCGTAACAATAAAACTAAAGTTGGAAATATCATTTCGTCTCCTTTAACAGTAGTTTCTGGTGTTCCTCAGGGTCAAATTTAAGGGCCTTTGTTATTTTTATTATTTATAAATGATCTTTCTGGATGCATTAAACATTGTCTGCATCATGCATATGCTGATGATTTCCAACTTTGTTTTTCATTTCCACCCATTGACAATATTGAAGCTGCTGTGAAAATAAATGAAGACCTGGGTATGATAGTTAGTTGGTCTACTACTAATGGTTTATTTCTTAATGTTGCAAAGACTCAGGCAACGATTATTTCAAAACATAAGACAAAAACATGTAAACCTAGTTTATTCATAAATAATTGCCCTATCAAGTTTTTGGAAAAGGTAAAAAACCTTGGAATTGTTGACTAAATGACAAACTTACATGGAATGATCAGGTGTCGATATTTGTGGTAGGGTGTATGGTGTTTTATATCGACTTAAATGTTTTACTTGTACGGTCATTACTATTCCCTATTTTTATGTATATATGGTTGCACATTATTTTATAATTTGTGACTCACTTTCTAAACACAAATTAAGTGTCTGTTTCAATGCCTGCGCACACTATATATATAACAAACAAAAAGCGAAACGAACATATTTCTGAATTCAATAGATCGATTTTAGGGACTGATATTCACAATTATTATAATTATCTGGTTATATAAAATTCCAATTACTTCTTTACTTACTTGAGTTTAATTGATCTCAAAAATCCAAAATAAATTTAAATTCCTTTAATGTAGTCTAATGTTAATACATATAGGACTACAAATTGACCAAGTGTCAGCCATTGATTTCACATTGATTGGAAACAATCAATAATGACTATACAATCGTGACTTAGGAAGTTAATTAAAATAGAAATGGTCCCCATTCTATGAATTCACACAAAGTATTGTCCAGAAATTTAATGCAAAAAATCCCATATAATGTAAAAACATTTCCATAATATGGAGTTTAATGACAGTGGAAAAATTCAACTTAAGTAAAAAATAAATAAGTGATGAAGAAGTTTCAACTTTGAAATTGTCATCGACTCAACGGCGTAATCGATAGCGTGTCTGCCCAAGGATTCGTGCCGGGCACTGATGAGGGTAGGTTCGAATCCCATTCGAAACGCGAAAAATGTGAATTGGAGTTTTTTTTCTGAGAAACTTCAAACCATACCTTTGAGTTGAAAAAATTCCAATTACTTCTTTACTTACTTGAGTTCTCAAAAATCCAAAATATCTGGTTATATGTTATTGTGACGATTATGGAAGATGATAGAACAGAACAACAATAGAGCATCTTTCGAGAAAATTCTCTTTAGAGAATAAAAAACGGATAAAAATTTCTTATCCGTTTGTTTAAAGAAGATATTTTGTATAGTTTCAGTTAAGTTTCATTGTTTTTAATTAAAAATTTTTTTAATTTATTTGAAAATTAAAATTAATAATATAATAGTAACATCAGTGAAGTCATTTATTTTGACAAAACATGTTTGTAAGTGTTTTTTTGTTATTATTGTTTAAATTGTATAATTTTCATTTTCTGTTTTGTATAGTTGATATTTTCTTTGTTCTGACCTGACCTGAAGATAGCTTTTGTTAAAAGCAGAAACGTCGTCAAATTAATAAAAATGTTTTAAAAAATTTGAACAAAAAAGCTTTATTTATATATTTTGGACTTAAACGATGAAAGAACAATAATTAGAGAATATAGTTCTACAAAAAAAAAATATACAAATCAATAAAACCAAATCAACGTAACCAAAGTAAACATAAAGTAAAGTAAATCTATTTGAGAATAGGTATAAATCAACAAATTAAAAAAAAGAGTAGATTTCACACCTAGATGTCAATATTTGAAGATGGTCTTATTACGCTTATGTTGAAATAAAGGAAGAAAAAAAGGGTGTGTTCATCTAGAATATTACAGTACCATCGAGGCTATTTCATGTAGTATATATAAAAGGTGTTCTTCGAGGATAGGGTTAGTATAAATTTGTAAGCGATTGAATATAGGTAGAAACACAATACGGACGATAACGCCGGACGATAAAAAAACGTCTACAATTTCGCTGTTGTAGCCACAACAAAGGTGTCAGCGTGAAAAGCTGTAAAACTAAAATTGCATAAACTTGTGGCGAACATCTAAATTAACTTTTAAAATTTCAAATTTAGTTGGCGATGTTTTTTACGTTACATTATTAAAAAAAAAAACAAAAAATTATTCATTCTAATTTTTCCGCAATTAAAAAAACTTCTTCATTTTTCAAAAAAGTTATGATTTTTTTTTTGTAATTAAAAGTTCCTGCTATAATTTAATTTATTAATAATTGTTGCGAAATATAATTAAATATATAGTTTAATTGCTATTAATATTAAACTCAAATTAATTTGTTAAAAAATGGAGTTCCTTATTATGTTTTTAATATTATTATATTGCTGAGAAATATAATCTAATTTATGTACTTTAATTGATGTGTATATTCATACATTAAAATTAATATGAATTAAACCAAACTCAACCTGTTATTAATTTGGTTTTTTAAAAGAATATTTTAGAAGAATTTATATCATTTAAATATTTGTTGCATCCAATAAAATAAATACGTTTAATTCAAGAAACCCAAAATATGATTCAAGAAAATTGATTTATCTTTAAAAAAATACTACATTATTGGGATTAGTTTGTCAGAAGATTTTTCTTGGAGGAATGAAAAGGATTAATTAGAGAGAATTACTAACTACAAACTGGATACATATAGAAGTGATCTTTTAAATATTTATTTGAAATTATATAGCGAGAATCTTTATACAAGCTATAATTTGGTGACCCCAACTTGCAATTACGGATTCAACAAGTATCAAATTTATTTTTTAATATAATTTTCAAATTTTAAGTAGTTGTTTGTTTCATTTTGTTTTATAAATTTTAAATAATTTTATCAAAAAATATGTTCATATTAAGGGAATTTTTTATTTGTTTTTTGGTGTTGTTGGTAGCAACTTTTGGAATTATTTTCGCGACACATCACGCCACTTTAGTTTTGTTCGCGGCAACACTTTTCTTCCTAGTTGTCGTCATAATTAAACTTAATCACAAGGTATTCTTGTTCCCAGCAGTTTCAGCAGGTAACCCAGAACCTGAGGAAACTGCTGCATCTTCTGGACCCCCAAACTTTACATTCACACAAGACCAGCTTCAGGCACTGGTCGCAGAGCAGGTCGCAGCTGCTCTTGCTAATATGAACTTTGGAGGTACATCTTCAAATCCTCCACAATCTCCACCACCTCCTGCTGCGTTACCTCCATCTCCCTCAGCTTCAACTTCTTCGGCAGCTATGCCACAAATTGATCACGTAGCTATCAAAATTCCTCCTTTCTGGTCTGAGACTCCAGACCTTTGGTTCATAACTCTTGAGGGGCAGTTCTTGTTGGGGCGTATCAGGTCCCAACAAACTAAGTATGGCCACTTACTTACCATGCTTACTCCCACACTGGCGAAATTAGCCAGTGATATCTTGGTTAACCCCGACCAAGATTTCCCATATGATAGGCTCAAAGAGGCTCTTATAGCTCGCCTATCCGGTAGCACTTCAGATCGCATACACAAAGTGTTACGCGGTATGGACCTTGGGGATCTTAAGCCCTCACAATTACTCCGGGATATGACTACCGAATCCCGTAATACGTTTTCAGAGGCAGCTCTTAAAGTACTTTGGGTGGAAAAACTTCCACCTGCTGTCCGCGCTGCTATCGCTACTGTCAATGATGATCTTCAGAAGACAGCAGAGATAGCAGATAATGTTTTCAATGCCCTAAGGGGTTCGCAAGTTAATGCGGTATCTAACCCTGCCGCTTCTTCTCTCTCTTCTTCTTCTTCCTCAAGTGAAATCATATCACTTGAGGAAAAATTCAAAAAACTGGAGGCACAAAACGTGCAACTCCTCAATGCCATTCAAAGGCAAAATTTCTCCCAACCTCCTCAACAATACCGAAGTAGATCTAAGGATCGAAACGGTAATCATAATTCAAATTTCAATCGGAATTATCGCTCTCCCATGCGACCTCGGTCCAGGTCTCGCGTGCAAATGTTTGATGGTATCTGCTACTACCATCACTACTACAAGGGAGATGCAAAAAAATGCTGCCCTGAGTGTAAATATTATTCTGATCACTCAAATTCCATTGCCTCAAAATCTTCAAAAAACTATTAAATTCATCACATGTGACGGCATGTGATGACAATCATTCTCAACTCCGTCTTCTGGTCCTCGACATTTCTTCATGCAAGACTTTCCTCTTTGATACAGGTGCCGAAGTTTCAGTTCTCCCCGCTACTATGGAGGAAAAAATTTCAAGAAAATCAGACTTCTACCTCTACGCAGCTAACGCGACTAAAGTTAGCACTTACGGTACACGGTCTTTAAACTTAAACATTGGTCTCAGACGAGTGTTCTGTCAGACCTTTGTTATAGCCGATGTTACCACTCCTATCCTAGGAGCTGATTTTCTCAATAAATACGGCCTTTTAGTAGACATTAAAAACCGACGTCTTGTCGATCCACTAACTTCTCTATTTACTTTGGCTAAACTCTCCACTTCTCCAGCACCTTCTTTAACTTTGATCAACGATTCGGTCAATGTAGAAATTCATGATTTACTCAAAAATTTCAAGGACTTAACGTCCAAAAATGATCTTGTTAAACATGTGAAACATAACGTAACTCACGTTATTGAAACACGTGGTCCTCCCGTTTCTTGTAAGTATCGTCGACTTGCTCCAGACAAATTGGCTATCGCAAAGGCAGAATTTAATCTTATGTTATCCCAAGGCATCTGCCGACCTTCTAACAGTCCTTGGGCTTCTCCTCTCCATCTCGCTAAAAAGAAGAACGGCGAGTGGAGACCTTGCGGTGACTACCGTGCTCTAAATAACATTACAATTCCGGATCAATATCCTATTCCTCATATTCAGGATTTTTCGCATCAACTACATGGATGCCAATTTTTCTCCACAATTGATCTCGTCCGCGCATATCATCAAATTCCTATTGATGAGCGCGATATTGCAAAAACTGCAATTTCAACTCCGTTCGGACTCTTCGAATTCGTTCGAATGACTTTCGGATTGCGAAATGCTGCGCAATCTTTTCAACGGTTTATGCATTCCCTTCTTCGAGACCTAAATTTCTGTTTCATCTACATTGATGACCTCCTTATTGCTTCTGAAACCTATGAGGAACACCTCAAACATCTTAGGACTGTTTTTGAGCGTCTTTCTGACGCTGGTCTCATTATCAACGTTGATAAATGCAACTTTGCTAAAACCAACGTTGACTTTCTTGGACATTCTATTGATTCAACTGGAATCAAACCTACTTCTGAACGTGTCGATGCTATCAACTGTTACGAGCGTCCCGAAACAGTTATGCAACTCCGCCGTTTTCTTGGAATGATTAATTTCTACCGCAGATTCATTCCTCACGCTGGTGGCAATCAAGCCATTTTAAATGATTTTCTCAAAGGATCCAAAAAGAATGACAAACGCGTCATTCAATGGTCTGAAGACGCCATTCAAGCCTTCGATCTTTGCAAGCGGCAACTTAGTGAGGCTACAACTCTTTCTCACCCCTCACACTCTGCCCAACTTGCCGTTATGGTCGACGCTTCCGACAAGGCACTTGGCGCCGTTGTTCAACAAAAAATTAACGATTGTTGGACACCTCTTAGTTTCTTCTCTGTGCGACTCAATGAAACGCAACAGAAATACAGCGCTTATGATCGCGAACTCCTTGCAGCTTACTCTGCAATTAAACATTTCCGGTATCTCCTTGAAGGTAGAACCTTCACTCTTTTCACCGATCATAAGCCACTCATTTACGCTTTGTCGCAGAATCCTGCCAAAGCTAGTCCTCGCCAATTCCGTCATCTTGATTTTATCAGTCAATTTACGACTGATATTCGTCATATTTCTGGAATTGATAATGTAGTTGCCGACACACTTTCTCGTGTTGAGCAAATATCAATTCCAGAAAATATTAACTACGACGAAATTGCTGATGCTCAGTTCAACGATAACGAACTAAAGGAATTAGTGGACACTAGTCCCACACTTCAATTCCGTGCCTTTCCGTTATCGTTTGGCAATTCTAGTGCCAAAACTATTTTGTGTGATACTTCTTCTGGTAATCCACGACCCTTTATTCCAAAGCAATTTCGTCAGTCTGTTTTCGAAAGTCTTCATAATTTATCTCACCCAGGAGTCCACAGTTCTGTCAAACTTCTTTCTGAAAAAGTCATTTGGCCATCCATTAAGAAGGATGTACGACAAATGGCACAGAACTGCCTGGCTTGCCAAAAGGCAAAAGTTTCTCGCCATACTCAATCTCCTTTAGGTAACTATCCTCAAACTTCTCAACGATTTGCCGAGATTCATATGGACATTATTGGTCCACTTCCTACCTCTGAGGACAAACGTTATTGTGTCACTATTATTGACCGTTATACTCGATGGCCTGAAGCCATTCCTATCTCGGATATTACAGCTGAAACGGTAGCACCAGCTCTCTACTCCAATTGGATTGCTCGTTTCGGAGTACCTTCAGTAATCGTCACTGATCAGGGCTCCCAATTCGAATCCAATCTCTTTAACGAGTTGTCAAAACTTATCGGTTTCGAACGTAAACGTACTACTAGTTACAATCGTTACAAATGTAACGGACTAATTGAACGTTGGCACCGAACTCTTACATCCGCGATTATGGCCTACGACAGAACGGACTGGACACGAATTTTACCGTCAATACTACTTGGTTTACGAACCACTTTCCGTGATGATTTCCAATCTTCATCGGCTGAGCTCGTCTACGGTACTAACATACGTCTTCCAGGAGAATTCTTTAGCCAAAACTCTAACTCCACTCCACAATCTGATTTCGTTTCACAGTTGAAACAACATTTTACTCACCTTCGTCCATCTACTGCGTCAAGACACACTTCTCCTAATGTTTTCGTTTCCAAAAATCTCCAGTCTTGTTCGCATGTCTTCTTACGTACGGACTTAGTACGTAAATCATTACAACCTCCATACGAAGGTCCATTTAAAGTCATCAGCCGCGATGATAAAAATTTCGTTATTGACCGTAAAGGTCAACATATTCGAGTTTCCATCGACAGATTAAAACCTTGCTTTAGGGAACAATCTGAAGATGACTCATCTCAAAACTCACCTACTTCGAGTACTAATCTCAGTCGCGCAGACGAAACTTCGTCTTCTACAGATATTGTCCATCCTACTCCTTCGGACACATTCCTGTCTTCTACTTCTACCTCCGCAGAAGCGAGGCAACGCGACGCTAAGGCAACTGTATCACCTAAAAGGGTTAGATTTAATCTCACTCCTCAGACTCAGATATTCCATCCTGCATCAACAATTACGCGAGCAGGTAGAACCACTCGTACCCCTGCTCGTTTCCTTCGTGCTCTAGCACAATAATTTTCTCTTTATATCGTCCCATCTTCGATGGCACTAGGGGGGGAGTGTTGTGGCGAACATCTAAATTAACTTTTAAAATTTCAAATTTAGTTGGCGATGTTTTTTACGTTACATTATTAAAAAAAAAAACAAAAAATTATTCATTCTAATTTTTCCGCAATTAAAAAAACTTCTTCATTTTTCAAAAAAGTTATGATTTTTTTTTTGTAATTAAAAGTTCCTACTATAATTTAATTTATTAATAATTGTTACGAAATATAATTAAATATATAGTTTAATTGCTATTAATATTAAACTCAAATTAATTTGTTAAAAAATGGAGTTCCTTATTATGTTTTTAATATTATTATATTGCTGAGAAATATAATCTAATTTATGTACTTTAATTGATGTGTATATTCATACATTAAAATTAATATGAATTAAACCAAACTCAACCTGTTATTAATTTGGTTTTTTAAAAGAATATTTTAGAAGAATTTATATCATTTAAATATTTGTTGCATCCAATAAAATAAATACGTTTAATTCAAGAAACCCAAAATATGATTCAAGAAAATTGATTTATCTTTAAAAAAATACTACATTATTGGGATTAGTTTGTCAGAAGATTTTTCTTGGAGGAATGAAAAGGATTAATTAGAGAGAATTACTAACTACAAACTGGATACATATAGAAGTGATCTTTTAAATATTTATTTGAAATTATATAGCGAGAATCTTTATACAAGCTATAAACTAAAATACTTTGTTCTTTGTCAAAATGAATTTCACAAATTTCAATTTTAAAAATAACTAATTTTTACTAATAAATAAATAATAATAATTCTTCTACTAATAACTAATTTTAAAAATAAAATACAAAATACAAATTATGAAAATATATAAATGAATAAAACCGAACTTTGAACATAAGCTAAAAATTCAGTTGACAACTCAAAACAAAACGATTGTTAAGTTCATAATTATTGAAAGCCTTAAATATAAAAGCAAAACACATATCACATTTGTGAATTAATAAACATAATTATTTTTGTTATCAATTCCCCTCATATTAATATATCGGACCTATTTTAACCATAACACAAATTCATGCAGAATATATTTCCTTACTCATTCTCTCAAAAATAAAATTTAACGTTATACCACATACAAAAAAGGGAGAAAAAAAGGAGAAATTCAATTCAACAGCATCCGTCATGGAGCGAGTATCAAGCATTTAAATTCAATAAAAATACAGTCCACAATTTAGATTAACATTTTGGTCCTTCGAGCCGGATTAAACCGTCGCGAAATAAATTTATAAATTCTTTGAATCAGTGATAAATATTTAAAAGTGAAAAATATTAAAATTCTCTTTTCGGAATAAAAAAAAACAAATTTGTGCAACAAACTTTTATAGGTTTAATCTATTTATGAAAGTGAACTTAGAATCTCATTTCAAACTGAATAATAATAATAATAAAATAAATAAAAGAATCCATATTAGAATTCAGATCATATCATTAAAAAATTGTAACGATCGCAATAATCGCAAAACAATAATAAAACCAAATTCCTCTTTGTTTTCAATTCAATAAAAATGTATTTCATTAGTTTCCGTTCATTTTTACATTAATAATAATTTTAAAATTTTCTAAAACTTAACTGCTAGTTAAATTTTGAATATACTATAAAAAGCAACCGAACGTACTCAATTTTATTTCCAATTCTAGCGAACAGATGTCGTTGTCGTTATTGATCTTTGCTGAATTTTGATATTACCCGATTTGTTTTGACATGATAAGATGAAAAAAGAAGGAAAAAATCACATTTTTCCAATTGGATATTTTTAACAATTCAATTCGATATTTGTTCTTAAAACGAATGGTGTTTTTTCTTCCAAATTTAAAAATTCCAAGTTTAATTGTTGAATTAAAACATTCATTCTGTTGTTTAAACTTAAATAAGTCAATTTGTGTTGTAATATTTCAACTATATAGAAAAAATTTAATTGATTTAATAAAAAAAAAAACAAAAATTATTATGTATAAAACAAAATGGAAAAGGAATTTTGGATGATGGTGCATTTACTTAAATAAATATTGTTGAATAATAAACTATAAAATGTCAATTAAAACACTTACTGGAAAAACAAATTGCAGAAGTGTTTTTATTTTTAAATTGTAATGTGGCAAAAGTTAGCAATTGCATTCCTGGTAGTTCTGCTGGTATAAAATAAAAAATATTTACGTATATGTGCAAACGATAATGGTGTATACAATAACCAAGAAGAAGGTGTAACCTATATGATGGTGTATAATATAACCAAGAAAAAGGGCAAGTTGTAATAAAACAGCTGTAGAACCGTGAAGGCTAATACTGTCAGCAGTGAAATTTATTTTGTGGATAAAGTCTCTAAGCGTTCATTTTGGACGGAATTTTTTGCTGGAATTTGGTTTGAAAAATTTGGCTATTAGTTGGCAGAATGATGATACCAAATGTTATTTAATGGTATTTAACAACATCTCGATTTATCTTCAACAACGTACAATTTTCGGAAGTATCAAGACACCTTCAACACCAGTGAGTTTAATTTTTTATTACTAAGATTTATGATTATTATATTTTTGATATAAAAATGTTAGGCTAAAGAGAAGTGAATATAAGAGTTTCCCAAAATTTAAGATCCGTGTGGGGACCATCCGTATCCCGGCTATATTTTATTAATATATATATTTGTTGTGTATAAAAGTTCAAGCCACCTACAGTGGTACTTACAAAAGTAGCGCCGAACAAAAGGAACCCTGTATTTTTTGGTTATTTTGTTATATATATTTTGGTTCGAAACAATTTTTTTTTATATTACCTGATACCGTTAGTACGGTATAAGAACTTAAATAAATATTTTTTTTTAGAGCAATATTTATATTTGATTGCGAATTTTTGGCTCAATTTTTTGAAATAGGTTGGAAAACCAGTTTTAGAAATAATTTTGGATAAAACCAGTTTAGGCTGTTTAAAATTTTGGTGTTTTTGTTGTAAATAATTTTTGAAAACCACTTATTGGGTTGTTTTAAAAATATTTTTTGGAAACTAATTTGGTTTTTGATAAACCGGTTTGGTTTGTTTACCATTACATATATTTTTATATATATTCATATATTAAATATTTTTAATATTTTGTTTGATAAACCAGGTACTGGTTTGAGACTTTTTTTTGTGGGATATTGGGAATTTTTTTTTGAATTTTTGGGAAATAAGGGTATATTTTTTGTATTTTCAATTTTTTATTGGTGATTAATTTTTTTTGTATTTCTTTTGGAAAACCAATTATTGTTGTGTATAATATATATATATGGTATTGTACTAGGTTATAATTAATATCTTTCTCAGCGGTAGGCCTAACAAGCCATCCATGGGGCTTATCCCCTTAACATTGATGTCGTTCTTAGATCGCCTATGGCCATCGGGGTTATGCGATCGAATAACATTGGTTTCTTCTCTTCATTCAGCGAGGAAGTCCTCAGGGACGAGGAGTGGTGTTGCTGTGTTTGTACTTAGGTGCAAACCAGTAGTACCGTTCTTTGCTCAGAGGCTTCTTCGGTGTAATGAAGAGAAGAACCAATTGTACTTTGCTTTCAGGATCAGAGGCTTAACCTCATACAAATTCAAAAACTTTTCCATTTTTACATTTAGTTCTGCAATAGAACAATTTTTCATAGAGTTTAAGATTTGAAGTCTGGTGCTCGGGAGCGTTCTTCAACTTTCGCATTAGGTTTAGTTGTAATTTATTTGTAGATTAAACAAGCACAACTGGGTCAGTAGAAATGGACCTAGTGTCTAATCGTGACAGTTGTGATTGTTTTATTAGGTTGGGGAGAATCTGTTCTGTAGAATCTGGTCGTTAGGGGCTTTTCTAGTCAGTTCTCACATGCATTGTTGGAGTGGGCTCGCGAACGCGGGAATTCAAATTTAAACAAAATGGATATTGTAACCATACTTACTTTTAAAATGTCTCCAGACGAATCTTGACTTTGGGAATCTCTTATCTAATTATTAAATAAAAATAAAAATAAAATAAATCAAACAAATTTTTCAGAAATTAAATAAATAAAATTTTTTATTAAATAAAGTAAATTTTCGTAATTAAATAATTTTAGGTAAATAAATAATTTTTTTTAGAATCTAAATAATTTTAGGTAGCTAAATAAATAAATTTTCTTAATTAAGCTTTACGTCAAGATATAAATAAATATTCTTTGTTTTTTTAAAAAAATAAATAAATATTTCAAAGTTAAGACGGTGCATCCGATAAATAAACATTCTTTTGAATATTTTTTATTTTTCAATTTTTTTTAAAAATAAATAAATATTTTTAGGGGTGCTATCGTCAATAAATAATTTTAGGTATATAATTAATTCTGAAATTTCAGCATATCTGAAATTAAAATAAATAAATTATATTTTTATATACAATATTTTAGGAATTTTTGTGAAAGATTCAGCAAAGATTGGGTACGACAGTGGTTTTTTTTTGTTCCTTTACAAAGGGTATTTTTACAAAAAGGTTTTTGTGTTTTTTTGAATTGGGGCGTTCGTGTTTTTTTTCATTTCTTTGCGTTTTACAGCTTCCATCGGACGAATTTTTCCGGGCGAATTAACTCCACCTTTTTTCTAGTGAAATTGGTTTTATTATTGGTGTTGACGTTTTTATTGTGAATTCCGGATTTTATAAATTTTACCATCAAAATGTCAAGTCACATTGGCGTGGACCATCCGTTCTATGGTTTGGAATCCAGTGAACTGCAGATCGAATGTCTGGTTCGGGGTGTGGATTTTAGAGGGGTCAATTGGGCAGAGGAACTGCGAAACCACGTAAATCATGGTGCAGTTCCAGTAACGGTATCTCATGCGAGAGACTTGGTAGCTGAGTCTCAAACGGTGGTGCAGGCAGCACAAGTTGTTTTAGATCAGGTACGTCGACTTCAACCACCGGTTAATCAGATCTTCTTAGATGGTTTGGCGAATCGAGTGTTGCATTATACAGGTAGGATGAATAGGTTGGGTCCTCGCAATGACTTGCAAGAAGCCCGCACCTACGCTATCTCGCAATTGTCACGCGCTTGGGATATAATAGGATCACTGTCAACACGTCCAATTATACAAAATAAACCAGGAGTATCATCTGCTCCATCTGCTTCACCTGCTTTTTGACCAGGTGAGAGATCCACACCGATCCCAGTACAGCCAATAACTGAGACAATAAATAGTCTGAATCGTACAGACCATCAACAACAGAGACGGTCGGATCAATTACCACCGGCATATTTTCAGCAATCAGGTTTGAGAGCAGAGGACCTTGCAATACCACGATTGGGTCCATCTTTCCAAGCTGAACACATACACAACAATCCAGCATTGGTACAACAACAATCATTAAATTATCCACAAGCTCCACTAACAGCACCACCACCATACAACCAACCTCCTCAGGTATGGCGTGACGCGGCTCCAGCGTTAGCACCAGTGGAGTACCGAGGGGTTCGTGGGAACAATTTGAGTCGTTATGACTCAAATTGGGTTCCAACCTTCACAGGAGATGGTCACTCTCCTGATGTTCATGAGTTCGTTCACAGAGTTGAGGCGGCTGCCAGGAGGGACCGCGTGAATTGGGACGACCTTAGGTCTATCGTTCCACGGTATCTCAAGGGGGCTGCCGACAGATACTATTTGAACTTAACTCATGAATATGAGGTGGTGACCTATCCAGTGCTAAGGGAGGGACTCCTACAAACCTTCGGTACGCTCACTGATGATAAGGCGATCTTGCGCGTTCTTCTGAACCGCAAACAAAAGTCAAAGGAGAGCGTATACGAATATCTGGTGGAGATTGGTTCGTTAAACCGTCGCTTAGCACGTCCATTTGCTGGCCGTGAAATGCTAGAGATTGCTCGGGAGGGACTGAGTGTGGAGCTCAAAAATGCTACACTTGCAGCAACAATACATTCTATTGATGAACTTCGGACTTTATGTCAGAAGTTTGAACGTTTGTGGTCCACACCAGTTCCAACCAGAACATCAAATTTAAGAATTAGCGAGGTACAACAAATGGATGATTATGAGGTGGATGCTGAAGCAGAACAACATGGATATATTGATGCGGTGGATTCAACACAGAGACGGATATTGCAGCGACCTAGCATAACATTTGACAACAGTCAACCTGGTCCATCAATATCCAGACAACCAATAGTATGTTTCAGATGTGGAGTAAATGGTCATCGAGCTCCTGATTGCTCTAAGAATCGGATAAAATTGCACTGCTGGAAATGTAATAAACCGGACGTTATTTACGCAAATTGTTCATATTGTCACCCGTCGTTAAACTACCGTCCGAGAGTACATGCTTCGGGGATGGTACCCTCGGTTCAACATCCAATGAGCCCGAAGAAAACGACGAGAGATGTAGCAACGCAGGACGATCGATCACCACTCAGGAAACCAGAATAAAATCACCCAGTACATTTAATTTCCCATCATTACATCACACATATTTTAGACGTCTTGAACGCAACATTAGATATTGGAGGATGAGGAAATTATTTCGTAAAGCTTGTGTTTCATCTATCCTTTCAGAAACAAAGGATCCTCGGCCGCGACTAACAATAAAGATTTTGGACAAACATATTTCAGGACTATTGGATAGTGGAGCGTCAATCACAATACTTGGAAGAAATTCCTTGGAATTATTGGAATCATCGGGTACAACCTACCGTAAGTACACTTCGTGTATTCGTACGGCGGATGGTACTGCAACTAAAATTTTAGGTTACATTGAAATTCCAATAACCGTGAATGGCTCCACTAAACCAATGCGGTTCCATATAGTCCCTGGTTTACGAGAAGAGCTCTACCTGGGCATAGATTTCTGGGAGAAATTTGGTATTGTTCCTTCATTTGTTAGTGAACTGACTCGTACAGAGCTACAAACCTTAAATATACATAACCTCACCACTGACCAGCAACATGAACTGGATACGATCAAGGATTCTTTCCCGTCATTTAAAGTGTCTGGACTCGGAAAGACTTCTTTGGTTGAACATGTCATCGATGTTGGTGATAGTGCACCTGTTAAACAGAGGCACTATCCCACATCGCCGGCTGTTCAACTAAAGGTTTATGCCGAACTCGACCGAATGCTTCAACTGGGCGTGATCGAAGAGAGTAACAGTTCTTGGTGCTCGCCAGTGGTTTTGGTACAAAAAGAATCTGGTAAAAACAGATTATGTATTGATAGCCGTCGTGTCAATTCACTAACTAAAAAGGACGCTTACCCACTTCCCTTGATTGATGGCTTACTAGGTCGTCTAAATAGCACAAAGTACATTTCCAGTATTGATCTCAAAGATGCTTTCTGGCAGATTCCTCTGGCAGAAGCATCTAGAGACAAGACAGCCTTCACAGTGCCTGGTCGTCCATTGTATCAATTCCGGGTTATGCCCTTTGGATTGTGCAATGCTCCCCAGACAATGTGTCGGCTAATGCACAAAGTGATACCACATCAATATCACGAAAATGTCTTTGTTTATTTAGATGATCTATTGGTAGTCTCTTCCACGTTCCAGGAACATATGGAATTGCTGTCCAAAGTCTCTTCATTGTTAAGAGCGGCTGGGTTAACCATAAACCTCAAGAAAAGCAAATTTGTTCTGAGAGAGGTGAAATACTTAGGATTTTTGGTTGGTGAAGATGGTCTTCGAACAGACCCTGACAAGGTAAGAGCTGTTGCTGAGTATCCAGCTCCGTCAACAGTGAAACAAATACGTAGACTATTGGGAATGGCTGGTTGGTACCAACGTTTCATACCAAATTATGCAAGCGTGGTATCACCAATTACAGATTTATTGAAGAAAAGTTCTGGGAAATTGAAATGGACATTGGAAGCGCAAGCTGCTTTCGAAAATTTAAAACGATTGCTGACTACAGCACCAGTATTAGTAAACCCTGACTATAATAAAGAGTTCTTTATTAGATGCGATGCGAGTCTGACAGGGATAGGTAGTGTGTTGTATCAGGTTGATACTGACGGACAAGAGTGTCCGATAGCCTTCATGTCGAAAAAACATAATAAAGCTCAACGAAACTATTCGGTTTCTGAGCTTGAATGTCTTGCGGCAATTCTTAGTGTGAAGAAATTCAGGGGCTATGTTGAAGGTCACCGATTTACAATTGTGACTGATCACTCAAGTCTGAAGTGGCTTATGTCACAGAAAGACTTGAGTGGTCGTCTGGCTAGGTGGAGCCTAAAACTCCAACATATGGATTTTACCATTGTCCACCAAAAAGGTACCCAAAATATAGTCCCTGATGCTCTATCTCGTCTTTATGACGATACACACGAAGAATTGACGGAAGCATTAGTACATCACATTAATGAAATTAAAATCGACAATGAGGGTTATCGGCACAAGGAATATACGGATATGATAGCTAAAGTTCAATCATCACCCAAGGACTTTCCATCTGTTAAAGTCGTGGATGATAAGCTATACATACGTATTGAGCCAAGATCTGATGCAATACCCAACGATGTTCCTGTGTGGAAACTCTGGGTACCAAAACCGATGACTTCAAACATGATTCAGAAACATCATGATGATAGTACTGCTGCTCATGGAGGTGTTAAAAAGACTTTAGAATTACTTCGACGTCTTTATTATTGGCCGGGCATGGCGTCACAGGTACACAACTATGTTGTGTCCTGCGACACATGTAAACAAACAAAAGCCACGAATCAGATATTGCGTCCTCCGATGCAATATCAATTCGAAACAGCACGTCCATGGCAGAGAGTCTATATAGATTTTTTGGGACCGTATCCTCGTTCTACACTTGGGAATACGGTGTTATTGATAGTTCTGGATCATGCTACGAAGTTTGTACTACTGAAACCACTTAGAAACGCAACTTCACCGAAGGTGAATGCTTTTCTAAGGAATGAAGTGTTTCTTACATATGGGGTACCAGAGTTTCTGCACAGTGACAATGGCAAACAGTTCACTAGTAGGAACTTTCAAAGTCTTTTGTCAGATTTCGGCATTAAACACATTAGGACCGGTGTTTATAGTCCTCAAAGCAACGCGTCAGAGCGGGTCAATAGGTCGGTTCTAGCAGCAATTCGAGCGTTCATTAAAGGTCAACACACCAAGTGGGATTCACAAATTGGTGAAATCGCATATGCACTGCGGGCTGCAGTACATTCTGCTACCAAGTACTCACCGTACTATTTATTGTTTGGTCAACATCCAATCTCGGATGGAAATACTTACCATTTGTTGAGATCACTACACCAGCTTGGTGAAGATGCTGGTGAGGAAATGGAACGCACTGATCATTTGACTCTGCTTAGGAACCGGGTTCAACAAAATTTAAAAGCAGCCTTCAAAAAATCGCAACATCAGTACAACCTGCGATCTAAACTACGGACTTTTCAACCACAACAACGTGTGTTTGTACGGCAACATCATTTGAGTGACGCTACCAAAAAATTCTCGGCAAAATTGGCTCCAAAGTTCTTACCTGCAATGATTAAGACTAAGATTGGAAATGTACTCTACGAGTGCACAGATATGAGCGGTAAGAATCTTGGAGTCCATCACGCGAAAGACATCAGGGAATGATGTCTTTTCGTTAGGTAGGGTTGTTCCTCTGGCTGATTGTCGTCTCTGGGGTTCACATCTTCAGGTCATACTTACTGGTTGTATCGGGGTGTCCATGGTGCTGACGTTCGGATGGATGGTCGGTCTCAATACTCAGTGAAGTTCTTAAGGACTTCATGAGTGTTGGAACCGGTCATCGGTCTTGACGCCAGTGACTGTGGGTATCTCGATCCCAGATACAGTTTAATAAGTGGAAGTAGTTCGGTGGTTTTCTGTCATGGAGGGGATGGCGACGTTTTTGTGATTTCAAGAGTAGAAATCTTGATTTTTACCTTGAATTCATGGTGTAACGATCGCAATAATCGCAAAACAATAATAAAACCAAATTCCTCTTTGTTTTCAATTCAATAAAAATGTATTTCATTAGTTTCCGTTCATTTTTACATTAATAATAATTTTAAAATTTTCTAAAACTTAACTGCTAGTTAAATTTTGAATATACTATAAAAAGCAACCGAACGTACTCAATTTTATTTCCAATTCTAGCGAACAGATGTCGTTGTCGTTATTGATCTTTGCTGAATTTTGATATTACCCGATTTGTTTTGACATGATAAGATGAAAAAAGAAGGAAAAAATCACATTTTTCCAATTGGATATTTTTAACAATTCAATTCGATATTTGTTCTTAAAACGAATGGTGTTTTTTCTTCCAAATTTAAAAATTCCAAGTTTAATTGTTGAATTAAAACATTCATTCTGTTGTTTAAACTTAAATAAGTCAATTTGTGTTGTAATATTTCAACTATATAGAAAAAATTTAATTGATTTAATAAAAAAAAAACAAAAATTGTTATGTATAAAACAAAATGGAAAAGGAATTTTGGATGATGGTGCATTTACTTAAATAAATATTGTTGAATAATAAACTATAAAATGTCAATTAAAACACTTACTGGAAAAACAAATTGCAGAAGTGTTTTTATTTTTAAATTGTAATGTGGCAAAAGTTAGCAATTGCATTCCTGGTAGTTCTGCTGGTATAAAATAAAAAATATTTACGTATATGTGCAAACGATAAGGGTGTATACAACCAAGAAAAAGGGCGAGTTGCAATAAAATAGCTGTAGAACCGTGAAGGCTAATACTGTCAGCAGTGAAATTTATTTTGTGGATAAAGTCTCTAAGCGTTCATTTTGGACGGAATTTTTTGCTGGAATTTGGTTTGAAAAATTTGGCTATTAGTTGGCAGAATGATGATACCAAATGTTATTTAATGGTATTTAACAACATCTCGATTTATCTTCAACAACGTACAATTTTCGGAAGTATCAAGACACCTTCAACACCAGTGAGTTTAATTTTTTATTACTAAGATTTATGATTATTATATTTTTGATATAAAAATGTTAGGCTAAAGAGAAGTGAATATAAGAGTTTCCCAAAATTTAAGATCCGTGTGGGGACCATCCGTATCCCGGCTATATTTTATTAATATATATATTTGTTGTGTATAAAAGTTCAAGCCACCTACAGTGGTATTAACAAAATTAATAAAACAAACAAAAACAAATAAAAATTATTATTGAAATGTATAAAAAATATATAGAATGTTCTAGAAGAATTTGAACAACAAAAAAAATACACAAAAGAGAAGAAAAATATATCACTCTGAATCTGATTAAACATTTTACGTGCGTTACATATTTTTTTGGCATATGATCACAGGTATGTTGTTGTCTCTTCTTCGCTTATTTAAAACTTGTCAGACTGAAAAATGCATATAACATAAAAGAAAAAAAAAATATTTTTTTTTCTCTTCATATTTTATGTTTGTTTACTCCCTAGTAACAGAGAATTAGTGAATTCATACAATAGTTCATCATGAAAATCATCATTACCTATTCAATGAAACGTATATGAGCTTGTGATGTGAATTCACTTATTTACTTTTGTATATGCTCTTCTCTTCTAATGAATGTTTCAATGAAAACTATGCTGAACTTCATTATGAATATCAGTATTATGGAACTCATGAAGTAATTGATGAATATCAGTATTATGGAACTCATGAAGTTATTGATGAATATCAGTATTATGGAACGCATGAAGTTATTGATGAATATCAGTATTATGGAACGCATGAAGTTATTGATGAATATCTATCGGAAACTCATGAATGATTAACAGTGAGGTCATGAATGAACTTCATCAAGGATTTCACTACCAACAAACCGACGAAATAATTAGTGAATTTTCATAAAAGATTCATCACTGATGAAATGATAGAGTTCATTTGCAAATTTCAGCAGGCACTTCACTACTATAGAATAGTCGAACTCATTGATTACTTATTTATTATAATCGAAATCAATTATGGAGCTAGTGAAATCAATGTGAATATAGAGCGTAAAACCCGTACAGAATATTTAGAATAAAAATAGTATAGAACACAGAATAAAATATAGAACAAATGAAAATTGTGGTATTTTAAAAGCCATTTTCATGTTTTAAACTAAAATTTTATTAATTATAAATTTTTTGAGGCATTAAAATTAATTTAATAAAGCATTAATATTTTTTAAGGAGATGGTTCTTCCTTCTTCCTCTATGATTTAGTCACATCAGTTTTTTCCTGAAATAAAAAACTATTATAACAAAAAATTGTTGTTCTACAGCTTCTTCGATTTTCTGTACCGTTGATCACTGATTTGTATATTGTTTTTCAACACAATATTTCACTTTTAACCAAAAACTGACAAAAATCACAAAGTTGCACCTCTAAACGTAAAAACAAAACTAGAAAAAATTTGTTGACTATGTTTACAAGATATATCAAAAAGAATCATAAAATGCAATGAGAGTAAAGAGAGGGAGTGAAAAATGTTAGTTGCTGACAATTATCATGAAAGTAATTTAGAACTTCATCAAAATGTTCATCGCAGGATCACTTATTTATTTCTTTTAAGAAATACAATGAAAATATCATCAATACCTCAATATTTTTTGCTTATCTGTAGTTGTTTAATATTTTTTTTTTAAATTGTATTAGTAAACTGGTGAACAATTTTTACTAGGGCTGATATTGTTGCTCCAAAGATATATTTAAAAACAAAATATGTAGTACGTCTTTGTATGTGTGAGAAAAATCAAAAAAAATCTCAGAACTGATTCAACCATCGACAATAGTTTGTATAAATACATGTACAAACAAAGTGTCATATTCGTATTGTTGAATGGTGAATCTGTAATAATTACAAATTGAAATTTATCAATTCTCAAATTTATCTTAAATATAATAAATTTCGTTATAAATCTCGACATGGTCACACAATAGTTTGTATTGACATATACAAACAAATTATCATATTCGTATTGTGGTGCCAGTCAAATAGTAAAATAAATCACAATTTCGTTCACAAAAAGTCACAATTCTTCCTTTTTTGCATGCATTTTCAGAGGCAAACATAAACCAATAGAAAAATGTGAATGATAATGATAAATTTAAAAAATTCAAAAACTAAAGATTTAAATGGAAAGTTTAATTAAATAAATGCATTTGTTTGGTGAGTAAGTTAAATAAGCATTATATTAAATAATATTCTCAATTTATTATCCCAGGAAAACTTTAAATTGGCAAAAATTTTGATATTGTCTGGAAAACTCTTATATTGGATATGAATACAATATTCAGTAATTTGAAGTTTTTTCTTGAATTGAATCGATAACTAAAAATCTACATTTGAACAAAAAGCCTCTGAAATTTAAAATTGATATCTTGGATCATGGCTTCCAAACGTTCTAAACGTATTCAAAATCTCAAAATATCTGAAGAAAACCAATCAAATTTACAGCAGCCAACAGCAAAAAAGCGAAAAATACAACATGAAGAATCTAATGATGTTTCTAGTCCAATAAACATTAGTAATTCTGAAACGGCAAAATTGGAAAACAAACACAAAATTCTAAGAAACCGATTGATAAATAATCAAATCTAATTAGAATCATTCCTTGATACAATCCCACCGTATTTTGAAATTAAAAGTAGACAATCCAGTATCGATCGTATTTATCAAGAATTCTTATTATTGACTGAAGAGTTTTCAAATACTCTCAACGATTCCGACCTTAATGAAGCACAAGCAATGTTTAGCGAATTTGAATCACTGTATCACTCAATAAACGCTAAATTCAGTTCAATTTTAGCAGATATTGATGTTAGCACTCAAAACCTATCAATAACCTGCAATCCTCAAACCACGACCAAGAAAAGTTATACTAAAAAACTACCTGATATTCAAATTCCAATCTTCGATGGCAACCCCAGTGAATGGCTAACCTTTAAAGACACATTTATGGCAGTAATTCATAAAAATGCAGATATAGATGACATTGTAAAATACACTTACTTATTGAATAAACTAAAGGGTGATGCAAGAGCATCAATAGGGCATATCACTTTATCCTCAGCGGGATACCAAAGAGCTTGGAATGTTCTGCTTAAAAGATTCGATAATCAGAGAGTATTAATTGATACCCATTTGGACGCCCTGCTAAATCTGCCTTTAGTGCACAAGGAAAACGCGTCTGAATTACGTAAATTGTTAAATTTATTAATATCTCATATATCATCTTTGGAAGCTTGTAATCAAAAGGTTGAAGGACTGGGGGAACTGATGTTGATTAATATTGTTTGCAAAAAACTCGATCATACCTTACGAAAGGATTGGGAAAACGAATTGGCTATTGATGAATTACCTAAATGGATTCAATTGATGACGTTCCTACAAAACAAATGTAGAATATTGGAATCAATAGATACTAACAGAATTCAGAAATTAGAAAACTCTAATATACAAAAGATTGGAAACAAATTTAGTACATCAAAAAACCCCGTCACTCCTGTTTCAACGTATATGACTAGTTCCTCGAAATCTGATACCACCAAAAAGCTTGATGGTGGTGGACAATGCGTTATATGCAAAAAATCATATCATCTATTGTATATTTGTCCTACGTTTCTTGAAATGACTGTCACAGAGAGACTTAGAAAAATTAGAGAAATAATTGCACAAATTGTTTTCGGGCTAATCATTCTGCAAACGTATGTTATTTTAGAGGTTGCAAATTATGTTCTAAAAAACATCACACTCTGCTGCACTTTAACCAAAACCACGATACCACTAATTCACATCAAACAATAGAATCAAACTCTAACACTCCAGAACAATCATCGTCAAATACTCGAGTGACATATTATTCAAATGAACATAATTCAAAATTGATTATCTTATCAACAGCAATAATCCTAATAAAGGACAAATTTGGAAAGTTCCACGAAGCCAGAGCACTATTGGATTCTGCTAGTCAGTCCAATTTCATTTCGAATGACTTCGCCAAAAAATTTGAATTTCATAAAAAGGTAACAAATCTTTCAGTAACAGGTCTTGATCAAAATAATACAAGTATTGCTGAAAAGGTTATTTCTACAATAAAATCAAAGATTACAAAGTACAAAAAATGTATGGAATTCTTAATTGTATCAAATATATCACAGTCCTTACCACAATCAACTTTCGACATATCTCGATGGTCAATACCAAGAAATATTAAACTTGCAGATCCAACCTTCAATGTGGCTGCTCCCGTGGACATTTTGATTGGGGCTGAAATATTCTTTGAAATATTAAGCTCTAATAAGATTCAAATAAAAGATAATCTTCCAATATTTCAAGAAACTCAATTTGGTTGGATAATTAACGGTAAATATGAGGAGCCAAATTCACAAAATTTTGTCAATATTGAGAATCCATCTAATGAATATAACAGTGACCTAGATTCATTAGTGAGAAAATTTTGGGAAATGGAAAATTTTTCAAATACTAAATATCTCTCTGAAGAAGAACAAGTCTGTGAAACTCATTTTGTACAGACTCATGTTCGAGAAGAATCTGGTAGATATTGCATAACTTTACCTGTTAAAGACAACATTAAACATTTAGGAGAGTCAAAGGATCGTGCATTGAATCGGTACATAAGCCTTGAAAGACGTTTAAATAAAAATCTTGAACATAAAAATCTCTATACTGAATTCATGAAAGAGTGTCTAGATCACGGCCATATGGTATTGATGACTGAAGATAATGAAAATAATATATCTTACTATATGCCACATCACTCGGTAATGAAGCCTAGTAGTACGACCACAAAACTGCGTGTCGTGTTTGACGCGTCAGCGGAAACCACAACAAATTTATCTTTGAACAAATGTCTGATGAAAGGTCCCATTGTACAGGAAGAATTATTCAACATAATATTACGATTTAGAAAATATCAATATGTAATGACATGTGACATATCAAAAATGTATCGGCAAGTGAATGTCCAACCGTCTCAAACATCATTACAACGCATATTATGGCGATTTAATGAAAATGAGCCCATTAACACATATGAATTAACGACAGTTACTTACGGTACAGTTTCAGCTCCCTTTTTAGCGACGCGTGTATTAAATCAACTAGCAGAAGATGAACAAGAAAATCTCCCATTGGCATCTAAAATAACTAAAAGAGATTTTTATGTGGACGACTGCCTGACTGGAGCCGATACCTTGGAAGATGCGCTAGTAATTCAGAGTGACTTAATTGATTTGTTAAGAAGAGGTGGATTTAATTTACACAAATGGTCGTCTAATGAAAATACTTTATTGAATAAGATACCAGAATCTGATAGAGAAAAATTAGACAGTGAAGATATAATTTGTGGAGAAACCATAAAAGCACTAGGTCTAAGATGGAATCCCAAAAAAGATGTTTTTAAATTCAATGTTGTGACGAAGGATATTCTGGGGCACACCACTTTTGTGTCAAAAATTTGTCTTTACTTTCCTTCGTCCCAAGATTCCGAATTCCAGTTTATTTGAACATTTTTTTCATGTCTCATGACATTCCATTTCTTAAAACCTTATGTCTATATTTCCGTTTTGCTAATAACGCAAAATGGCATTAGTCTAAATTATAAAATTTTCCCACATTTCGTTTTCTGTAAATTTATCAGAAAACAATGAATATAAAACCATGGATTAACATAAGTTTAATCCAATTTCATTTTATAAAATTCTCATTTTTTTGTCTTTTCTTCATAAGTCTGAAATTCAGCCTTTCATTTTTTTTTGTAACTAAATAAGTTTATCGTTTAATTGTGGGAAAGTTTCCACAATTTGACTCAATTTCTGGAATTCCGTTTTCTCGTTGTTATTACTTTCGCTAACTAAGGGCATTTTTTTTGTAAAAAGCTCATATTAAACCGAGGTTTCGAGGGAAGACGAAAATTGTTGATCGGGAGTCTGAAGTGGTCTGAGAACGTTAACGGTATTGAAAACTACGGCGAAAGGAGTTTTCATTGTTCTTGTTTTATTTTGGTTTTGATTGTGGTTTTTTTTTTGGTTCTGTATTTTCTTTCCTTTTGTTTAGTAATTTCGGTTTATAAAATTGTTAAGTTCAAATTATTGTTGTGACAAAGTTATTTATATTAATAAGAAAAAAGATAGAAATTAAAGTGAGTCCGATCACAAGTTTTTTAAGTAAAAAGAAAACTAAAAATTATAATAATTTAAATTAATTGATTCACCAAGGTGTGAAGGAATTTTATCCTTGTGATAAAATTGTTAAGTTCAAATTATTGTTGTGACAAAGTTATCTATATTAACAAGAAAAAAGATAGAAATTAAAGTGTGTCCGATCACAAGTTTTTTAAGTAAAAAGAAAACTAAAAATTATAATAATTTAAATTAATTGATTCACCAAGGTGTGAAGGAATTTTATTCTTGTGATAAAATTATTAAGTTCAAATTATTGTTGTGACAAAGTTATTTATATTAATAAGAAAAAAGATATAAATTAAAGTGTGTCCGATCACAAGTTTTTTAAGTAAAAAGAAAACTAAAAATTATAATGATTTAAATTAATTGATTCACCAAGGTGTGAAGGAATTTTATTCTTGTGATAAAATTGTTAGACAAAATTTTTATTGTGACAAAGTTATTGATAAATATAGAAAGAAAAACAAAAGATATAAATAAAGTAAGCTTGCCAGATCGCCCGGCTAAAGCCGGACTCGCCCGGCTTTTGTTGGTAAAACTTGGCTGAAAAATCGCCCGGTTCGGATGCCCGGATTTCTAAACAAAAACCGGAAATCGCCCGGATTTTTCCAACATTCGTTCATTGAAAAAAAAAATATATATATAACTAGCGGGACCCGGCGTGCTTTGCCACGCCTATAATTCTATAGGTTTTTTGTTGCAAAACTTAATTCCATCGAACATATTTTCAAAATTATTTGAATAATAAAATTCATTCACAAAATTCAAGTTTGAATGTTTTAAAGAAAATTTCTTAAAATGTCATTTCAAAATAGTAAGCTTTGCGTTTCATCATAATTCTATAGGTTTTTTGTTGCAAAACTTAATTCCATGGAACATATTTTCAAAATTAATTGCTTTTAAATCTTTTAATTGCAATATTTTTAAATGCATGTTATATAAATTTGAAGCTAGTGAATAGACGTACACAATTATTTAACTAATAATCGTTTTTATTCACATCCTGAGGTCTCCCTTACTGGTAAGTAATTACTTACCGGCTGCATGATCGGTAAGTAATATTTTACCGACCAGTGATTTGTAAACGAAACTTACTATGTTTATTTACGAATCAGCAAACATGCAAAATCGCCTGATCGTGCAATAAATTATCAATAATCTTAGGTAAAGTATTTGACTTAGCATAATATGCTTTTCGTTTATTATCAAATAAAACAAAACTTTCTTTACTAAAACATATTTGCTAGTCTAATAATGGCCTTATACGAAGTTGAAGTTTACTATCAATTGAATAAATTGATTTACGCTGCCATCTGAAAGTTGGCATACAAACCATCCATATTTAACATTTAATTCGCAATTAAAAGATATCTAGGCATTTAATCAAGATAATAAATATCCTATCTCTCAAGCGGGACCATCATACACATATTGTACAAAATTTCATTGAGATTGGTTACGTTGTTGCGGAGTTCATCGCGGACAAACATCGTGACACGTGATTTTTATATATATAAGAAAGATATTAATTTGTTTTATAGTCAAAATTTCAATAATCTGTATCTTTCTTATTCAAATATGTTTCACATGTTAAATCGTGTTATTTTCAATGTTTCATATGAAAATATATAAACAATTGACATCATTTCAACGTTTTATAATTTATATATTGTGCTCTCGTTCGTTCAATCGTATGCTGCAAATCGTGGAGTTTGGTTTAGATATCCCAGCGGCCGCGTGACTGAGCGCGTATTTTCTCACATCAATGACATTTGGACAAAAGAAAAAGGCAAATTGACACTGAAAAACGTTCGGGCACAATTGATGGTAAAATTCAACTGGAAGGAGACATGTCCAGAGTTTTATACAAAAATAAAAGAAGATGTTGGTTTTCTCCAAAAAGTTGCTGGAAGTGAAAAATACAAAATGAGAGCTGATAGTTTGTTTGGTACTCAAGAGAGTGGTCAGTCATCGACTTCGATGGAGATTGATTGAATACAATGTTGACAATTTAAGCATTGAACTCTTTCTGTAATAAACAGAATTAAAAATATTATTAACAAAATATGTTTCAACATTTCAAAGCAATTAAGAGTTTTCAAAGGTTATTTATGAAAAAACATAGTCTTTTTGTTTCCTTCTTTTCTGTGCGATTTTTAAAAATTTTGTATTTCGCCCGGATTTCGCCCGGCTTTTCAAATGGAAATTTTGACACTTGTCGCCCGGATTTTGCCCGGATTTATAAAAAAACCGCCCGGATTTTCCGGCCCGGAATAGCTCCAAAAAAAATCTGGCAAGCTTAAAATAAAGTGTGTACGATCAAAAGTTTTTGAGTAAAAATATTCATTTGTTTTAATCTGGAACGAGGAATGGACATGCCGGCCACACTAGCGGACTGAAGGAAAATTAGGTGAGTCTACCTTGGATTGTTTAAGATTTTTGTTGCGTTATTAGTTTGTTTTTGTGTGTTGTTTTGTATTATGGTATAATCGAGGTAGTAATGTTAACGTCACGAGTTACTGGGTTGTGGGGTATTGATTCTATAATCAATATAGAATTTGGTCCCCCCCCGTCAACCTAATGTAGTGTAAACGTTTTTATTTGTGTGAGAGAGAACATGGTTCACGGAAATGATGGTAAGTAGGAATATGGTAAGTAGGAATTGCCGTCTTAGTTTTTTTTCCTTAATTTTTGTTTATCTTACTGAACCGCTCATTACTAGGACTACCTGGCTGCCGGATAAAATCCATGACCCCAAATGACTGAGCGAAGTCGAGAGCGGTATCCGGATCCACAGCCAGGTGGACAAATCTATAGCCTTAGCATGTGCAACCTCTGCTTCCATCTGGAGGTCATAGCTTGCACTGCTAATCGTTACAGTGGCGCCCAAATAAAGCTCAATTATTCATGATCCGAACGAACGGGAGGATCATGTGTCTAACCCGTAGGTCTGTTGACGGTGTTCTCTATCATACATGAATGTCATCCAATAATACACTTTCAAGTGGGATGATCAACGTGTATGGTGGATTGTGTTCTAATTTATCTAGAGTGTTCTAAGTTCTCGATGATGCCAGCCGATCAGCTGATCACTGTGTTTGTTGGAATCGTCGAACTGGGAGCACTATTTTTTTTGTTTCGGTTTTTTTCTGAGGACAGCGTGGCTCTCCAGTTGTTGAATAGCTTCGAGATGCTTCATCGCGGACATAGCCAGCGTATAGTTTTGTTTTTTTGGTTTGTGGTTTTGGTTTTAGGTTAAGGTTATTTATTGGCCGTTGAACGAGTTTGCTAGGCTGTAAAACGTAGTTTTATCGCGGACACGTCCGGTTTGTGTTTTGTGTTTTGTTTTTTTATATAACAGCTGTAGTTTTGTGTCTGCTAGGTCAGTGAAACATCTCGAAGAGTTACTGTGCGCAAGAGGCTCTGTTGTGGCAAATTTTAATGTCGGTTGCCGTTGAACAGAGCATCTTGGGTTCATAAGTGGGTTCTCATCGATGTGGTCCAACAGTACGGCTGCTTCCGCAGTACACGTAGACCACAGCTAAAAGCTGTTGCCCGTCATCTAGAGAAACCATTATTCCTGAACTCCGAATACTCCTTCCCTATCCTAAATTCCTTGGTCAAACCTTATATTCGACACTGGAGTGACAGCGCTGAAAAGTTGTAATCATATTTTAATTGTTTTTAGTTTTCGGTATCGTTCTCTCTTAAAATAGTTTTGTTCTTATTTCTGGACCAGTCAACCACCCCGAGTTCTAAATGAACTAGACCTACTTTATTTTAGTTACATTTCTCAAAGTACCATTATCATTTTCAGATGTTGAAAATTTTGGTACATGAATTGGAACTCTCTTGTATATGTTTTGTTGCGTAATTTTTATCGTTTACCAATCTTCTGTTTGGTCCAGAGATGCCTTTAGATGTTCTTGCTTGCCTGGCTTTTCCGTAAACCATGTTCGCTCACAATCTAGGTTTAAGTTTTCAGTTGTTTTTTTAAAGTAAATTTTAATTTCTGGTTAATTTTGTAGTTTAATGGATATATTTTTGTTTTGGTTATCATAAATTTATGTATTTAATAATAATTTTGGATTTCTTTTAGATAAGTGCTTTACAAAATTTTCTTGCGTTTTATTATAATTAATAAAGGAATAATTAATAAATCGATAAATGGTCCATATTTTAGGAAAGCAACTTGTCGTCAATTATTCATAAGATTGGTTGTTTTTAAGAAATTTATTTTGTTATAACTAAGTTTAGTAGTTTGGTCTAATTTGTTTCTTTTGATTGTATGTATTGTTTTATATAAATTCTAAAAGTTTGTTTTATTTTTTTTTGTTAATTTTACAATTAAAAACAGAAACAGAACAAAGGGAAACCCCTATATAGTACTTACCCACACACTAAGTTTGTAAATTTAAATCAAAAGGAATGGAAATTCAGTATCAATCAAATATCAGTATGAATTCAATTTAAATTCCATATCAATTCAATCCAAACTAAATATCTTTAAATTTTAATGTTTATAATCAAATAAAATTTTTTTTTCTCTCTTTTTTTTATTAGCAAAATTAAACATTGCTTTATCTAATACATAGTATGAGATATGAGTAGTGATTAAACAACTGAAACATTTCAATGAAATATTTCATTTGAAATGTTTCATTTCTGAAATATGAAACTTATTCATGCTTGAAATATTACATAAAAAAAAGAAAAATTAGATTTTTCAATTTTATTTATTTTTTTTTCTATAATTATAAGAAGGAAATCAATTTTAGTGATATCTCATTTTCCAAAATTGCATTATATATCTGTGGATATAGTCAACATAGAATTTGTTAATTATATTATTTAAATGTCAATAAAAACAAAACATTTGAATTGGATATGCCTCTATTCACTCATGAAGCCTTGTTTCATTCTCAAGGTTAGACGCGTTCGTTTGAAGAACAAACTTGGTCAAATTCACTTTCATCTACACTACCTCCAACAAGATTTGTTTATATTTTAATTATTTCAAGCTTCGTCCCAAAACCAAAAATCCTTATTAACGTTTGCAGATACTTCTTGTAAGGCTACTTACCAAACGATATGAGATAAGCTGAAAGCAGCTAAAATTAACAACAAGAGTCAAACCAAGCTCTCAACACATACTGCGATATCAACGCAAGGTCAACACACCGCTATTCAAATAAACCATTTCAATCCAATGTCAATCATATACAGATTTAAGAGTGCACGAGACTGCAAATAATTTCATTATGACGAATGGAAATAAAAGAAACCAATAACCTAGTTATAACAATTGGTCAAGTTCAAGTTGTAACACTGAATTGCAGTTTTGTTTACGTTGTGAATTGTTTTATTAATCTCAGGCTTCATATTACCCTGATAAAATTCTTACAAATATTAATTGTGTTTGTTTTGAAATAACAATTTATCTTTATATTGTAGAATCGTTTTAATGTAATTGAATGGATGTTTGAATGGAATGATTTTAATATATTTTGATTTCGTTAATTTAGAAATATAATAGGAATTTATTTTGTTTGGTTGCTTGGTTTTGGGTTTGAAGCTTTATAGGGGTTGTCTTCAAATGTTAATAAGGGCGGATTTGTTTTATTAACGCAACCACTTCATTTCTTTTAGAATACACCTAACAAGCAAGTTACAACTTCTATACTGCAGAAACGCCGTTGGGATATTACCTTCTCCAAACTATCTACGTGCAACCATTGGGAGGAAGCTATTGATCGTACAACATATCAATTATAGTTATAAATTAGCATTAAGTTTAAGATAAATTTATTCCTCTTTTATTAGTTGTTAGCAAAACACTAATTGTTAGACAAACACTGATTGTTAGCCAAACACTATCTAAAACGTTAATTGTGCTATTGTTGTTCGGTCCAAATTCTAGTTTCATCTCTGTAGTTAAACGTCCGGGCATCACCATGTTACCAAATTTAATATTTAAATTATCTCCCGTATCGCTAATCCTAACTCTGTTTGCTACGGGCACCCCAGAGATCAAAGCCTGTCCTAATGTGCTCGGGATACATGGGGATATAATCATCACAAATTTGCAACCGGGTGACCGATGTGCCATTACAGTTAACACCGTGTCCGTGGCCGTCGTAGAGAACGATCAAAGAATTAAGGGCATGTTCTTGGGACTTATAGAGTTTAAATGTACGAAATGCGAGGGTGACACAATTTCGAGGTATGAATGCCAAGGCTGTGTTGCCTGTTTAAAGGACGAACTAATTTACAGATGCTCCTCCTCCTCCTTGAGTACTGGGTTGGTAGTTATTATACCGCTGGTAGTTGTTCTAACCATATGTATGGTGTGGAGGACAATGTGGGAAAGGAAAAGTCACCTCTGTCGCGCTGTAAGGCAAGGAATTGATTGCACGAGAAGGAAAGCCCAGGCGAGTAGGCATCGCAGGCTAAATAAGGATTTAATAGAATTAGGCGTTCTGAATACTGCTGATACCCACGTTGACGATCAAAGAGTTCCTGTTGACGTCCTGATCGAAGAAAATTTAGACACAGCCACGGTCAGCAAGTATTCCGAAAGCGATCAAACAGAATTTGCAAAGAACACCGTTGCAGCAGCCGAATATTATGATCCAAGTGGTTTTAAGGATGTAGTGAGCCGGATGAATAAGATTGAACAATTTGAGGACATGCACATTAAAGACCCCGAATTCCGAGTAGCCACTAGAGGAGCATACCTAAAGAGCCTAGTTAGTACTCAGGGTCTTGCTTTACTTTTCGTGTTATTGTTGCGACTTGGAATACCGGTAAACGCCTGTAGCCAAACCCTATTGATCAGCAGTGATGGAAAGGTTTGTACCGATGTAGATTGTCGGGAACTCAAGAGTTATAGTTTCACGGCTAGCGTAGGCGAGACTATTTGTTTCAAAATGGTAAATGGGGCATTACTACAGATGGAGGTAGTAGCTGCTCATATTGACAAATATTATTTTCCCATTTACGAGACTAATGAGTTTAGCCTTAAGGTTCTTAGTACTTATAACTGCAAAGGTGCCGGTGGTTGTTGGGATGAGGCAACCTGTCATCGTAGTGCGAAACATCCCAGCTATAGCAGGCACATCAACCCAAACCAGCCCCAGGGGTATGGTTGTGGGTTGGAAACGTTGGGTTGTGGTTCTTGTTTGTATTCTACTCAATGTGTGTGGTGGTTTTGGCAGATACAACGTTTAATCAGGCCTAACATTATTGTATACGAATCCACACTGGAATCTTGGGGTATAACGATGCGGGCGACTCTCTTGGATCCCGCTGGGATTTTATTGAGTGACAATACCTACCGATTCACCCCTAATAACAATAAGGCTAATTTAATAGATGGGCAGTTGACTGGAATTGAGATGCCTATAATATTATCCAGTTTTAGCTATGATCAAATCCACATCCCTAACACGCTGGTTAAGAATGGTAGCGATATCACCCATGTAACTGTTTCTCCTCTTAATTTTCCAGTCATCGGGTTGATAGGGGAATACCAGATAAGCTTGACTGAACCAAGTGAGATATATCCAACGTTTGCGGTTAGCTGCGTGTCCATGGGGTGCATTACCAGATGTACCTCGCCAGAACAGGCCCTACATAGATTCGCCAACTCTACCAAACCCCACGTTCAGGCCATACTCACGAATATTATGCACAATGACGGAAGGATAATAACCAGTAGCCGAACACGGGGCATATTGCGGATTGATATAGGTAACGTGGACCTCACCAGTTTGTACATAGTTCGACCTTTCTGCAAAATCAACATAGTATACACTTATGGATGCATTGGCTGCTCCATGCCACCTTACATAATTGTGCAGGCCACTGAGATCAAAAGTACAGGGAATGTGGAGTATGTAAGCAACTGTACCATGACGCAATCCACCTTCCAATGCAATATTAATCGGTACATAATGTATTTGGATGGCGTCCCTGAGTACTGTCAGGTGGATGTACCCACCCTGAATGCTAGTTTTTCATTTAAGGTGGAATATGAATATACTGGTAACTTGGTAAGACTGGGCCTGAACACCTTCACCGCGGAAAATAGTTGGGTTGACACTGTCAAAGCGGCTATTTATAACCCTAATTTTATCAATAAGTTGAGTATTGGTATTATCTCTTCTACTTTGATCACTACTGGTATGGTGGCGTTTGTCAAAATTGTTACATACATTATCGTTAATAGGAGGACGAAAGAGGTTGCGGCTGGCACAGCTTAGTACCCGATGTTTTTTAATCTTATACGTGTTCCCCTCCCCTCTCCTTTCCTTTTTTCCTTTTCTTTCCCTGCTCCTATCCACGCATTTGGAAATGTTCAGGTTACTAGCCTTTTTAATCACTATATCTGAAAACTCTTCGGATTAGATTGCATTTTATTCATGTTTTTTTTTTTCCTGCTTTCAGCTTCAATACGTCACCTGGTTTCACCTGTACCCAGTCATATCATCCATATACATTAATTTTAGTTTAGTATATAACATTATTCAAATTAAGTCTATTCCTTTTGATCAGTGCATTTTGTTGAAAATTAAGAAAAGAAAAGAAAAGGGGAAGAAAATAAACCGAAGCCAAAACGATCCAACTGATCAATCATTCCCCCTCTGTAACCCTTTTACCACATTGCAATCTTTATACATAGCGGCTACATCAGTGCCTCAGGGCAGAACTCTAAGTATATATATTGGTGGTCTCCAAGTACAGAGAAAAATTGTATTCGGCAGCTGGCATCATGGATTCGCGTCTCTTGGAACGGGATGAGTTCAAGGTGGAATGCGATCTCCGTTACATTCGTGGGTTGATTTCAGTCCAAATCCCGTTGTTGCAGGAACGACTTGCACAAGAGGCCAAAGATCCGGCAGAGGAGCCCAAAGAAGCTCACGAAAATGCGCGTAAGAACCCCAAACGGGAAGTTGAGCTTTGTGTGTCCAAACTTAGGAGTATCCGGACGGACCTGTTAGAAAAAATTGAGCCTAAAGATGACGACCGTGCCCAAGTTTTGGAGATCGTAGAATCAAGGCTTACACACTTGTTGAAACGTTTGGAACGTATCAGTAGTTGTGCCGTGGTCGCGACCCTGGTTGAACAACCGTTAGACGCCTGTCGGAAACTGCAGTTAGCTGCCATAGAACTTCGAAACGGGTGGAAGACTTTGGATGAGTCAGTAACAGATGTGCAAAAAATCGAGCTACCAGTCCCCGAGAGGGAAAACTCCCCTGTGTTGCCCAATATTGGTCCCAGCGTAGAACAATCTACTCCACAACCCGGGCCCTCATCACACGAAGCACCCCAGGAGGAGATCTCCCGAATTCAGCATTCTGATTCACCCAATGCAACAACTCCACCAAATTTGATACCACTGCAGGAAGAATTGGAGCAACTTAGACTTGAAGTGAGTCGTCGTAAGAAAGAGGGTGAAAATCCATCATCCCCTCACATATACGAGCGCCTTCGACAACTCGACGATCACCTGATCCAAGTGATTGACAAAGGTGTCACCGCTCAAAGCAGGTACAATGATCGAACATCATTGCCTTCCAGGTTAGATTCTAACCGGCCTTGTTCCGACAATGATTTAAATTTTCATCCCAAAACCCAAACGGTAGCAAACCCTCACCCAGTCAAATCCTGGTCGGGTTCTGCTGGATATCGCTCTGTCAATAAGATCCCTGTTCATAAGTGGAACATTTCAGTCAATGGATCCACCTCAGGAATGGCCGTTGAAAGGTTCATCTTCCAGGTTGAACACTTAGCGTATTCTCATAGGATTCCACTGGATCAACTAGTTGATGATTGTTTCCTATTGAATGGCACCGCCAAGGACTTTTACTGCGTGTACTTGGAGCGTTCCCGTTGCCAATCCTGGGACCAGCTCCGACAGGCATTGATTGATCGATTTCAAGATCGTCGCACTGATACGGATATAAAACATTCTCTTGAAAACCGAAAACAAAAACCTCGCGAAGGATTTTTGGAATTCTATAATGATCTCCTAAGCATGTCGCTAGCACTTAAGGTTGCCCTTCAAGATGGCGAACTGATGAACATTGTAAAACGTAACATGCGGCCAGGATTACAAGCCGAACTAGCCGGAGAAGAATTTTCGCAAATAAATTTGCTTATCCAGAAGTGCGTGGCTAAAGAGGACACCTGGAGTCGTATCGGATATCATCCAGAAAGTTTTTTTGGGGAATGGCGTCGTATAAGTGAGCTCTATTCCGATAGGGAGTCCATCATATTTCCTGAGCCAGAACACGGAACAAACCGAGTTCGTTTTGAGAACGCAAATGTGTCTGCATTGCAACGCCCGGTCAGACCCTATACTCCTCCACCACCGATAGGCCCCAACGAATACAAATGTTGGAATTGTCAAGCTGGTGGCCACATGTTTTATAATTGTCCACAAACACGGCAAGGTATGTTCTGTTTTGGTTGTGGAAAACCAGAAGTCGCGAAGCCTAACTGTCCCACCTGTTCGGGAAAAGCGAGAGGGGAGATGAGTGGAGCGTCTCATCTCCCGAAATCCCACTCCAGCTCCCCTTCTCCCACAACCGAAGCAAGTGCGAACACCGACCCAGAGCTCTATCGTCGGCAGCCCAAGGGATGGAAATTCCCACCCCTCGGTTAACCACTCCCACAGAACCCCCGCTCCCGTCAACATCCCCTTCCTCACGATCCTCTCGGCGTAAAGCACTGTATTTTAAACAACGAAAAACCCAAAAATTGTTGGTGACTGCATCCATTTTGAACCTCACCCCCGGAGACGATAGGCCATACGCCGACGTGCAAATTGCCGGAATAGCTTTCAGAGGCTTACTTGACAGTGGGGCGAATATAACGGTGCTTGGAAGTGGTGCGTTAAAGTTTCTGGAAGACACTGGGTTGAGATTATGCGGAACTTCCACCTTTATCTCAACGGCATGTGGATCTCAACGGCAAATAATCGGTCATGTTCGTACCCTAGTTGAATTCGATGGCAAGTCTCGAATCATGTCAATTTATCTCGCACCCAGCTTGCAACAAAATTTATACCTTGGAATTGATTTTTGGAAAAACTTTGGGATTCAACCCCACCTTGTATGCGAAGTCTCCCCTATCGAGGCGCCCTCAATGGCTTCTAATCAGCACCTATTGACTCGATCGCAACAACAGCAACTCGATGGAGTGGTTCATCAGTTTCCTTGTTCTAAGCGGCTTGGTCTTGGTCGTACGTCCCTCGTCACGCATGCTATAGACACTGGAGATGCTACTCCAGTGAAACAACGTTATTATGCGGTGTCCCCCGCAGTACAGGTTGAGATGTATCAAGAGCTTGACCGCATGCTGGAACTCGGTGTTGTCGAAGAAAGCAGCAGTTCATGGAGTTCTTCTATGGCCTTGGTTCGGAAGGCCAACGGTAAAGCCCGTCTATGTCTAGACGCCCGTAAATTAAATGAGGTTACCCGAAAAGATGCGTATCCGCTTCCTATTATTGACAGTCTGCTCAGCCGGTTGGGAGAGACTCAATACATTTCAAGTATTGACCTGAAAGATGCCTTTTAGCAAATTCCACTTGATTCCACCTCTAGAGACAAAACTGCCTTCACTGTACCAGGACGACCATTGTACCAGTTTACTGTAATGCCATTCGGTTTGTGCAACGCCCCTCAAACCTTATGCCGGTTAATGCACAAGGTAATTCCCCATCAACTTCACGATCGAGTATTTGTGTATCTCGATGACCTGCTGGTAACCTCTTCAACCCTTGAGGAGCACCTTCTCCTGCTCTCTGACGTAGCAGCGCGACTTAAAGGTGCAGGTCTCACCATCAATGTAGAGAAATCCAAATTCCTTCTTAACGAGATCGAGTATCTGGGGTATGTGGTTGGCCATGGCGTGCTACGTGTCAACCAAAACAAAGTCAAAGTCATCATCGATTTTCCTGTTCCCAAAACCGTGAAACAAGTCAGACGCTTCCTGGGCATTACTGGTTGGTACAGACGTTTTATTGCTAATTACTCTACCTTATCTGCCAGCCTAACCGAGTTGCTGAAGAAAGACCGCAAATTTCTTTGGACTACGGATACCCAGAAAAGTTTCGACTCACTAAAAAACTCGTTGGTTACAGCCCCAGTTCTCGTCAACCCTGATTTTACTCGTCGTTTTTATATCCAATGTGATGCTAGCTCTACCGGGATAGGCAGTGTGCTATTCCAAAAATCTGACGACGGAACGGAACACCCTTTGGCATTTATGTCACACAAGCTCAATTCGGCCCAACAGAATTATAGTGTCACTGAACTGGAATGTCTTGCAGCAGTCCTCGCCGTTAAGAAATTCAGAGCTTATGTAGAAGGACATCCGTTTACCATCATCACGGATCACTCTAGTTTAAAGTGGCTTATGTCTTTGAAAGATCTATCGGGTAGACTGGCCAGATGGAGTCTTAAGCTGCAAGCTTATGATTTTGATATTGAATACTGCAAGGGAAATCAGAACATCGTTGCCGACTCCTTATCCCGGCTTAATGCTGACGAGATTGATAGTTTAGTGAAAGATGCCCAGGATGCCGTGATGAATCTGGATCTCTCTTCCGAACATTTTAAGGACCCAGAGTACCTAGCGCTACGACCCCACGCAGATTCTAATGTCCGAGAGGTAGATGGTCGTATTTACATACAAACTAACATTGGGTTGAAACACCTGGACAAAGAAGAACACTGGCGACTCATGGTCCCCATTCCAATGCGAAATTCTCTCATCTGTCAAGCCCATAATCCCCCTCTTTCGGCTCACTTAGGTGCAGCGAAAGTCACAGATAAACTACGGCGTATGTTCTTTTGGCCATCTTTAGCTCGAGACGTTAAAGAATATGTACGGAACTGTCAGTCATGTCGGATGAATAAGTGCGCTAATGACACACTGCGGCCACCAATGGGTCAGGAAACTAAAGTATTTCGTCCCTTCCAGAGAATATATGTTGATTTTCTAGGACCCTACCCAAGATCAAAGTGGGGTAATACGCACATTGTTATCGCATTGGATCACTTCAGCCGATTTGTGCTGACAAAACCCCTTCGACAAGCAACAGCCGCTAGCTTAGTCACCTTTCTAGAGAACGACGTTTTTAATCTCTTCGGCGTTCCTGAGTCACTGGTCTCAGATAATGGCAAACAATTTGAATCCCACCTACTCGCTAACTCACTCAAAACATTCGGAGTGAAGCATATATTTACTCCTAAATATTCACCCCAGTCCAATACGTCAGAACGGGTAAACCGTTCCATTGTATCCGCCATTCGGTCTTATATCAAAACTGACCACAAAACCTGGGACATCCATCTAAACGAGATTACGTCAGCCTTGCGAAATGTTTACCATCCGTCTATTGGGTTCACTCCTAATTTTGTCGCGTTTGGACGTCACCGAGTAAATCATGGCTCCGAATACCAAATCCTTCGTGATATTCACCACATTTCAGGACAGCATTCATGCGCCAGTACCAGTGCTGACAACCTCTCTGGTATTCAAGAGGCCGTCCTTCATCACCTGCACACTGCTTATCAAAACACATCTCATCGGTACAATTTGCGGAGCAAGACTCGCGTTCTTCACCCTCAACAAAGCGTTCACGTTCGAAACTTTGCCCAGAGTGATGCGACCCGGAACTTCAACGCCAAGTTCGCTCCAAAATTTATTCCCGCAAAACTTACTCGACCTGTTGGGACCGTAGCATTTGAGGTTGAAGACATGCAGGGGAAAAGCTTGGGTACCTACCATGTTAAGGACATACGCTCTTGAAGGTTGCCATGCTTCCTGTCGTCCCTTGCGTTTCTCTACTCGGTTGAAGGTGTGTCTGCCTGAGCCGATCGTTTGGATAGTTAACTCGCATTGGTATGCGTGTGGGTATACTAAATTCTTGTTTTGATATTTTGTTTTTTTTTTCCTTCTCATTCCTTAATCCTATCCGTGTCTAAAATTTTTTTTTCTTGGAAATTTCGTTTCATTTTAATCCCCAGTGGTAAAACATGGTCCCAGATACATTTAATAACGGTAGTTTTAAGCCCGGTTTGAGACGTTCTCAGGGTGTGGGACGTCCCCACGATTTGTGACGAAGGATATTCTGGGGCACACCACTTTTGTGTCAAAAATTTGTCTTTACTTTCCTTCGTCCCAAGATTCCGAATTCCAGTTTATTTGAACATTTTTTTCATGTCTCATGACATTCCATTTCTTAAAACCTTATGTCTATATTTCCGTTTTGCTAATAACGCAAAATGGCATTAGTCTAAATTATAAAATTTTCCCACATTTCGTTTTCTGTAAATTTATCAGAAAACAATGAATATAAAACCATGGATTAACATAAGTTTAATCCAATTTCATTTTATAAAATTCTCATTTTTTTGTCTTTTCTTCATAAGTCTGAAATTCAGCCTTTCATTTTTTTTTGTAATTAAATAAGTTTATCGTTTAATTGTGGGAAAGTTTCCACAATTTGATTCAATTTCTGGAATTCCGTTGTTTTTTCTTCTGTTTTCTCGTTGTTATTACTTTCGCTAACTAAGGGCATTTTTTTTGTAAAAAGCTCATATTAAACCGAGGTTTCGAGGGAAGACGAAAATTGTTGATCGGGAGTCTGAAGTGGTCTGAGAACGTTAACGGTATTGAAAACTACGGCGAAAGGAGTTTTCATTGTTCTTGTTTTATTTTGGTTTTGATTGTGGTTTTTTTTTTGGTTCTGTATTTTCTTTCCTTTTGTTTAGTAATTTCGGTTTATAAAATTGTTAAGTTCAAATTATTGTTGTGACAAAGTTATTTATATTAATAAGAAAAAAGATAGAAATTAAAGTGAGTCCGATCACAAGTTTTTTAAGTAAAAAGAAAACTAAAAATTATAATAATTTAAATTAATTGATTCACCAAGGTGTGAAGGAATTTTATCCTTGTGATAAAATTGTTAAGTTCAGTTGTGACAAAGTTATCTATATTAACAAGAAAAAAGATAGAAATTAAAGTGTGTCCGATCACAAGTTTTTTAAGTAAAAAGAAAACTAAAAATTATAATAATTTAAATTAATTGATTCACCAAGGTGTGAAGGAATTTTATTCTTGTGATAAAATTATTAAGTTCAAATTATTGTTGTGACAAAGTTATTTATATTAATAAGAAAATAGATATAAATTAAAGTGTGTCCGATCACAAGTTTTTTAAGTAAAAAGAAAACTAAAAATTATAATAATTTAAATTAATTGATTCACCAAGGTGTGAAGGAATTTTATTCTTGTGATAAAATTGTTAGACAAAATTTTTATTGTGACAAAGTTATTGATAAATATAGAAAGAAAAACAAAAGATATAAATAAAGTGTGTACGATCAAAAGTTTTTGAGTAAAAATATTCATTTGTTTTAATCTGGAACGAGGAATGGACATGCCGGCCACACTAGCGGACTGAAGGAAAATTAGGTGAGTCTACCTTGGATTGTTTAAGATTTTTGTTGCGTTATTAGTTTGTTTTTGTGTGTTGTTTTGTATTATGGTATAATCGAGGTAGTAATGTTAACGTCACGAGTTACTGGGTTGTGGGGTATTGATTCTATAATCAATATAGAATTTGGTCCCCCCCCGTCAACCTAATGTAGTGTAAACGTTTTTATTTGTGTGAGAGAGAACATGGTTCACGGAAATGATGGTAAGTAGGAATATGGTAAGTAGGAATTGCCGTCTTAGTTTTTTTTCCTTAATTTTTGATTATCTTACTGAACCGCTCATTACTAGGACTACCTGGCTGCCGGATAAAATCCATGACTCCAAATGACTGAGCGAAGTCGAGAGCGGTATCCGGATCCACAGCCAGGTGGACAAATCTATAGCCTTAGCATGTGCAACCTCTGCTTCCATCTGGAGGTCATAGCTTGCACTGCTAATCGTTACAGACCCATTATACACTAATGAAGTCATTTCGAAACGGGTAGTATTATCGGAAACCTGCAAATTATTTGATCCGCTAGGGTTGATATCTCCCATAATCGTGACAGCGAAATTATTAATTCAATCATTATGGAAAATTAAAAGCGATTGGGATGAAAGTGTACCTGAAAATGTTCGAATTAAATGGTTAAATTTTAGAAATAATTTAACAGCTGTTAATGATATTGAATTAGAACGGAATATCACAATAAATAATTCGAAAACTTTAGAACTTCATGGCTTTTCGGATGCATCACAAGATGCATTTGGAGCCTGTATTTATGTAAAGTCTATAGATGAAGATGGGTCCAGCAAACTTTCTCTACTATGTAGTAAATCTAGGGTGGCACCGCTAAAAACCGTTTCAATACCTAGACTCGAACTGATGGCAGCGCACTTGTTATCGTTGTTAATATCAAAAGTAGCTGCCATATTGGAAATATCTGTCGATAATATATTTTTATGGTCAGACTCAACTATAGTATTAACATGGATAAAATTGCCCCCTCATAAATTAAAAACTTTCATTGCAAATCGCATAAATCAAATCCAAGAACTAACTGCTACATTTCAATGGAATCATGTGCAATCAGAACACAACCCTGCAGATTTGATCTCTAGGGGTGTAATGCCAAATGAATTAAAATCTCTAAGCATATGGTGGAATGGACCGTCATTCCTAAGAAATTCCAATGTGAATTACAAAGATAATCCATTCAAAACTGTGGAAAATAGTGACCTGCTTGAATTAAAATCAGAATATGTGGCTTTACAATCAACAACACTAGACGCCTTTGATTTAATATTAAAATATAGCTCTTTAAAGAAGTTATTACATGTCACAGCATATATTTTAAGATTTGTAAATAATGCTAAACCTAAAAATGTCAGCGTTTCAGGAAAACTAACAATTGAAGAAATTAAGAATGCTGTCCTTAAATTAGTTAGTCTTGTACAAATAAAAGAATACAAATCAGAAATAAATTGTATACAAAATAATAAGGATATTCCCAAAAACAGTAAATTAGCAACGTTGTGCCCATTTTTGGATGATAAAAACATTTTGAGAGTAGGAGGTCGATTAAAGAATTCCGATTTGAATTATGATTACAAGCATCAGATGATCTTACCATCCAATAATCACTTAACCGAACTCATTTTCCAATCCGAACACATTCGCAATTTACACGCCGCACCCCAACTACTCCTTTCTATGGTACGTCAGCAGTTCTGGCCAATTCAGGGAAAGAAGTGTGCTAAACAAACCTTTCGAAAATGTGTTTCATGTTTTAAAACCAAACCCATCGCAAGTCAACAAGTAATGGGTCAATTACCTCCAGAACGCTTCACACCATCAAGAACCTTTTCAACTACCGGAATAGACTTTTGCGGCCCATTCTATATCAAAAATAAACGTCAACGAAATTCATCGCCATTTAAAGTTTATGTCGCTGTATTTATATGTTTTTTCTCAAAGGCCGTTCATTTTGAAATAGTTTCGGACCTAACAACAGAATCATTTCTTGCCAGTTTGAAGCGGTTCATATGTCGCAGAGGAAAACCAAACACCATTTGGTCTGATAATGGATCCAACTTCATTGGATCTCGCAATGAATTGAAAAAGCTCTTAAATTCATTTAATAATGAAATGACCAATACTAAATTATCTCAATATTGCCTGTCAGAAGAAATCACATGGAAGTTTATACCTCCAAGATCCCCTAATTTTGGCGGTCTTTGGGAGGCATCCGTAAAATCTCTAAAATCAAATCTCAAAAGAGTCGCAAATGGTGTAATAATGTCCTACGAAGAATTAAATACCTTTGTTATTCAAATCGAAGGAATAATGAACTCAAGACCATTATCCAACTTATCTGACAATCCTATGGACCCCGAACCTTTGACCCCGGGTCATTTCTTAACAGGCGGCCCTATCTTAGCATTATCAGAACCTTCTTATTCAGAAGTTCCAGATAATCGTTTGTCTAGCTGGAAGAAAATAACTAAAATGACGCAATCGTTCTGGAAAAGATATTCCACTGAATACATACACACACTACAGCAGCGTAATAAATGGAAAATCTCAAAGGTGAATCTAAATATTAACGATGTGGTAATGGTAATTGATGAGAATTTGCCCACAAATTGCTGGTTAATGGGAATAATAACTGCAGTTAATAAGGGTGTTGATGGGCTTGTCAGAGTTGTGGAAGTGAAAACTAAGAATGGGGTTTACAAAAGATCCATTTCTAAGGTAGCTAAACTACCAATATAAAAATATACACATATCGTTTTCTTATTCAGACCTCTATTATTTACATTTTTTTTATTTATTTACATTTTAGTTAAATGAAAGAGAAATTGAATAGTTATACATATTTAAAACAAATTATATGAATTAATTTGATTAAAAAAAAAAAAAAAAAAAATCTTTTTGTTATAAATTCACAAAAATCTCTTAATATCACTAAACCAATACTAAGTTTTACAATCTTAATTGAAATATATTTTAATATAGTTTTAAATAAAATTACATTATCTGAAAATTTGAAATTTCCTTTTGTAAATAAGACGATAACCATAACTGAAATATAAAATCTAAATAATTATCAAAAAAAAATTATTTCATTTTAGTCTTTGTTTTATTGTATTTTAGTGTATCCTTAAGACCTTTCAAGGGGGCCGGTATGTTAAGTTCATAATTATTGAAAGCCTTAAATATAAAAGCAAAACACATATCACATTTGTGAATTAATAAACATAATTATTTTTGTTATCAATTCCCCTCATATTAATATATCGGACCTATTTTAACCATAACACAAATTCATGCAGAATATATTTCCTTACTCATTCTCTCAAAAATAAAATTTAACGTTATACCACATACAAAAAAGGGAGAAAAAAAGGAGAAATTCAATTCAACAGCATCCGTCATGGAGCGAGTATCAAGCATTTAAATTCAATAAAAATACAGTCCACAATTTAGATTAACAACGATTACAACCTCAGAAACGCGAAAAACATCAGAAAATCATATTTTTCAGTTGGCAGCACTGTTACAATAACATTAAAAATTACCTTTGCAGCCAAATAAAAATAGAATTGATATCTGGCAATAATCATCGCCGACGATAAATTAGAAATAAGGTAGAAACACAACACGGACGATAACGCCGGACGATAACAAAAACGTCTACAATTTTGATGTTGTAACCACAACAAAGGCGTCAGCGTGAAAAGCTGTCAAAAATAAAATTGCATAAACTAAAATGCTTTGTTCTTAGTCAAAATGAATTTCACAAATTTCAATTTTAAAAATAACTAATTTTTACTAATAAATAAATAATAATAATTTTTCTACTAATAACTAATTTTAAAAATAAAATACAAAATACAAATTATGAAAATATATAAATGAATAAAATCGAATTTTGAACATAAACTGAAAATTCAGTTGACAATTCTCAAAACAAAACGATTACAACCTCAGAAACGCGAAAAACATCAGAAAATCATATTTTTCAGTTTGCAGCACTGTCATAATAACATTAAAACTTACCCTTGCAGCCAAATAAAAATAAAATTGATATCTGGCAATAATCATCGCCGACAATAAATTAGAAATAGAATCTAAATTTTCTCCGACGAAAAAAACTTTTTCGTTTATCGCTGTAGTTGTGTTTGAAATGTATGTATCCTGTGTATTATAATGTTACTAACGTCGTCGTCGGACGATTTTGCCCGTGTTGTGTTTCTAGCTATAGAATCTAAATTTTCTCCGACGAAAAAAACTTTTTCGTTTATCGCTGTAGTTGTGTTTGAAATGTATGTATCCTGTGTATTCTAATGTTACTAACGTCGTCGTCGGACGATTTCGCCCGTGTTGTGTTTCTAGCTTATAGTATAAAATTGTTCGCGATACAAAAGTATAAAAATTTAGCAGTGATATAGGCGAAGTAAAATTAACATTGTTATAAGTAGAAATTATTGTAAGTGATATTGTGAAAAATTGTAAAAGAATTATAAGTGGTGAAATATTGTTAGTACAAGAAGAACTTAAAGGGGAATAGTAATAGGAGAAATATTTTTATGGTAAAATCTTGAACGAATAAAATTATAACGTTTAGAAAATCCATTGTGTTTTAAATTTCCTGATTTAGTGATCGAACTAAATAATTGTAACTCGGCGAAGTTACATTATGTTCAAAAACTTCTCTCGTATTCTTGTCCTGACTATCTTTTCAAGAAATTAAATTTTGGTAGGTCAATTAGAACTAAAAACTTACTCATACCCAAATTTAAACAAAATTCGTATGGTGATAGTTTTCTTGTTGATGGCATAACGCTGTGGAACAAATTGCCGCGTGACTTGAAGAGACCACAGAGCCATGATAGATTTTAACAAGCCCTTAAAGATTTTATGAATATTGGAAAACCAGCTTTAACTTTAAATTCATAATAACTGTTTTTAAAATTTATATTTATTAGTATGTTTATTAATTTAGTCGTGTATAATATAATTTGAAATAATTTTAGGCAAAATTTCTTATTTAAAATTTTGCAATTTATTATTAACATTAGCACACACTCTTCAAAACCATAACTTCAAATAATATATAATTGAGTGATTCTAATTATAAGTGAAATTGTATGTTAGTTATTAATTAAAATGTAAAATATTGAATGCATATGTACTTTGAAAGGTTCTCTTTTGGGAGTGCCCTACTTGCATTCTTTTGATAATAATAATAATAATAAAATTTGTATGCCAAAGTCTTACGATTATTTATCTGCAGACCGTTACCCATAGAACTCGACATTTTGTTATACGCATATTATATTATTGTGCTTGGTAGCACGTATGTATGAGGACACATTTTTTTACAAATGAAGATGAATAAAACTGCAAAGCGAGCCAGATTAACTGAAGAACACTTAGCATCGATAATAAAAATTACATCAAGCCAAAAACTAATACATCAAGTCAAAAACTAGGTCAACGTTGAAGAAGAGTGTAATTAGAACCTTAATCCAAATTTCTGTGCAAATCGGTGCTGTTTGTAAGGATTATACAGTTTCGCCGAAAATTTCCGTTGAATGACTGGACGATTAGTTTTTCGATTAAATGATTTTTTGATATAATAATTTATTTATTAGATCGAATATTTTATTATGATTTTCTTATTCTATGTTACGAATTTTGATTAAATAATGTTTGGATATGATTTTTTGTTATGTGTTGTTTCCAGCCTTACCAACTATTTATTACACAACATAAACCCGAATAAATTTTTTGCAAACCCGAAAATTCATTCAATTTACATAAATTCGATAAACAACCTCAAAGTATTTATAAAACATAAAGGGCTGGAAACGCTCAAGTTCGAGCTGTCAAAACTTTGGTCTGGTGGAAGGGTCTAGTATAGTTAGTTCACTTAAAAAGCCGGCAAATCAGGAAAGGGGGTAGAACAGCAACGATTTTAAAAATTTTATTTTCCTGGATTTTTTAGACCTTTGGGAACATTCACCATCACTAACCACTGCATTTCCTTGGAAATGAGAAAATTTGGCGAGTTTTCCTCCAGCAAAAGCAACTCAAATAGTAACAGTGTAAAAATTTTTTTGGAAAATTTAAAATTTCGCCTCGGAAATCATCTCTCGGGGGTTTTCGGGACCACTGATCACGAATTCGAGGTCCATTAAAAAAACTCAATTGATGTATAATGTGAGCTTATAATTTATAAATATAATTGACATATCAATCGTAATCAGAGTCGTATTTGAGAATTGCTGATGCAGAATTTGTGGGTTCTGCATAGTAACTTTCATCTTGTTCAATTGTCATTTCAGCCGGGCAAACCAACTCAACCACCGTAATGTCAGTAGGTAGTTCCAGATAGCTCGCACTTATTGCAGTTAGTTGCATAACAAAATTTACAAGTTTGTGATTTTCTTCCATTCTGCCTGCAAATACAAGTTGCAGCCCCACATCTAGTTTGACATGCACATATTATTGCAACCATAATACTTTTGGTGCGGGCGTTTTGTCATTCGTATGGAATGCAAGACACCGTCGATTAATTTCCAACCTCAATTCATTGGATTTAATGTTGCGGTTCTGTCGTGATATGTAAACGATTGTAAATTTTTTTCAAATATTTTCGGAAACCGTTAGCAGCGAGCGGCAATGTGTCTATATAGCTGTACTTTTTTTGTAGGTTTGATGTTCTGTGTATTTTTTTCTTCTAGAAAAATACCTGCGCGGCGCAGTTCTTCATTAGCAGTCAAATTTTTATCTGATTTATTATTTTTATAGTTGTTTAATTCGAACAAGCATTGGATTCCATTTCAACACCTAATAATTGCAACATTGCGTAAATTTATTGACTCTATAGTATCTCTAAAATATCAAAAAACATTTTCTTGCCGGGATTATTTAACATTCACGTTTTATACACCAATCAGTATTCACAAATAAAAACTTTTCAACAACAAAATTACACTAATATTTATGACTGTTACTACGTATTCCTCCTAAGTATATAATAATTAAACCATAAAATACTTTAAAATCTAAACATCTTCGTTCTCCATGCAACGAATGCCATGTTGTCTTTGAACAAATGAATAAAGGTTTAGCTACATATGAGACCACGAGATCGATGAACAAGGCATACTGGTGTTTTAGTTTTGTTAATTGCCCCTCGGATTCATGATCAGAGACCCGGAAAAACCCTTAGAGACGATTTTCGATTCGAACTATTAACTTTTGTATCTCTGCCTGTCTCTGCTATTTTTACCTGAGGGTACTTTTTGGACCTCGGATTCGTAATTATCGAGTTAGAGAAACGATTCTCAATGCAATATATTAATTTTTTGAATCACTATCACTTCTAGGGGGTTTTGAGGGGTTGGAACCATCCTCACTTACTATTTCAGATGCTTTGGTAGGGATGGGCAAAAGCATTCTAATTTTCTCCTTTTTCGTTCTTTTTCAGATTGTGCAGTATTTTACGGCTCATTGTTTGGATTGTGTGAAGACTGAAATAGCTAAATTGTTTTTAGTTTTCCTTTATACGTTTTAATAAAATGACTGGCAGATAGAAAGACATTTTTTTGCTTATTCAAACTAGTATGGCCCAAAACGTCGAGAAATGCTTGCACACTTGTCGAAACTTGTCGATCCTTACACTTGTCAAGAAATAATTGTACACAACCGTGTCACCAATTTTCTTATAAAATCTATAACGAACTATCGCGGTGCTGTATATGGAAATACCATTTTTGAAAAAGTTGTACAAAGGTTTGTAAAAAGACCGTTTTATAATTTCGATTACGTCGAGTTGCTCAAAATGTTTTTAAAAAGCCGGAGAAATAGTCCTAGCTCCGAAGCTCCCAAAACATACCTTCAAACCCGAAGTCTTCGGAGTGAAAAGTGCGTGTTGCTAACCCTAGATGTTTCGATATAAAGACTGTTTGAGAAAGAATTGTCGGTGGTATTGATATGAAATTCGATGATCGATCTTTCCGTCTACTGGTTTCACAGCTCAATAACACGATTCGATGGTTCGATTTTTCGATATTATCATAGAGGCTCTTATAATAGTCCTTTTGTTTAAAGGGGGTTGACTCTGTTTAACAGTTTGAATATGCAAGCCTGGGTTCAGTTCATTTACAACTAATAGTGTAAGACCTAAGTAAATATTCCCATCAGTCCAACTGCAGAATTGAAGATGATGCTTCGTTTGTATTTGTTTGTAAAAGATTTAAAATGATTTGCAAGATCCAATCGCCAACCTTGTTGTTCTATTACTAGAACCAGACGACTGTTGACAATCAAAAGTTGTGAATAATTTTGCCCTCTTCTTTCAAATCAAAATTCAACCAACACGGAGCGCGCCTTTTGTTTCATGAGCTGCCGCTGTTGTGTATCAGTGTTTGTATTATCTAAACTGCAATTTACCTTGCGAAGTCATAAACTAAATCTTTACATAAAAACTTTCAATATTTTTGTTCTTTTATTAATTTATTTAACAACATTAGAATTAATTATTTGTCATTTGTTTCTTAGAAATAAATAATATAATAAATTAAATTTAACTAACTAAAATTATTATGTATATTCCTTAAGTCATTTTGTTTATAATATATTAAAATATTATTTTTATATTATATATTGAACATATTAGCACATTTTAGCTTCACACATTAAATAAATAAATAATTTTATTTATAATAATAACAAACATGCAAACATTCAGTTTATACTATAAACTATTATTGTAAGTTCAACATGAGCATGGTGTTATGTCTTTTTTAAAATGAAGTTGTGTTGAGTCATTTTCATCATATTCCTTCGGTCGACCACGACGCCCGGGTTGTAATGAGCTACTTGTAGCTTCTTCCATTCTAAAACAAAATAAATAACAGACAATTATTATCCAGGAATTAATAAATTATTATCGACATACCTTCGCATAACTTTTTCCAATAAAATATCAATCGAATGTCGAACATTTTGTCCAGTATAAGCGCTGGTTTCAATATAAACTAAATCATATTTTTCCGCTAAACTTCGTCCACGCTCCTCACTTATAACACGAGAATGTATTAAATCAGATTTATTACCGCATAATACAATATCAGGACGATCACAATATGCATGCATCTAAGAGTTAGAATTAAATAAAAATATGTTTTCGAAAAACACTTGAAGTTGGTTGTGTTTACCCTTAACTGGTCAATCCAATTTTGAACTTCTAAAAATGATTTTTCATTTGTTAAATCGAATATCAATAAAAATCCCATAGCATCACGATAAAAGGCTGTTGTAAGGCTTCGAAATCTTTCCTGTCCCGCGGTATCCCATAATTGTAAGTGAATTCGATGATTTAGTCCACGCGATGTATAAATCTGATTAAAATAATGTCAGTTAGTTATTTTCTTTTATTTTAGTTTTAAATCTTACAACTCTTTTTTCACGAAAATCAATTCCTACGGTTGATATAAATTTTGAGTTAAAAATTCCATCCGTGTATTGGTAAAGGAAACTTGTTTTTCCTACACCGGAATCACCTAGTGCTAAGAACTTAATTAAGTAATCATAGTCAATGGCTGCCATTTATTAAGTACTGCAAAAGAAATAATATATTGGTTTATTAATTATTACGTAACCACTCACTGCTATTATATTTTTTCTATTTAAATTTGTATTGTTAAAGCCAGTAGGCTGGCTGTAGGCTTGTCTAGGGTTCCGGTTTCGTAAGGTTTCGTAGAAATTACCTTTATCTCTCTTATAAAATAATTCTTTTTTTAAGAATAAAAGTATGTTAAGAAATAAAATTAAAATATGACTCCAAAACTTCGTCGTGTGACGTGTCATCATCTGTCCCTTAGAAATTCGCACAAACAAAAAAAGCAAATATATTAGAATAACATTAAAGCAAAATGTTTAATAAGCACAATCGGCACGTTGAATGCAACCTGATATATAGCACAACACATGTGAACGATAAACGAAATGCAGCGCAGATTGTACTGCATATATGCATTTGATTGAGACACATGCGAATGAAACACCAGAAATAAATCGTCAACGACATGTAGTTGGGCTTCGAGAAATTACACATCAGAATGATGCATCGACTGTCGCCGATCGACCGTTGAAATGAGTTTATCAAAAACGAATCTGAAAACTCGTGAATGTTATGAAGCCTTTCACCAATTCACTATCGACGTGCTCGCCCAAATTATAACTGACCGTCTGTTGTGCGTACGAGGCAGATAACTTCATAAAACAAAATTACGAGCAGACGTTTACCTGCGTGAGGAAATGAACAATTCGAACGATCTCCCCGCAAAATTGACAGACAAATATGCACAAAACACAATGGTATATTTTCAATCCTATAAATAGAGTATACAGATTATAGACGATCAAATTTGCTCTTCACTTTCTCGTGTAATCCAGCGTGGGATGCAATATCCACTTGCCTAACATCAGCACATCAAATAAACATTAACGCATCGTTTTCTTAGTTAATTAAAATGTTAAATTTATTAAGAATTTACACACATCCTCAATAACAATAAACAAAGCCACAACCAGCCATTTGACTTTCCTCTAGCACGGCTATTTAATAAATGCTTTTAATCAAAGTCAGCCCATATCAATATCATATTATTCATAACACATTTTGGTTCGGTTGTTATTTTGTAAATTTCTCACAACTTATCTATTTTCTGTTCATCACAAAAAACCATCAGATTAAGCACGTTATAACTCTTAATCGAGAAATAATCGTGTATATTATTAATCATTTACATCATAATAATATATCATCACATGATTTTAGTCGTAAGTTTTTAAACCTACCTGATGAACACTTGTTTCAGAATTGATTTAAATTATATATTTTATATAAGGTTGCTGTCTTAGCGAAGTATAAAATATAAATAAATAAAAATCATATGTTTCGATTAAAAAGAGAAAATATAAAAACACTTTGTAAATTGCATTAACACATTAAAAGTTAGAAAGAGAAAGATGTATTAAGAAAAGTAAATGAGATATTTTTATAAAATACACTGAACATGAAAACTGTGAATTAATAAAATTTAGTTGTTGATTTTTTATAATTTGTTATTTTTGTTATTCGTAGCATTAAAATATTAGTAAGCAATTCCTTATTATTACGAATGTGTTATTCTAACAAAAATAACACATAATCATTTTCAATTGTGGCATAAATTTTTTTTATAAAACAAAAAGCCTTTTTAGGCTTTCATATAAAAATCTACCTATTGCCTACCTATCCCTCATCTCAGAATTTCGAAAAAATTTTGGTGCCAAACGACTGTATATGATAAGCGGAGACGGAAAAACAAAAAAAAAATTATATATATATTATATAAACGATATAACGAAAACGACCGGCACTTTCACGGTCGCATTTGTTGAGGTAGATCAAAAAAATTTTCTGTACATGTGTCTTCTATTAATATCTTGGACAAGTTTGTGAATCAGCAAAATCCGACACAGGCTTTTTTCTAAAAAAAAATTGATTTTTTAAAGCCGTTATAACGGTCGTTTGGATACTAATATTTTAAAAAATTAACAAATTTAGAATCTTTGGAATCTTTTTTATCAATTTATTTTAAAAATAGACCTCTGCAGTTAGAGGTTCCTGAGCGGCTTCAACAAAAAAATTTGCAAAAAAAAAATTTTTTTTAAACAACTGGCTCTCTCACGGTCGCATTTGTAGAGCTAACCGAGAGAAAACTTTTTCTAAATATGTGTGTTTTATTAATAACTTGGACTTTTAAATCAGCCAAATCCGACACATGGTTAAGAAACAAGAGGCTTTACACTAGAAAAAAAATCTGTTTTTTATATCCGTTTGGATATTAATATTTTTAAAACTTCATAAATTTAGAATCTTTGGAACCTTTTTAATCAATTTCTTTCAAAAAATAGACCTCTGCAGTTGGAAGTTTCTGAGTGAGCGGCTGCAACAAAAAAGCTTGTAAAACACAAAATGCGTTTGAATCAACCGGCACTCTCACGGTCGCATTTGTGGAGCTAGAATAAAAAGCCTATTTTTAAAAATGTGTGTTTTATGAATATCTTGGACAAGTTTGTTAATCAGCAAAATCCAACACATGGTTTAGAAACTAGAGGCTTTATAGTAGAAAAAAATTGGATTTTTATATTCGTTATAACGGTTGTTTGGATACTAATATTTTCAAAAACTTCATAAATTTAGAATCTGTGGAAACATTTTAATACGTTTCTTATAAACATAAACCTCTGCAGTTGGAGGTTTTTGACTAGTCGGCTTCAACAAAAAAGTTTGCAAAAATCTCCAACAACAACAATTTGCAAAAGCCTTATAACAGTCAATGAAAAAAAAATAAAAAGATTTGAATAGAAGAATAGTAGATTCTTGTATGAGCTTAGAATGAAGGCAATTCTTCACGAGGATGAAGTTTCCCGAAACGAGCGTAGCGAGTGAAGAGAATCAACCGAGTGAAGAATTGCCAACACCCTAAGCGAATACAAGATGCTATTTTATCCACGACTGTAAAATATTTCGTTTAATTTCCAGTTTTCATGCAAAAATTTGTATCGCCATATTGAAATAAAAACATCAAAGATAGGGAAAAACAAAACAAGTTTGTTGTTTAATTTGTTAGGGGAATATTTAATAACTATAGAGCTGTTAAAGAATTTTAATCAAATTCACTAGTTGTGTAATGAATACAATTACAATGGAAGACATACGCATGGAAAGCATATATTCTTTAGTAGTCGTGGATAAAATAATTTTTTTTTCTTAGAAATAAACTACATACTTTGATATTTTACAGTGCATCATATGATATAGAGTAGGTTTGCCGTGTGTTTTTCATATAGTGCCATAAATTGTCACACACGTGTTCTGTGGTAGATTTGATATTTGTTTGTTGCAAAATTGGATACATGGATGTAGTTTTGCTTATATGTAGCTAATTTTCTTTTTAAAATTTGTTCGATATCTGTTTGTAATTAGTTTGGTTTGTTTAAACTAAATTCTACTTGTACACAAAACTAACTGATCTCGAAATCTACCTATTTCTAGCGGACATCTTGCCACTCGGACTTTTTTTGTATTCAAATCTAGGTAGCTGGCAGGTTTAGTGTTAATTTATAATAAATTATAAATAAACGTCACTGAATATCCGAAAATAGCATTCCAACTAGAAATTAGAATTAAGTTTAAGCAAATTATATATCTTTAAGAAATGTATCAACTCTTTCTCTCTCTGGTGTTTGCATCCCAGGGAGGGATTTTGCCGCCTGTTCAATCAGCTTCCAAATATCTCGTTCCATGACCAATTAACCCCAGTTTTGACATCCTATATCACGAAGGTCTTGGATGATGTCATCACGCCAGCGTTGTCTAGGTCTTCCTCTTCTACGAACACCAGCTGGTTGTTGTTGGGACGCTTTTTTTATCATTCTATCTAATGGAGCATGGACTATAAACTATTCGTATGACCTTCCTCTCGGATGTTGACAAAATTCTACAGTTGGAGTAAGTCAGTGTCCAGCTTTCACTTCCAAATGTAAGCACAGGTGGGATTAATGCTTTTATAAATTGTGAGTTTGCAGTTTGCACGACTGCGAAAGAAGTTTTGATCGCAAAAATTTTGAGTATACATAGAAAACTCTGTATACGATGTTTGACGATGTTATTACAGACTCGAGGTACCCAAGTAGGTTTTGCCAGACATTGACATACGGCCAAGCACTGGCCCATTAATGGTTAACAGTACTTGGCTATTGTTATTGGGCCAATACTAGAACCATTCATCGGCCGATCTATGGTTTACAGAAAAAAGCAAGTATATTGTTACCTTTGAATGGCCAAGCACTGGCCCATGAATGGTAAATATTGCTTGGCTACTGTTATCGTGCCATTACTAGAACCATGAATCGGCCAATTTACCGTTTATAGAAAATCGCCAGAGCAGTTTACTTTGAATGGTCAATGGCCCGTTAATGGTTAACATTAATTGGCTATTGTTATTGGGCCAGCACTGTAGCCTTGAATTTGCCGATCTATGTCATTTTTTAAAATTTCTCTAGAGTATTATCCCTTTTAGAAATACATAGTTTTAAAAATTTCACATTTAGTTTAGTTATCGCCTAAGACTATGATAATATAGAAAAGGTTGGTATATGTTTTAATTTATTTTCATTTCTATTTTTTTTGAATTATTTTGTAAATAATTTATTCAAAAATTATAATTTTGGTTCGGAGTGCAGTGGAATCTCAAATAATTTATTAATTAATGTTGGCAAACGGCCTTATTGTTGCAAATTTTCTTTCTGAAGATGATTACTAGTCAGAGAAAATTGTTTTATATTTTTGAGAAATAAAGTTATTTCAATGCTTCTACATTAAAAGAAATCTCAATTCATATCAGTGTTTGTGTTTGCTTATTTGCTGTATAGAGTTAAAGTGACGATATTTTTTAAATTGTGTGGAATCAATAAGGCCGTTGGCCAACATTAATTAATAAATAATATATTTAAGTTTACGTATGAAAATATTATTTTATATTGACCAAGTGTCAGCCATTGATTTCACATTGATTGGAAACAATCAATAAAGACTATACAATCGAGACAATCCCCATTCTATGAATTCACACAAAGTATTGTCCAGAAATTTAATGCGAAAAATCCCATATAATGTAAAAACATTTCCATAATATGGAGTCTAATGACAGTGGAAAAATTCAACTTAAGTAAAAATAAATAAGTATGATGATGAAGTTTCAACTTCGAAATTGTCATCGCCACAACGGCGTAATCGATAGCGTGTCTGCCCAATGATTTGAGCCGGCCACTGACGAGGAAGGTTCGAATTCATCCGAAACACGAAAAATGTGAAGTGGAGTTTTTTTTCTGAGAAACTTCAAACCATACCTTTCGATTAAAAAAATTCCAATTGCTTCTTTACTTACTTGAGTTTAATTGATCTCAAAAATCCCAAATTATTTTACATTTTTTTTAATGGCGGAGTCATGTTTGCCATTACTCAGCCATTCTTGCAACTGAGCCAGTTGTATGGGGAGTTATGAATTTTTCCGTCATTTTTATTTTATTTTAAATTAGTTTGTATTTAATTTATTTAAATTTACATATGATAATTATGTATATTTTTTTAACGGCTCAGTCATGGTTGCCTGTATTTGGTCATTACTACAATGCTGGTCATCATTATTGGCCCGTTACTAGGCCAACTGTACAACCTTGTATATGGGCCATTGCTGTTGTTTTTTCTCTGGCCCATGAATGGCAACCATTTATTGTCCGAAGTTATCATCCAGTAAAATTATGTTAATGGCCCACTCGTGATTGCCAGTACTCGCCCATTGCTGCATTACTGGCTGCCAGTAATGGACCATTACTGGCACAGTTGTACAACCTTGTATGGGTATTTGAAGTTTTCTACGCGTTCTACTTCATAGTCGCCAGTATTCATATTGACGGGAGGTATGTTTCTGGATGTTGTTAAAAGTTTAGTCTTGCCGGTGTTGATGCATAATCCAAGTCGTTTAGCATTTCTTTCAAGCTGAGAGAGACATTCCTTAAAATCGCTTGATCTACGTCCGAGAAGCATCTGCATATCCAAGAATTTGACTAGATTTGTTAAATATGCGGTTTTGTGTTTCAGTTCGGCTTTTTCGTATCGCGTACTCAAACGCTAAATTAAATAGTGCGGGCGCGAGTGCATCACCTTGTCGAACACCTGATGTTATATCAAAAGAGTTAGAAACTGACCCTTCGATTACTATTCTACAGTTTGATCCCGATGTTGTGAGTTTGCACAGAGAAACAAGTTTATGACTCACCAAGGCATATGAGTGCGGACCAGAGGTTGTCGCGGATGATGCTATAATATGCTTGCTTGAAATCAACGTAGAGCTGGTGAATGCTGATGTTTTACTCCTAACATTTTTCTAGAATCATCTTTAAGGTAAAACATTGATCTGTGGTTGACCGGTTGGGACGAAAACCACACTGATAGTCACCGATGATAGATTCGGCGAGCAGGATGAGTCGAGCAAGTACGACATTAGCTAGTATTTTATATGCAGTGTTAAACAGTGCGATGCAACGATAATTCCTTTCTTATGCAGCGGAACAATGAGATCTGTTTTCCATTCAGCAGGTACCCATACAAGGTTGTAAAACTGGTCCAGTAATGGTCCATTACTGGCAGCCAGTAATGCAGCAATGGGCGAGTACTGGAAACCACGACTGGGCCATCAACATAATTTTACTGGATGATAACTTCGGACAATAAATGGTTGCCATTCTTGGGCCAAATACTGGCAAACATGACTGGGCCGTTAAAAAAATATACATTATTATCATATCTAAATTTAAATAAATTAAATACAAACCAATTTAAAATAAAAGAAAATGACGGAAAAAATTCAAAACTCTCCATACAACTGGTTCAGTTGCAAGAGTGGTTGAGTAATGACAAACACCGCCTTGACTCCGCCAGTACTCCGCCATTAAATAAAATATAAAATAATATTTTTTATACATAAATTTAAATAAATTATTTACAAATTAATTAAAATAAAATAGAAATGAAAATAAATTAAAACATATACCAACCTTTTCTTTATTACCATAGTCTTTCAACCGACAAGGCGATAACTAAATTATATGTGAAATTTTTCAAACTACATATTCTAAAAGGAATAGTACTCTAGTGAAATTTAAAAAAAATGACAAAGATCGGCAAATTTATGGCTACAGTACTGGCCCAATAACAATAGCCAAGTAATATTTACCATTCATGGGCCAGTGCTTGGCCATTCAAAGGTAACAATATACTGGCTATTTTCTGTAAACCATAGATCGGCCGATGATTGGTTCTAGTATTGGCCCAGTAACAATAGCCAAGTACTGTTAACCAGTGTTTGGACCAATGGACCAGTGTTTGGCCGTATGTCAATGTCTGGCAAAACCTACTTGGGTAGTTCTTCTTGGTCCTAGATTGCAAGAATCAGATCGTATATACGTGAGACCAGAGCTGCTCCTCCATTTTTAAATAGTTCTGCAGAAATGCCTTGCGATTTACCGTTTTTTTATTTTTTGATGGCAGCTTCCACTTCTTCTATTGTTGGGTAAGGGACAAAAATCTCCTCACTTGACGGAGTAATTGCTCGAATAGGATAAACTTCATTCGTCCTATTCAGTAGGTCCTGAAAGTGGGATCGCCATACTACCAGCACATCCCGTTCATTTGTTGTAAGCTCGTTGTATTCATTTTTAATGGCTGTGGATCTTGGGTGGAAATCTTTTGTCAGATTCCGCGCATTGGCAAAGCATTCTTTCGAATTTCCAATAGCTGCATGTTGGTTGATGTTTTCAAAACATCTTTTCAGGTGTTCGCGTTTCTTTTCCCGTAGGAGTTTTCTGGTGCATAGATAATCAGTTTGGAAGCTTCGGTTGTTCCTTGTTAACCATTTTTCTCGTAATTTTTGTTTGTGCTCAACGCTTTCGCGGCACTCGTAATCAAACCATTCTTTACGTGCTTTCGGTGGTCGTTTTCCGATTATAGTTTGTGCTGCGAATACAATGGTTGATTGAAGCGTTCGCCATTCTTCTTTTATGTTTAATGGCATCTCAGACGCTACCATTTCCTGATATCTATTCAGCGTTTCCGGATGTTTAAATGCGTCGACATTCCAGCGTACGGTATTTTTTGCTTGACTTTTAAATGTAGATGATAACTTGCACTTGTACTTAAAGATGACAAGCATATGATCGGTGTCCATATCAACACCTCTATATGATCGAACGTCAGTTACACTTGTAGAGTGTCTCTCAGAAATCATGACATGATCGATTTGATTTTCAGTTCTTCCATCGTTTGATCTGTCCACGTTGCTTTGTGGATTCTCTTATGCGGAAAGAAAGTGCTAGAAATTACTAGATCATACATCATAGCCAGTTCAGCTAGCTATGATGTATGATCCGCGAAAGCCGTTATTGTTGCTGGTATGATGCAAGCTGTTAGGGGCCGATATGTGTTTTAAGTTCTGCACTTCTACCAATTTGACTAATGAAGTCACCTACCACGATTTTTATATCGTACCGCGGGATGTTATAGATGACTTCTTCGAGTTCTAGAAAGAACAGGTCTTTAATGTCATCTGCTTTGTCTTCATTATGTGCATGAACATTGATGATCGTTCCATTAAATTTTTGCGGATTCTCATTGTGCATATCCGCATATTAATTGGGCAAAAGTCGATAACATGTTGATTCACGCGACGATGTATGAGAAAGCTAACTCCTAATTTTTTACCGCCTTGATGACCGCAATAGTAGAAAGTGTATCCCTTGGTTGTTTCGTGGATTTCACTCCCTGGCCATCTTAGTTCTTGTAATGCCACTAATATCTAGTGTGTATCTATCGATTTGATTTGTAAGTTTTAATAAATCTCCTGGTATTCTAAGGGGGTGTTAGCCGTTCGCGCCAACCCAAATTTTAGTGAATGGGTTTGTTCTGCATATTAAGGTCACCAGAAACAACGTTTTTGCACGTTTATATAGCGAGCCGCTTGATCCTAGACAAACGCCCGCTCCAAGCCGCCACTAACATGTTGAACAGGACGCTTGAGTTGAATTGGTTTTATGGCGCCAATGACTCGCCATGGTGCAGAATCATTGAGTATAAGCAGTAAGCTCTGCCCCTCTCAACTACACCAACCTCTAATTCTGTTAGCGTTACCCAGGTAGGACGGCGTGGACGTAGAATTTCGGATTTTCGCTACCCAAATTTATGAACGCTGACTTTAAATTTTTGAGGATTGAAGCTATCGGGAAAAAAACCCATAAAGGTTAGGAATGCCAGAATCCAGAAAAAATCACGTCGACAGTTCTGCACCTTTTTTATTGCAACCGTAAAAAGTTGGGCCATTACAGTTGTTCTTGTATAGGTTTGCTAGTTCAAGTAAAACTAATTTGATCTAAAGGCGAATTCAGTCGATTGCAACACCACTCTTCTCCCCCCTAGTGCCATCGAAGAAATCATGAAAAATGAAAGAAGAGAAACAGAAGAGAGAGAGA